>CM036617.1:149731577-150204730 GCA_020746105.1 Trogon surrucura | reverse complement strand
TATTAAACAGCACCGGCCCAAGCACTGACCCCTGAGGGACCCCACTAGACACAGGCATCCAGCCAGACTCGGCCCCATTGACCACAACCCTCTGGCTTCTTCCCTTCAACCAGTTCTCGACCCACCTCACTACTTGGTCATCCAGACCACACTTCCTCAGTTTACCTATGAGGATGCTGTGGGAGACGGTGTCAAAGGCCTTGCTGATGTCCAGGTAGACCACGTCCACTGCATGGCCACCATCCATCCACCTGGTTATGTCTTCGTAAAAGGCTATCAGGTTGGTCAAACATGACTTCCCCTTGGCAAAGCCATGCTGACTGCCCCTAATAACCTTCTTATCCTTGATATGCCTAGAGACAGTGTCAAGGATAAGATGTTCCATCACCTTTCCAGGGATGGAGGTGAGGCTGACCGGTCTGTAGTTACTCGGGTCATCCTTCCTGCCCTTCTTATAGACTGGAGTGACATTCGCTTTCCTCCAGTCTTCAGGCACCTCACCTGTTACCCACGACTTACCAAAGATGATGGAGAGTGGCCTAGCAATGACTCCCGCCAGCTCCCTCAGCACCCGTGGGTGCATCCCATCAGGGCCCATGGATTTATGAATGTCCAAGTGTTCAAACTGATCCTTAACCCACTCCTCATCAATCAGGGCAGACTCCTCCTTTGTCATGACTTCCTCTGGGGCCTTAGGGGACTGAGGCTCCTGAGGACGGTCTCCAACAGTGTAGACAGAGGCAAAGAAGGCATTCAGCAACTCTGCCTTCTTTCTGTCCTCTGTCTCCAGGGCACCCACCTCATTCAACAGAGGGCCTACATTGCCTCTAGTGTTAGTTTTGTCAGCAATGTATTTGAAGAAGCCCTTTCTGTTGTCTTTGACCTCCCTTGCAAGTTTTAACTCCAAGGAGGCCTTAGCTTTTCTGATTGCCTCCCTGCACTCCCTGACAGCTGCCCTGTACTCCACCCAAGTGGCCAGCCCTTCCTTCCACAATTTAAACACCCTCCCCTTCCACCTGAGTCTGCCCAGCAGATCCCTGGTTAACCAAGCAGGTCTCCTGGATCTCTTTCTTGATTTCCTACCTGATGGGATGCACTGATCCTGAGCTTCAAAGAAGTGGTCTTTGAATGCCAACCAACTGTCTTGGGCCCCTTTACCTTTCAGCTCCCTGTCCCAAGGGGTATCCCCCAGTAATTGCTTGAAGAGGCCAAAGTTGGCCCTTCTGAAGTCCAGAGTTGCGATCCTGCTTGCTATTCTGTTTTTACCGCACAGGATCCTGAACTCCACCATCTCATGGTCACTGCAGCCAAGGTTGCCCTCAACCTTCACTGCTTCAACCAGTCCTTCCTTGTTGGTGAACACAAGGTCCAGCAGCGCTCCTCTCCTGGTTGGCTCATCCACCATTTGCATCAAAAAGTTATCATCGATGCACTGGAGGAACCTCCTGGACTGAGGATGGCTGGCTGTGTGGGACTTCCAGCAAACGTCTGGGTAGTTGAAATCCCCCATGAGAACCAGGGCCTGGGACTGAGAGGCTGCTGTCATCTGCCTGTAAAAGGCCTCATCAACTTCCACCTCCTGATCAGGTGGTCTATAGTAGACACCCACCACAGTGTCACCTAGGCTAGCCTGCCCCTTAATTCTCACCCATAAACTCTCTACTTGCTCCTCATCTGCTGCTCGATGGATCTGAATACACTCCAGTTGCTCTCTCACGTACAGAGCAACTCCCCCACCTCGCCTCATCAACCTGTCTTTCCTAAAGAGAACATAACCATCAAGGCCCACATTCCAGTTATGTGAGCTGTCCCACCACGTCTCTGTAATTGCAATAAGATCATAGTTCTCCAGCCGAACATAGACTTCTAATTCTCCCTGCTTATTCCCCATGCTTCTTGCATTGGTGTACAGACACTTCAGAGATTTAATGGAGCATCTGTTACCGTTGCTTGTGCATTTTTTGCCTAACCCTGGGATACTTCCCCTTGGCTCATGTGTAGAGACTCGGGTTTTATCCCCTTCCCCCTTCCAACTTAGTTTAAAGCCCTATCTATTAATCCTGCCAACTCTCCAGCAAGAATTCTCCTCCCTCTCTTAGACAGGTCTACACCGTCTATATCTCTCATGGCCAGTACTGCATAAACTTCCCCGTGATCATAATACCCAAAACGTTGTTGGAGGCACCAGTCTTTGAGCCATGCATTAACTGCATCTACTTTTCTTTTCCTTTCACTATTCCTGTCACCTACTAAAGGGATAGATGAGAAAACTACCTGTGCCCCCGATCCTTTGATCACCTGGCCCAACAACTTAAAGTCCTTTTTAATTCTCTGAGTACTTCTATGATTGATCTCGTCACTGCCAGCCTGGACAATCAACAATGGGTAATAATCAACTGTTTTCTGAAAGTACCTTTTCCTGTCACTGCATTAGGTGAATTTCCGGGCTCCTCAGAAATCCATTTCCTTTGCTGTCGTTCTGTACGGTGAGTTTGGTTTGTTTCTGAGAGATTAAAATAACATATATTTACTCTTTGAAAAGCATGCCAAATTTTCCTACCCGCAAACGCTATGGTATTCTGAAAACCTAATCTCCTGCTTCATACACAGGTCTCCTTGGCTGCAACATGGTTTTACATGTTAATTATTCCAAAAGTACCATTCCTCAAAAGGAAAGCAAAAATGGCTACATTTCCTCTAGCAGAGGATATCCTGAAAACAAACTAAGGAGCTGGCCATAGACACAAAGGCCAGACACGTGCGTTCTCTACCCTGCCTAAGTAGTCTGTGGCCCTTTGGAACATCCATGGTCGAGCCCATGGAGCGCAGAGCACTCCGAAGGACACCTTCTTGCTCAGCAATGAATGACTTCTTCTGTCTGTAGCATCTCGATACGTCCTGGCCACGGCCAGGTCATCACCATCCCAAAAGACCACAAATGAGGAGGCTGAAGTTGTAACAGCATTAGTTGCGTAGCTCAGCCCACTCCCAGCAACAGACAGAACTCCACAGGGGAAGTGGCAGCAGTAGAAAGGAACCAAGCTCCTCACTTGGCCCCTGCTGCTCTGCAGGAAGATGGGCCTTTGCCTGTTTCTCCTTTTCTCCTGCCAGTGCAAATAAGCACTTCAGGTTCCTCTCGGTTCAGGCCAGAAGGCGGCCGAAAATCGGTACTTCTGCTTCAGTTTATGGGCTGGTTTAAAGCAGAGGAACAGAAGTCATATCATGTAAAATAAAAATGAGGAAATAAATAATAATTAAGTACCTTTCCCAGTTGTGCACTTGGATGTGGTTCGTTCTCTTCCCTGAGGCAGGTCCTTGCATCCTTGCCCTTCAAAGAGGGTGTTCCTCTGCACCACAGAACAATCACCTCCTATAGGAAAGGAGGCTCACAAAGTTATCTGCACTCAAGAGCACACTGAGAAATGTGAACAATGCTCTTTTTATAATTACATTCTGTTTTTAACTGAAATGAGTAAAAAATGCAAATAATACCATGAAACCAAAGAGCCGATTCATTACAATCCACAAAAAGTTTTAAGCACGTATGGTTATGAAGAGAGATTTAACTCTAGAGTTGTTTCTCAGTGGTACCTTTCTTACTGAGCGTGAGGAGCATCTAAAAGGAGAGACACATTTTGTACGTAAAGGTGGGAGGAAAAGAAGTGGCATGTAAGACACATTTGTACTGTGCAATTCTGTTCTGGAGCTAGAAGATGCGTAGCAGTTTGCTCAAAGCTAGAGCGAGCATCCCTAGAGTGGTACTGCATTGGTTTGCATCAGGAAACTAAGGGGAAATCAAGAATACTACAGATAACAATTCTTGTTCTCTTTACCACTGATACATATTTAGGAAGCAAAAAGGATTAAATACCACCAAGTAGTAAGTAACGTCCAGGAGAACAAGGCATTCTTCAACCTTAACCACATGATTCTATACTGAACTGAATGGGGCCAATGCTAAAATATATTACCTGCATTTTTAAACGATCTACGGTCTGTTCTGGGAGTGCTCTCTCGTGGTACTCTCCTTCTTGAACTGTCTCCTCCTTTTTTTGTGGTCTCCGAATTTGTAAGAGACTTATGGCCATCACCTGGAAAGGCCACAGAGAGATTGTTGTAGGTGCTTGCGTGTAAGCCCCGGGAATGGCGCTGCCCTTCTCCTCCTCCCACCTCTGTGAGCTGGTGATTAGTTTAGTGCAATTTCCTTTAACCTCTCCTTTTATATTCTCCTGTCTCTTTTGTCAGTTATTTGGATCCTGTCTAGGGTAAGTGATGTATAACTCTCCTGCTCTTAATTTAAGAGTACGCAGGTTCAAGACAACTGTGGCTCCAAAGTAAAGAACCAGCTACAAACGACCTGCTTGTTCTTTAGCTTCTCACTTGTCATGAATGACACTCAGGAACGCCATCTGATCGAATTTATGGTGTTTTCAAGATGCAGGTTATCACTGTACCTAAAGCCCCAGAGAACTCAACTGAGGAAATGCTTTGGGGAAACATGTCTCTCCTCTTCCCTGAATATATCTCATTCTAACTACAGACACATTACAAGCTGTATTAATTTAATTGTTACTGATTCCTTTGTCTGTAGTCTAAATATGTCCGGATACTTGTCAGAAATAGCTAATCAAAACTATTTTCATAATAAACATTTTAAGTATAGAAATGGGAAGAAAATAAGTTTGCCAGTTCTGTTAACCAATTTAGACTGGCAAAAGCAGTCAGTCAAAAAAGCAGGACCTCACATGTCCGTGTGACTTGAAATGGAGACAGTGTGTCCACTCTCATTTTTTACTAGCACTACTCAAATCTGTTTTACTTAAAACACTATTATCAAGATTTTATTCCTGAAATTTACTCTAAAGAAACAATATTAGGTTTTAGTAAGAGAGCAGGTCGTATTTCTGCCCAGCAATTCTGGATGACTGATCTGGTGGCTTGTTAACATTAAAAGCGTAACTCTCTCTCCTCAAACGGAATTACTTGCACTATTACTTGTTCCATAAAAACCTAATACAGATTTTTTCTGCGTCATGCCACTTGCTCAGGAATTTAGGAGAAATCTAATAAGGGAGGTAAATATTTATTAATTTGTATTTCTTTGACCTTCGTTATGTTGGATAAAGCCCAACATTCCATCCAAAATGGAACTACTTTGTTCCTATTTTTTATAACACACTTAAAGGGGGCAGTTACTTAATCTAAATGTAGATGTAGAAAAGTCTGATGCATTGCTACGCTTTGTCATCTTGATACCAAAGACAGCCAGCTTAGAGCATGGAGCACCTATGGGAAAGTGGTTCTTCTCACCTTTCTTTTGCACGATCTTACGATGCAATAAGAAGCCCCGTATGAGTGCTGGTCTCTCTCCATTTACAACAGAGAGCCTGGATGAGAAATTTAAACTACATTCCTACCCGTAGGATGGTTAACGGGAAACTGCATAAGTCTTGGTCTTGAAGAAAACTTGTATGAAAGACCTGTGTTGTGTATCTCAGGACAATACACAAAGGCTTAATAGTCCATTTCTGCCTTTTCTATCTACAACTGATGCAGGAAGTCACCATGTGTGTGACACTAGAGATGTGTGTGTATTAGGAGAATATAACCAAGTACTTTTATGCTCTTGCTAATATGTCTGAGTAATTTAAAAAGTGGTAAATGTTGTCCCGGAGAATGGAAAGTACTTGCCTTTCTGCAAGTCTTGCTCAGTAGCCTCCACTGGTAACAGCTCACTTTCCTGAGCTGAAGACATCGGTGTTGCTGAATGGAGTTCCTGAGGGTACGGAATCCCGTAATACTCTCCTAAACAAACCAGGAGGAGAAAAAAGCCCAAAGTTTACTATATTAGTAGCATTGCTGTTTGGGAAACAATGACTAACTTCATATTTACCAGATCTGTAGCATATTTCCTTTATTGCTCTTTCCTCTTCAATATCTTCAGCAGTCTTAGGAACCCAAGGAGAAGCACCTGTAGGGAATATGTTTAAAGACTACTAGATAGCCATACAAAGACCTTCAACATTTCTTAATAATCAAATACAGTAATAAATGTCATTTTCGTCACTGATTGCATACACACATTTAGTGAAGCGAGTTGTGTGTGGATTCTCCTCGCTAGATTGAAGATGAACTTGCTGTAATAAAATGAGACCACCTACAGAGTTTAGGAAATCCACTGAACAAATTACTCAGGTTGAAGTCACGCAAATATCTTTTCTAAAACAACCCGTGACTTCACCTTCAGTGATGAGTGTGTGCAGCCCTGTTCCAAAGTTTGTTTCCCAGAAAAGAAGTACCTTCTAAACCGGTCGAAAGATGAGAAATTTTGGAGAGTGTTTATGGCCATCTGAAGGGTGGATCCTGTCATCTGACTTGTGGATCACATTTTAGACTGTTATCGATTGAAAAAGAGGGCTGTGTACTTGCCAACAACTCTTTTTCTAAAAAGGTGCTGGTTATTATAATAAATCAGTTGTGATGTACATTGCAAGAGTCAACAAAACCCATTCTCCTTCTTTGTAAAAGAAAGAAAAATCTGATTACATTTCTCTTCCACGTCCTCCTGATCTTCATCGTCCTCCTCATCGCTCTCTTCATTGTTGAGGTTTATAATCAGTGGAGGGTGAATCGGTAGGAAAATCCTCTCTTGGTTCCTGGGTGATTTTTGACATTGGGCTGGATGCAGAGTCCCTTCTTGGACACCCTGTTGCAGTGAGGCATCTGCAGAAAAGAAGATTGTATTGATGGTGTTAAGAGGGAACTAGAATATAAAATCCAGCTTCAGACCAGCAGGTATCGTTTGTGAAATGATCCTGAAGGAATCTTTGAATGGACAGATGGTGCTTTTTAGGAAGAGTCTTCTGAGGAGGTTGACAAAAGAGCATCTTCCAGCCACAGACAGCATGAAAAAATACGGGAAGTAGCTCTTCTGAACGGACACGGGAGGCCCTGCTGCAGAAAGCCTTTGGAAAAGAGGAACATGTCGATCATTCTAAAGTATTTTTAAAAGCTGGATATCTCTGCCCACCTTACAGGTAGATGTATTTGAGTCAGTAACCCTCTTTCTACCAATCCCTTTTAAGATACTTACAACATAGGGAAATGTGTGATTAGTAAGCTCTGGAGGTAAGGCCCATGTATATATTTCAGTCTACTCGTCCACGCATCGCTGACAAGTCACGCTGCCTTGCTCTCACTCCTGCTTCTGCCTGATTTCTGACACCTGTCATTGTTCCCTGCCCTGGGCTCTTGCCCTCTTCCAGGGTCCAGCTGCCTACCAGGACTCCTGGTAGACAAGAGCTCCTCTTAGAAAGGACTGAGGGGAAAAAAACAACTTGTCATGGCCGGGTCTTCCATAAATAACTGTACTGCCTTGCAAACTGTGACTGTACTTCAGTAGCCTGCACCCAATGCTCAAGCCTGAGCATTTTGTTCAAAACGATGACGGGGAAATGCACCTGCACACACACAGCACCGTCATCTGATGTTGTCTCTGCAAGGGCTGTCTCTCCTCCCCTCACCATGCACGCTGCTTTGCATTTCTCTGAAACGATTACCTGCCACTGACCATTTTCAAGGCTAGAGAGATTTAATCAAGCAGAGCAACATTTTCACTCCATGGATCTCGGCAACGTAAATTGTCATTTGTGACTTCATGTGTCATGGAACTGATAGTTCGATTCGTAACACGACAGCTTAAAATGCGTGTGGCAACCCCATTCCAATGCCGACACAATTCCTTTCTCTGCCTTCAACCTCCTGAGATAGCAGATCGTACCCGATTGCTTTGCCATGGTCCATTTCTTGGCCTTAATATATATTATGTAAGCACTGCAAGGACATTTCTGTGTATTTACCTACTCTAATGAACAAACTGTTGAGAAAGGATTTCTACTCACTGTGAGTAGGTGGCAAAAAAAGTCCATTGATGTAACGAGGTTTGCTGTGGTGGAAGGGACAACTGATCCTCACACAGCCTAAGGGCTGTCTTTCCCAGAAACAGGAGGTGTTGCTGTACTTTGGCTGCAGGAGAGAAGAGTTTTCAGAGGTTGTAAATGTAACAACAAAAATCGACTAAATTGATTAGTACACAGTGTACTGCTGTGAGCGTGACTAAGGTTTTGTGGGACCACATTCCGATATTTTAAGAGTATTTGAAGTTATCTTTAAGGTTAGCTTAAGCTTGAGATAGCTCTACAGTTCTCCTGAGTTAGGTCAGTGCAGCTTTCATTACGTGAAACGGTTCCTAGATAAGAAGAAAAGCAGGCTGCTTACTGTACTGTAGCCTTCTTATGAGATGCTGTGAAGAAAAGGAAATCTGTTAGTCACTGGATTGACATGGGGCTGAGTTTCCTTTCCTGCACAATGGGATAAATCGTGTGGAGCTCAAAGGAAATCTGCTGTACAGGTGCACGTCTTGCGCCAGTACTCTCTTATTACTAAAGGACATGGGTCTATGGGAAAGTAAGGAGTTGGAAACAAACTCCGGAAGGATTCCCAACAAAAACTGAAAACCTAAAAATTTGGGAACTTGTAACCCTGGTACAGACTTGTTGGACTTCGATTACAGAAGGAAAAAAATCTTCTGTTCAAATTCCCATTGGAAACATGAGTTTGACAGAAGAAAGTCACTTTTGTTTTCACAGTAAAAAATGCGCTTGAAGGGACTCACTCCTTCCTACCTTTATTTCCGTACCTCTACATCTACCAAAGAGATGGGAGCATCTCCCCGTCTCTGTAATGATCACACAGTATCACAGTCAGGAGATTTTTCACAGGGACAGAATCTGCACCTGGAACCCCCTTGGGGAAAATGACCGTGGCTAAGTCACACTAGGGTCCCATGCTCTGGTGGTTGCCTTAAATGTGAATCTTTTGAAAGGTTGTGGGTTTAGTTGATGGAGGAGATGATGCAGTAGTCCATGTACAACTGTATTACGGCGACAAATGTAAACACAGGTTTATATCCTGAATAGGAACTACGTCACGGCTGAGAGCTGTAAATGCCAGGCTGCTAGTCATTTCTGAATGAGTTTCTCTGTAATTTTTAAAGGAAAACAAAGTCACACTTAAACATATTTGAATATTTGAAAATAAGTTTCACCCAGTTGCAGCCATTAAGAGCTGGGTCTAGGAGCAGCGTCTCCAAAAGGCCACTTTTGGGCTGTAGCCAGGACAACTGGGCCATCTTGGTTTTAAATAACTGATTTTGCAGAAATTCAGGTAGCTGGCCTAGGTAGAAATTGTAAACATAGCCCATTTAGTTCAGATGATCATTCCCTCTTCTTATCACTTCTGAAAATCAGCGATTTGATCTAGAGGTGCCGCCATGACCCAGACAGAACGGCATAATCAATTTCTAACTTACATCATAAACCTCCCTTTCAGCATGGATCTATCACGAAAATCAAGGACAGGAACTACTCTAAAATCTGCAACATTTACCTGAGCGTAGGGGAAAGGAACGTGGAAACAGCGGTCATTCCCAACTCCAGCCATTTACACCTCTCGTGTTGCTCCACACCACTCTTAATACCAGCAGACTGTCCACATTCAGCTGAGTCGCACTCCTGTCCTGAAAGCAGCAGTCTCCTTTCAAAAACTGGACCTTCAGAACCTTAGTTTGGCTTCTTATTTTGAAGCAAAACTCCAACTTACCGCAAAATACACCTGCACGAAGGAGCTGCTGCCTCCTCTAGGCTTGCTGAAGCCACGCAGGCAGTTGCCAGCCGTTATGGAATGTTACATCTCCATGGTTGCCAACGGCTCCTCCAGCTCATGACATCAGCAAGATGGCGCCGTGTGGCCTGTCCCGCTGGACGTCTTCCTTTCTCCCCATTGCTTCAGCATAAAGTATGGAAAATGGGATCATTTCAAAAGGTCTGCCCTGCTGGTCTTTCTTTAACGTGACATCGAGCACACCCATCTGGCAGAGCTTGCGTAAGGCCCGACTCTTTGCCGTAGGATCTGTGCTCTTGGAAGCAAATCTTTGGTACCACAAGGTTGAATCTTATCCTCTGCCTATTTTTTTACTGAAACCCTTGTGCCTGTGTTTCCTTCTGTACCTCCTTCTGTGGACCGAGACACTGGCTGCTTCCCGCTAGTGCACTGGTAGCTGTTCGCTGCTGACGTTGTGGCGGTGAATGCTTTTTCTTCCTTCCATGATGCCCACTGCCACAGCTAAAGCAGAAAGAACAGCGTACGCTTGTATCCCTCTGAACAAAAAGTATCTGGAGGGGGGAAATGAATTTTCAGTTCCTGGGAAATGGCAAGGTGTAGTGTTATCACCAGGACGTGGGGGCACATTTACAACACGGAGTGACATCAGTGACATTGGTCTGCCAGTGGGAAGGGTGACAGGTGAGTACATGAAAAGCAGGTGCCAGTGACTCCGTGGGCACAAGTGGCACAAGGCTGGCTCAGTGGTGGTTACACCCAAGCTGGGCAAGAAGTACAAACACCTTGAAATAAGTGGAATTCTTCTCATCTCTCTAGGAGCCTACCAGCTTGTTTGTAACTCCGGTATCAGTGGATGGGGCAAAGACTAAGTGCAAAGGGCCTGACCACTGGGACTTTGTCACAGGAATAAAGTGATTTCTGCAGGAGTAACTTCACCCAAGTACACAATGAAACTGCTCACTGGGATCAAGGCGGGCAGTGTTGTGGGGAGCTCTGTGGGCAGAGAAACGATGTGAATGAAGCCAATTTCCCCGAGCCCAGTCTGTGCTGCCCACGACAGTAACGGGAGAGTGTGCCGACCCATGAGCTTTTTGTTGTTACTTTCTGTCCCCCGTCCAGCTGAGGAGGGCAGTGACAGAGCAGCTTTGGTGGGCGCCTGGCACCCAGCCGGGCTGAGCCCCGCACACAGGAGCCGCTGGTCTGCGGGAGAGCGGAGCGGAGCGGAGGGCAGGGACAGGCGGCAGCCCCGGCAGTGTTAGGACCCGCCCGGCCCCGCCCGGCTGCGGAGAGGGGGCCAGCCGAGTGCCGGGAGGTTTCGCTGCCGATGCTGAGCGAGGTGTGCGGGGGAGCTTTCCCTCGGGCTCCTCCCACAGGCTCGGGAAGGAGAGAGCGCTCGTTCTGTGGTTCCTGATGCCAGCGGCAACACCTGCTGCTGCCTGCCGGCTGTGCAGTGAGCCTGGATCCAGCCGGGAGACTTTCTCCCGCTGCCTTTTGGCTTGGGGATGGACGGTTCGAGGTGGTTCCCAAACCGCCGTGATACAGAGAATAAAGACGTTTAGTCAGACATGGCCAATGCAGCGAATAGTTTAGCGAAACGTGAACGTGTGCTCAAGCCCGCTCACACTGCGAATCGTTTAGAACCTTCTCTCGCAGGAGAACTCGGATAACAGGAACTGCTCGCGCACATACAGACATCATAAGGGGAGATGTATTGTCTCTAAGGGCCTGATGGAAATGTACTAGCGAAAAGCCTTCTACCAAGCAGCAGCAGTGAACTGTGTAGAGGTTGTGTTGTGAGATGGGTCCATGCACACATGGTCCTGCTTTGAGTGGGACTTACCTCCGAGAAGGAGATGCAAGGCTACTGTGAGATAAAGAGGCACAGGGAGCCTCAGTGCTGCAGACCTTGCTTGTCAGTAAGTACAAGGGAGTACAGGCTGTGGTTCTCCAAAATGAAGAGGAGGACTACGAGCCTTCCTCCGTAAGACCCCAGCCCACAAGCACCAGACGGCACTGCGCAGGTGGCAAGGTGAGGAGGTCCAGCAGGCTTATCTTAGAACTAACCCAGCCTCCGCTCATGAATAGGTCTGCTTTTGTGTAATAAATATTTGTCTGCTTGTAGAAACGGTGTGCAAGCTTTGAGGAGAGATCCACTTGCACCCAGCACCGTAACAAACGTGCCTGCTTTATAACTCCCTGTGAGTTGTAGAGTGTTTCCGCGTGTCAGTCAGGAGCTTCGTAGTTCGGCTCTGAGTGCCAAGGCCGTCTTGGTAATGGCCATGGCACTCCCTAAACTGTGGTTCCTTCACCCAGAAAAGACCACCAGGGCATTAGATCTGAAACTGGCATACGCTGGATACATGGGGATACGTGACTGCTAGGGAGGAAGGCTGCTGGTGGGAAAGCCAACAGGAATGCTTTCTCGCTGCT
Source organism: Trogon surrucura (assembly GCA_020746105.1). Classification (NCBI taxonomy): domain Eukaryota; kingdom Metazoa; phylum Chordata; class Aves; order Trogoniformes; family Trogonidae; genus Trogon; species Trogon surrucura. The sequence continues at coordinate 150,192,619 of CM036617.1, read as the reverse complement.
ATGAAAATGTTCTTTTCCATGTACTCTTCCTCAAATCTTCATAGATGTTGCACGTTACAGTTACAAATCTGATTAATGTTTCAGGTGAAATGTAATGAAAGCATGAAGAAGGCTCTCCTTTTATGAATTCTGAATTCTGAGACTTGCTTTGTGTTGTGCCAGCAGAAAGAGACGGTGACCAGCTTACAAGCCCAAGTTGACTGGGGAGAGCGAGGAGAGAGGGATGGTAGTTTTAGAGGAAAACATTTGAATCCCCAAACAACTGCTTACGTGTTTGCAGTGAAGCTGTTCTAGAAGCCCCGGAGAAGTGCTTGTAGCAATCTGGACTAGTTGTGGCTGGATGTTTCCAACCCCTGGATCACGTCTTTCTTTGCTCTTTTTAAATGGAGAAGTGTTTAGATGGCAGCACAGCCACTAGGGAGCCTTGACCACAAAGTAATAGTTACCATAAACATGGGAGATGTTTGTAAAGTTGTTGTTCGTGTCACTCTCTAAAATCTTTCTTGCACACGAGAATGTATATCCTAAAGGTTGTTAAATGTCCTTGAGAAGGATTAAAAGAAGTATGGAGGTTGGGAGAAGATGAGAAGACTGTGGCTTGTGGCATCCCTGGGTTTCTTGCCTTTACCTGAAATTGTAAGGAGACTTTGTATTGCTCATCCAGGTTGCAAAAGACCCTTAAGATCCAGGAGCGCAACTGTAAACCTGGCACTGCCAAGTCCACCGCTGGGCCGTGTCCCCAAGCACCGTGTCCAATCATCTGGTAAATACGTCCGTGGGTGGTGACTCCAACATTTGCCTGGGCAGCACGTTCCAGTGCTTGACAGCCCTTTTGGGAAGAATTTTTTCCCAATACCCGATCTAAACTTCCCCGGGTGCAACTCGAGGCCATTTGCTCCCCTCTCGTCTTTTGCTGCCTGGAGAAGAGACGGACCCCCCCATCGGGACAACCTCCTTCCAGGTAGTTGCAGAGAGCAAGAAGGTCTCCCCTCAGCCTCCTTTTCTCCAGGCTAAACAGCCCCAGTTCCCTCAGCTGCAGCCCAGCCCAGCCTGCGCCTGCTCAGGCTCCCTGTGTTACGGAGTCGGGGGTAGGAATGGGAGAGAAGAAGATGTTTTGTGGCTTTGAGGTGCAGAGTTTGCTGCAGATAACCTCAAAGCTGAAAGACGACTTCAAAAAAAGGCATACGCTTAGGCTTGTCAATGTGGTGTAGTCAAAACTTAGTGGAATTTATTTTAAATAATGACAGTCCTGTTACAAGCTAGTGAAATAAGGTATAGAAAGTACGGTAAGTCTTTACTATTATTTTCCTTGGATATTGAAGTGCTCATCTCTTTCTCCTGGCAGACAGGAAGGGAGTCTCCCACCGAGGCACAGACTGCAGGCTCAAGGTGTGGCCATTCACCCGAGGGACAGGGGAGGCAGAGGTTCCAATCTCTGCTCTCAAGACGGCTGTAAAATGTATTAATGGTCCTTGGGTGAATGTTTTGTAGCCCGAGTCCTTTTAGGCACGTGGGCCTTGGCTGACCATGGTTCAGCTACTGCAGGTGCTTCCCGAGCAGTCAAATCGAGACACAAAGAGATCCACTCCTGTAGTCTCTGCTGGGCTTTGTCCGGAGCTCCAAGCCAGGAGCCGCTTCTTGTAGCTCCTCACTGTAAAGGCAGCCACAGGTTTTGCTTTCACATCAGTAATATTGTAAAAAATGAAAAATCATGGCTTAGTTACACAAGCAAAATGATATGTCTGCAAAGAAACGAAGCAACGAACTGCTCTTTCAGACTCCTCAGCATTGCTTAGAATCTTGCAGCTTTTGTTTGGGGATGTTTTAAGGGGTCTTTTACATTTTCCAGGTGGGGAGAGACCTATCGCTTCTAGTCAAAAGAGCAAATTGTAAAAATTTCTATCACGGTTACCTGAATGGTGTTAGAGAACGTTTTTACATGCGGATTTCTTTTCTTCCAAGTTGTTGCATTGGAAGAGCCGGAAGCATATTTGTCTGTAGGAGAAACAGATACATTGTTTCTTAATTTCAGCTACAATTTCAGGAAAGACTCCTAGCCTGATATGTGTGAATTAATCGTTCCATTAGCTGAAGTGTCAAGGAGTTGATTTTGCATCAGTGTGCTGCCAAGTGACTGTCCATTTTCTGTAAAAACTGGCTAAAATTAATCCTATTAATACTGTTGTTTTCTGTTATTTCCATCTTAGTTCCGGTAATTCAAATTATGGATTCCACACTAATCTTAAATTTTATTTTTCAGTTTATGCACCGCATGTAAGTATTACCATAGTTTTCCGTTCTGGTCCCAAATCTTCTATTTGTGTCAGGCTGGTTCTTCTGCCTGAAGCAATTTCCACCATGTGGCTCAGGGACTGCTGAAAAGAAAGGGAGTGAAAATGGTCACACTGGTTCTTCTAACAGAAATGCTGAGCACCTTTTTTATTTTCTTTTAATGCTCTATCCTTTTCTAGACCTTGAAATTTGATAAGATGTGTGTTTCACATTAAAAATGTTCTCTCTGTAATGTCTCCACCAATCTGTGCACGTTTAATCAAAGCAAACATTAAAAGAAAAAACGAAAAAACCCACAACTGTTCACCCTGGTGGGCTAAGCAGTGATGCTGGGATTCATTTCACTTAACTTTACTCATCTCAAAGTAGAGGCTGCTCTGTCTGAAGGAGGTTCCTCTTCTTGGCAATCAAGACAGGGAGGCACCTCAAGATGGGCATTCAGCCTGGCTTGAGAGAGAGGACTGAAACTGGCAAGAGGAAATCACTTCCTTAGCTACAGTTGGTAACGAAGTGACAGATGAAAAACCCACAATTCTCCAGAGAAGCCATGGACAGGGAAACCAGAAAGGCCAGTGAAACCCAAGTGATGTATCAGATTGTGCGAATCTGTATTAGGAAGTGAAAAATAAAGCGAAAGGTGTAAAACTATGGGTACATCTCAGACAGATTGCCAAAGAGACAGACACGAGACTTGGAATCCCACCTGTAGGCTCCTTATCAAGTTTATGACATAGTACGTACTAGCAAGAGGACAGCGGAGTATTTCAAGGATGGAGAAAAGATGAAGGAATATCAGCCTGTACGAAGAGCAGGAATAACAAATTCAGTCCTCTGTCTAGCATGAATAACATGAGAAAACAATAAAAATTATCAAAATTGATGCTACCTTTAATTTGAAAACAGAAGTTGGACTAAGACCCAAGCCCATGTTTATTCAGGGTGAAAAATAATTCCAAATAATGAAAACGGTCAGAAATACATCACAGTCAAAACTCCAGTGAAATCCTAGTTGTGGGAGGAAAATACCACGAAAAGCAAGGCCTTTCTCTCGTTCCCTGCTGGGAGGAAGAAAGCTGAACAAGAAATGTTTCCTGAGAGAAAACTGAACTTGTACTACAAAACTACTTCTACTGCTATCAACATTTAGAGTCAAATGAAAAGTCAAATGTGGACAGCAGGATGCCCATGAGCCAGCAAGGTGCCCGCATGGCCAAGAAGGCCAATGGCTTCCTGGGGTGTATTAGAAGGGTCAAGAGAGGTCCTCCTGCCCCTCTACTCTGCCCTGGTGAGGCCACATCTGGAATATTGTGTCCAGTTCTGGGCCCCTCAGGTCAAGAGGGACAGGGACCTGCTTAAGAGAGTCCAGTGCAGAGCTACAAAGATGATGAAGGGAGTGGAACATCTCCCTTAGGAGGAAAGGCTGAAGGAGCTGGGTCAAGGGGGAGTGTCAGGAGGACGGAGCCAGGCTCTTTTCAGTGACGTCCAGTGACAGGACAAGGGGCAATGGATTCAATCTGGAACACAGAAAGTTCCACAAAAAGATTATAAAAAGCTTTTTCTCAGTGAGGGTGATACAGCACTGGAACAGGCTGCCCAGGGAGGTTGTGGAGTCTCCTCCAGAGACATTCAAAACCTGCCTGAACATGTTCCTGCGTGATCTACTGGAGGTGATCCTGCTCTGGCAGGGGCGTTGGACTAGATGATCTTTCCAGGTCCCTTCCAACTCCTAGCATTCTGTGATTCTGGGGATACTGCTGCAACCTACTTATAGAAATGTGCTGCACCACATTGACACTTGCCACTATTCAGGCATAAATACCTTCCTATCCACCCGCAGTGACACTATGGAAAGCAGCAGAGTAGGCAGGTACATTTGAGGCATTTTAGGAAGCCTGTGATAGCAGGAACCCACCTGTGGATCCATTCGACTTTGCTTCCTGGGACACACTGCCTGTACGATACACTACATAAGCCGATCTTTGAGGCTGTAAAGACTTGCAGTATGTCTTTCTTCCCTTTTCTTTCCCAGAAGGAACAGAACAAGCAGTTACATCGTCCTTCTTTTGTCCCGTTTGATGGTAACGTGGGTTTATTTTGAGGTCTAAAATATGAATTCCTAAAAGTGAAAAAACAAACAAAAATGTTGTGCTGTTACTCAAAAATTGACATATTGCAGGAGACTGGAGGCTGGAAGACAAGATTAAAAAGAATGTTCTTTGTGCATTGCGCAACCCAAATATGGATTGAACATCCTGACTCGAAGAAAAGAAATTTCCTAGATATTGCTAAATCATCTAACGGTTTAGTAAATAAAAATTATTAAAGCAACTGTTTTCTGAAAGTACCTTTTCCTGTCACTGCATTAGGTGAATTTCTGGGCTCCTCAGAAATCCATTTCCTGTCCTGTCGTTCTATACGGTGAGTTTGGTTTGTTTCTGAGAGATTAAAATAACATATATTTACTCTTTGAAAAGCATGCCAAATTTTCCTACCCGCAAACGCTATGGTATTCTGAAAACCTAATCTCCTGCTTCATACACAGGTCTCCTTGGCTGCAACATGGTTTTACATGTTAATTATTCCAAAAGTACCATTCCTCAAAAGGAAAGCAAAAATGGCTATATTTCCTCTAGCAGAGGATATCCTGAAAACAAACTAAGGAGCTGGCCATAGACACAAAGGCCAGATACGTGCGTTCTCTACCCTGCCTAAGTAGTCTGTGGCCCTTTGGAACATCCACGGTCGAGCCCATGGAGCGCAGTGCACTCCGAAGGACACCTTCTTGCTCAGCAAGGAATGACTTCTTCTGTCTGTAGCCAGGTCATCACCATCCCAAGAGACCACAAATCACAGAATCACAGAATGTTAGAGATTGGAAGGGACCTCGGAAGATCATCAAGTCCAATTCCCCTGCCAGAGCAGGAACGCCTAGATAAGGCTACATAGGAACGTGTCCAGGCTGATCTTGAATGTCTCCAGAGAAGGAGACTCCACAACCTCCCTGGGCAACCTGTTCCAGTGCACCGTCACCCTCACTGAAAAGAAGTTTCTTCTCAAGTTGAAGTGGAACCTCTTATCTTCCAATTTCAGGCCATCACCCCTTTTTCCGTCATTGGTTGTCACCGAGAAGAGCCTGGCTCCATCCTCGTGACACTCGTCCTTTATATATTTGTAAACATTAATGAGGTCACCCCTCAGTCTCCTCTTCTCCAAACTAAAGAGCCCCAGCTCCCTCAGCTTTTCCTCATAAGGGAGATGCTCCACTCCCTTAATCATCCTAGTTGCCCTGTGCTGGACTCTCTCCAGCAGATGAGGAGGCTGAAGTTGTAACAGCATTAGTTGCGTAGCTCAACCCACTCCCAGCAACAGACAGAACTCCACAGGGGAAGTGGCAGCAGTAGAAAGGAACCAAGCTCCTCACTTGGCCCCTGCTGCTCTGCAGGAAGATGGGCCTTTGCCTGTTTCTCCTTCTTTCCTGCCAATGCAAATAAGCACTTGAGGTTCCTCTCGGTTCAGGCCAGAAGGCGGCCGAAATTCGGTACTTCTGCTTCAGTTTATGGGCTGGTTTAAAGCTAAAATCCGTCCTTCGATTCTTTTTGCTCCAAACCCCTTAAGTAATAGGCAGGTAGCAATTTATTTACAACAACCAGGTTGGTAGATTTTCTACATTGCTAAATATATTCTTGAATACTCTCATGAGAAGGATCAATCCTGTCCACCAAGGTACTTAGGTGTAGATAGTGTAACTTGTTGTCTGTGACTTATTTTTAAGCATGCTTTATCAAGCATTATGCTCTTTCCTTGACCATATTTGTACTGGTTCCATTAAGGTCTGTGTTTTGTGAGATACCACCTACATTCAAATCAATTTTCCAAGGTGGAAGTAGAAAGTGCACAGCACTTCACAGGGCCAAATGTGGATTTCTGAGATTTTGGGAACTCAGGGGCTGATGCTATTCACATTGTATCTAGGAGAGGATGCCAACTCACTGAGCGAAGCAGTTACTGGGCCATAACCTAGAACTGCTGTCATCTTGCAGTGAAAGAAATCACACTGTTAATGGGAAATTTCTCTTTATCTCCACTGCAGTTGCAGAGGAACTGACATCATGCCATTTAAAAATGAGGAAATAGAGAATAGTTGAGTACCTTTCCCAGTTGTGCACTTGGACGTGGTTGGTTCCTTTCCCTGAGGTAGGGCCTTGCATCTTTGCTCTTCAAAGAGGGTGTTCCTCTGCGCCACAGAACAGTTACCTCCTATAGGAAAGGAGGCTCACAAAGTTATCTGCACTCAAGAGCACACTGAGAAATGTGAACAATGCTCTTTTTATAATTACATTCTGTTTTTAACTGAAATGAATAAAAAATGCAAATAATACCATGAAACCAAAGAGCTGATTCATTACAATCCACAAAAAGTTTTAAGCACGTGTGGGTATGAAGAGAGATTTAACTCTAGAGTTGTTTCTCAGTGGTACCTTTATTACTGAGCGTGAGGAGCATCTAAAAGGAGAGATACATTTTGTACGTAAAGGTGGGAGGAAAAGAAGTAGTCTGTAAAGCACATTTGTACTGTGCAATTCTGTTCTGGAGCTAGAAGATGCGTAGCAGTTTGCTCAAAGCTAGAGCGAGCATCCCTAGAGTGGTACTGCATTGGTTTGCATCAGGAAACTAAGGGGAAATCAAGAATACTACAGATAACAATTCTTGTTCTCTTTACCACTGATACATATTTATGAAGCAAAAGGATTAAATACCACCAAGTAGTAAGTAACGTCCAGGAGAACAGGGCATTCTTCAACCTTAACCACATGATTCTATACTGAACTGAATGGGGCCAATGCTAAAATATATTACCTGCATTTTTAGACGATCCACGGTCTGTCCTGGGAATGCTCTCTCGTGGTACTCTCCTTCCTGATCTGTCTCCTCCTTTTTTTGTGGTCTCCGAATTTGTAAGAGACTTATGGCCATCACCTGGGAAGGCCACAGAGAGATTGTTGTAGGTGCTTGCGTGTAAGCCCCGGGAATGGCGCTGCCCTTCTCCTCCTCCCACCTCTGTGAGCTGGTGATTAGTTTAGTGCAATTTCCTTTAACCTCTCCTTTTATATTCTTCTGTCTCTTTTGTCAGTTATTTGGATCCTGTCTAGCGTAAGTGATGTGTAACCATCCTGCTCTTAATTTAAGAGTACGCAGGTTCAAGACAACTGTGGCTCCAAAGTAAAGAACCAGCTACAAACGACCTGCTTGTTCTTTAGCTTCTCACTTGTCATGAATGACACTCAGGAACGCCATCTGATCGAATTTATGGTGTTTTCAAGATGCAGGTTATCACTGTACCTAAAGCCCCAGAGAACTCAACTGAGGAAATGCTTTGGGGAAACATGTCTCTCCTCTTCCCTGAATATATCTCATTCTAACTACAGACACATTACAAGCTGTATTAATTTAATTGTTACTGATTCCTTTGTCTGTAGTCTAAATATGTCCGATACTTGTCAGAAATAGCTAATCAAAACTATTTTCATAATAAACGTTTTAAGTATAGAAATGGGAAGAAGATAAATTTGCCAGTTCTGTTAACCAATTTAGACTGGCAAAAGCAGTCAGTCAAAAAAGCAGGACCTCACATGTCCGTAAGACTTGAAATGGAGACAGTTTTTCCATTCTCATTTTTTACTAGCACTACTCAAATTTGTTTTACTTAAAACAGTATGATCAAGATTTTATTCCTGAAATTTACTCTAAATAAACAATATTAGGTTTTAGTAAGAGAGCAGGTCGTATTTCTGCCCAGCAATTCTGGATGACTGATCTGGTGGTTTCTTAACATTAAAAGCGTAACTCTCTCTCCGCAAACGGAATTTTGCTATTACTTATTCCATAAAAACCTAATAGAGATTTTTTCTGCGTCATGCCACTTGCTCAGGAATGAAGGAGAAACATAATAAGGGAGGTAAATATTTATTAGTTTGTATTTCTTTGACCTTTGTTATGTTGGATAAAGCCCAACATTCCATCCAAAATGGAACTATTTTGTTCCTATTTTTTATGACACACTTAAAGGGGGCATTTACTTAATCTAAATATAGACATAGATGTAGAAAATCTGATGCATTGCTACATTTTGCCATCTCACCTTTCTTTTGCAGGATCTTACGATGCAATAAGAAGCCCCGTATGAGTGCTGGTCTCTCTCCATTTACAACAGAGAGCCTGGATGAGAGATTTAAACTACATTCCTACCCGTAGGATGGTTAACGGGAAACTGCATAAGTCTTGATCGTGAAGAAAACTTGTATGAAAGACCTGTTGTGTATCTCAGGACAAGACACAAAGGCTTGATAGTCCATTTCTGCCTTTTCTATCTACAACTGATGCAGGAAGTCACCATGTGTGTGACACTAGAGATATGTGTGTATTAGGAGAATATAACCAAGTACTTTTATGCTCTTGCTATATATGTCTGAGTAATTTAAAAAGTGGTAAATATTGTCCAAGAGAGTGGAAAGTACTTGCCTTTCTGCAAGTCTTGCTCAGTAGCTTCCACTTGTAACAGCTCCTTTTCCTGAGCTGAAGACATGGGTTTTGCTGACAGGAGTTCCTGAGAGTACGGAATCCTGTAATACTCTCCTAAACAAACCCAAGAGGAGAAAAACCCCAAAGTTTACTATATTAGTAGCATTGCTGTTTGGGAAAGAATGACTAATTTCATATTTACCAGATCTGTAGCATATTTCCTTTATTGCTCTTTCCTCTTCAATATCTTCAGCAGTCTTAGGAACCCAAGTAGAAGCACCTGTAGGGAATATGTTTAAAGACTACTAGATAGCCATACAAAGACCTTCAACATTTCTTAATAATCAAATACAGTAATAAATGTACTTCTTGTCACATTTGTGGCCTTTTTCTGACTGCATATACACATTTAGTGAAGCGAGTTGTGTGTGGATTCTCCTTGCTAGATTGAAGATGAACTTTCTGTAATAAAATGAGACCTCCTACAGAGATTAGGAACTCCATTGAACAAATTACTCAGGTTGAAGTCACGCAAATATCTTTTGTAAAACAACCCGTGACTTCACCTTCAGTGATGAGTGTGTGCAGCCCTGTTCCAAAGTTTGTTTCCCAGAAAAGAAGTACCTTCTAAACCGGTCAAAAGATGAGAAATTTTGGGGAGTGTTTATGGCCATCTGAAGGGTGGATCCCGTCATCTGACTTGTGGATCACATTTTAGACTGTTATCAATTGAAAAAGAGGTCTGTGTACTTGCCAACAACTCTTTTTCTAAAAAGGTGCTGGTTATTATAATAAATCAGTTGTGATATACTTTGCAAGAGTCAACAAAACCCATTCTCCTTCTTTGTAAAAGAAAGAAAAAACTGATTACATTTCTCTTCCATGTCATCATGCTCTTCATCATCCTCCTCATCGCTCTCTTCATCGTTGAGGTTTATAATCAGTGGAGAGTGAATCGGCAGGAAAATCTTCTCTTGGTTCCTGGGTGATTTTTGACATTGGGCTGGATGCAGAGTCCCTTCTTGGACACCCTGTTGCAGTGAGGCATCTGCAGAAAAGAAGATCATATTGATGGTGTTAAGAGGGAACTAGAATATAAAATCCAGCTTCAGACCAGCAGGTATCGTTTGTGAAATGATCCTGAAGGAATCTTTGAATGGACAGATGGTGCTTTTTAGGAAGAGTCTTCTGAGGAGGTTGACAAAAGAGCATCTTCCAGCCACAGACACCATGAAAAAATACGGGAAGTAGCTCTTCTGAACGGACACGGGAGGCCCTGCTGCAGAAAGCCTTTGGAAAAGAGTAACATGTTGAGCATTCTAAGGTATTTACAAAAGGCTGGATATCTCTGCCCACCTTACAGGTAGATGCATTTGAGTCAGTAACCCTCCTCCTACCAATCCCTTTTAAGATACTTACAACATAGGGAAATGCGTGATTAGTAAGACCTGGGCTGAAGGGAGTAAATGAGTTTAGGATGCCACCTGTGAAAATATTTTAAACATGCTGAATAATAGGCAGGCCTCTGTCACTCCCCACGGCATCAGTTTTGAGGAATTTAGCTGGGCTAAGCACAGGATTACTCATTTTTAGCTGTTAGGCCTGGGTTTTTTCTGTCAAATTTTACTGAATCACGGCTCTCTTAGTTACTAAGTTCAAAATGTAGGGTTTGAGAATGAAGATGAAGTATGTGAAAATAATTTGCCCCTGATTAGAAGAAAATCAGCACTCGAGTTCTTGCCTTGGGCCTGTGTGGTTATTAGTTAGGCCCAACATGCCCACATAGGACAGGCTACTTCTTGCGGGGGCAATTTCAGGAACACAAGGCGTTTGCTTCTCACTAGAGGTCTTTCCAGACTCCTCTTCTGACACCTGTCTTCAGCTCTGGAGATAAGGCCCATGTATATATTTCAGTCTACTCGTCCACGCATCGCTGACAAGTCACGCTGCCTTGCTCTCACTCCTGCTTCTGCCTGATATCTGACACCTGTCATTGTTCCCTGCCCTGGGCTCTTGCCCTCTTCCAGGGTCCAGCTGCCTACCAGGACTCCTGGTAGACAAGAGCTCCTCTTAGAAAGGACTGAGGGGAAAAAAACAACTTGTCATGGCTGGGTTTTCCATAAATAACTGTGCTGCCTTGCAAACTGTGACTCTACTTCAGTAGCCTGCACCCAATGCTCAAGCCTGAGCATTTTGTTCAAAACGATGACGGGGAAATGCACCTGCACACACACAGCACCGTCATCTGATGTTGTCTCTGCAAGGGCTGTCTCTCCTCCCCTCACCATGCACGCTGCTTTGCATTTCTCTTAAACGATTACCTGCCACTGACCATTTTCAAGGCTAGAGAGATTTAATCAAGCAGAGCAACATTTTCACTCCATGGATCTCGGCAACCTAAATTGCCATTTGTGACTTCATCTGTCATGGAACTGATAGTTCGATTCGTAACACGACAGCTTAAAATGCGTGTGGCAACCCCGTTCCAATGCCGACACAATTCCTTTCTCTGCCTTCAACCTCCTGAGATAGCAGATCGTACCCGATTGCTTTGCCATGGTCCATTTCTTGGCCTTAATATATATTATGTAAGCACTGCAAGGACATTTCTGTGTATTTACCTACTCTAATGAACAAACTGTTGAGAAAGGATTTCTACTCACTGTGAGTAGGTGGCAAAAAAAGTCCATTGATGTAACGAGGTTTGCTGTGGTGGAAGGGACAACTGATCCTCATACAGCCTAAGGGCTGTCTTTCCCAGAAACAGGAGATGTTGCTGTACTTTGGCTGCAGGAGAGAAGAGTTTTCAGAGGTTGTAAATGTAACAATAAAAATCGACTAAATTGATTAGTACACAGTGTACTGCTGTGAGCGTGACTAAGGTTTTGTGGGACCACATTCCGATATTTTAGAATATTTGAAGTTATCTTTAAAGTTAGCTTAAGCTTGAGATAGCTCTACAGTTCTCCTGAGTTAGGTCAGTGCAGCTTTCATTACGTGAAACGGTTCCTAGGTAAGAAGAAAAGCAGGCTGCTTACTGTACTGTAGCCTTCTTATGAGATGCTGTGAAGAAAAGGAAATCTGTTAGTCACTGGATTGACATGGGGCTGAGTTTCCTTTCCTGCACAATGGGATAAATCGTGTGGAGCTCAAAGGAAATCTGCTGTACAGGTGCACGTCTTGCGCCAGTACTCTCTTATTACTAAAGGACATGGGTCTATGGGAAAGTAAGGAGTTGGAAACAAACTCCGGAAGGATTCCCAACAAAAACTGAAAACCTAAAAATTTGGGAACTTGTAACCCTGGTACAGACTTGTTGGACTTCGATTACAGAAGGAAAAAAATCTTCTGTTCAAATTCCCATTGGAAACATGAGTTTGACAGAAGAAAGTCGCTTTGGTTTTCCCAGTAAAAAATGCACTTGAAGGGACTCACTCCTTCCTACCTTTATTTCCGTACCTCTACATCTACCAAAGAGATGTGAGCATCTCCGCGTCTCTGTAATGATCACACAGTATCACAGTCAGGAGATTTTTCACAGGGACAGAATCTGCACCTGGAACCCCCTTGGGGAAAATGACTGTGGCTAAGTCACACTAGGGTCCCATGCTCTGGTGGTTGCCTTAAATGTGAATCTTTTGAAAGGTTTTGGGTTTAGTTGATGGAGGAGATGATGCAGTAGTCCATGTACAACTGTATTACGGCGACAAATATAAACTCAGGTTTATATCCTGAATAGGAACTACGTCACGGCTGAGAGCTGTAAATGCCAGGCTACTGGTCATTCCTTAATGAGTTTCTCTGTAATTTTTAAAGGAAAACAAAGTCACACTTAAACATATTTGAATATTTGAAAATAAGTTTCACCCAGTTCCAGCCAATAAGAGCTGGGTCTAGGAGCAGCGTCTCCAAAAGGCCACTTTTGGGCTGTAGCCAGGACAACTGGGCCATCTTGGTTTTAAATAACTGATTTTGCAGAAATTCAGGTAGCTGGCCTAGGTAGAAATTGTAAACATAGCCCATTTAGTTCAGATGATCATTCCCTCTTCTTATCACTTCTGAAAATCAGCGATTTGATCTAGAGGTGCCGCCATGACCCAGACAGAACGGCATAATCAATTTCTAACTTACATCATAAACCTCCCTTTCAGCATGGATCTATCACGAAAATCAAGGACAGGAACTACTCTAAAATCTGCAACATTTACCTGAGCGTAGGGGGAAGGAACGTGGAAACAGCGGTCATTCCCAACTCCAGCCATTTACACCTCTCGTGTTGCTCCACACCACTCTTAATACCAGCAGACTGTCCACATTCAGCTGAGTCGCACTCCTGTCCTGAAAGCAGCAGTCTCCTTTCAAAAACTGGACCTTCAGAACCTTAGTTTGGCTTCTTATTTTGAAGCAAAACTCCAACTTACCGCAAAATACACCTGCAGGAAGGAGCTGCTGCCTCCTCTAGGCTTGCTGAAGCCACGCAGGCAGTTGCCAGCCGTTATGGAATGTTACATCTCCATGGTTGCCAACGGCTCCTCCAGCTCATGACATCAGCAAGATGGCGCCGTGTGGCCTGTCCCGCTGGACGTCTTCCTTTCTCCCCATTGCTTCAGCATAAAGTATGGAAAATGGGATCATTTCAAAAGGTCTGCCCTGCTGGTCTTTCTTTAACGTAACATCGAGCACACCCATCTGGCAGAGCTTGCGTAAGGCCCGACTCTTTGCCGTAGGATCTGTGCTCTTGGAAGCAAATCTTTGGTACCACAAGGTTGAATCTTATTCTCTGCCTATTTTTTTACTGAAACCCTCGTGCCCGTGTTTCCTACTGTACCTCCTTCTGTGGACCGAGACACTGGCTGCTTCCCGCTAGTGCACTGGTAGCTGTTCGCTGCTGACGTTGTGGCGGTGATTGCTTTTTCTTCCTTCCATGATGCCCACTGCCACAGCTAAAGCAGAAAGAACAGCGTACGCTTGTATCCCTCTGAACAAAAAGTATCTGGAGGGGGGAAATGAATTTTCAGTTCCTGGGAAATGGCAAGGTGTAGTGTTATCACCAGGACGTGGGGGCACATTTACAACACCGAGTGACATCAGTGACATTGGTCTGCCAGTGGGAAGGGTGACAGGTGAGTACATGAAAAGCAGGTGCCAGTGACTCCGTGGGCACAAGTGGCACAAGGCTGGCTCAGTGGTGGTTACACCCAAGCTGGGCAAGAAGTACAAACACCTTGAAATAAGTGGAATTCTTCTCATCTCTCTAGGAGCCTACCAGCTTGTTTGTAACTCCGGTATCAGTGGATGGGGCAAAGACTAAGTGCAAAGGGCCTGACCACTGGGACTTTGTCACAGGAATAAAGTGATTTCTGCAGGAGTAACTTCACCCAAGTACCCAATGAAACCGCTCACTGGGATCAAGGCGGGCAGTGTTGTGGGGAGCTCTGTGGGCAGAGAAACGATGTGAATGAAGCCGATTTCCCCGAGCCCAGTCTGTGCTGCCCACGACAGTAACGGGAGGGTGATCTCTGCCCACCCTTGTGTGCCGACCCGTGAGCTTTTTGTTGTTACTTTCTGTCCCCCGTCCAGCTGAGGAGGGCAGTGACAGAGCGGCTTTGGTGGGCGCCTGGCACCCAGCCGGGCTGAGCCCCGCACACAGGAGCCGCTGGTCTGCGGGAGAGCGGAGCGGAGCGGAGGGCAGGGACAGGCGGCAGCGCCGGCAGTGTTAGGACCCGCCCGGCCCCGCCCGGCTGCGGAGAGGGGGCCAGCCGAGTGCCGGGAGGTTTCGCCGCCGATGCTGAGCGAGGTGTACGGGGGAGCTTTCCCTCTGTTGTCCCCCTCCACACAGAAGTGCGGGAAGGAAAGGTGTTCGGGAGCCGTTTCAGCTCGGTCCCTCTCTTTCCCCTGTAAGTGCATCCAGGTGTTCGCGCTGGTGTCGTTCTTGCTTTTCTGTAGTGTCAAGAACAGTCATATCAAGGAATGAGGCCACTGCAACATGACCAGACTCAGGGCTTTTGTGAATTTTCGAATTGCCAGTTTTTCTTTTTTGTTTTTTTTGGTGTTTTTTTTTCCCCTAATGATGATTTTTTAATTTTAGTTTAGAATTTTCTTGTATGATACACTTCTCGCTTCATCTCTTTCTCCAGCCTATGTGTCTTCTCCTTTTCACTTCCATGTCTGACTCTGCTGTCAAAATAGATAAACAGAATATTTTGTGCATAACTTATTAAAGTTAAACATTTTAAGAAGGAACATTTTAAGAAGTAAACTTCCAACAGTTCTTGAAGAAATAGGAAAATAAAAAATCATCCTCATATAATTTACTTGTGTTTCAAACTGTTCCGTTCAAGTACTTTTACTCTAAAACCTTTTCAAGCAGATTTTTAAAAATTGTGCGGTTTTGAGCTGTTCAACTGCAGAGCAAAGTCCCTGCTACATTTTAAGGGCATTTTTACATGTTCTAGAGAACGTTTTTGCACGTGTATTTCTTTTCTTCTTAGTTGGTGTACTGTAAGATCCTGGAGCACATTTCTCTGTAGAAAAACATATATATTGTTACTTAATTTCAGCTACAATTTCAGGAAAGGCTCCTTACCTGATAGACAAATTAAATATTACATTAGCTGAAGTAATAATAAATGCATCGGGTGAATCATACTTCACCTTTGAAATACAAGCTGATATTAAATACAGACTGTCTGTCTAGTTCTTTAAAGAATATTTGTAATGTTGCGGTGTTTCCGTAAGTTTCACAAGATGCTCCAACTGAGGCAATTTTGCCACAGACATCCTTGACATGAACCAAATGAATGTTCCTGTGTTGAAAATCTTCCTGAAGGCATCAGTTGCTTTTAGATTAAATTAATCCCTAAGCCAATCTCCTGTTTTACCCCTTCTTGTGAAAGCTGTAGGTGCAGGGCAATACAATGTTTTTGTCTAGAGAAGTGATTTTGCATCACTGTGCTGTTAAGTGACTGTTTTCAGTAAAAAATGGTTAGAATTATTAATACTAATGTTTTCTGCTAATTCCATCCTAATTCCAGTAATTCAAATTGTTTATTCCACAGTAATCCTCAATTTTTCAGTTTATACACCACATGTTAGTATTACCGTAGTTTTTGGTTTGAGTCTAAAAATCTTCTATTTGTGTCAAGCTGACTCTTCTATTTGAAGCATTTTTCTACCATGTGGCTCAGGGACTGCTGAAAAGAAAGGGAGCGAAAATGGTCAACGCTGAACTGAAAATGGTCAGTGCTGAACACCTTTTTTTTTTTTTTAATGCTCTATCCTTTTTAAAGGTACAAATTTAATAAGGTGTATGGTTCACAGAATGTTGCCTCTGTAATCTCTGTACTACTCTGTACACAATCAAAGCAAACATTAAAAGAAAATACCCACCACTATTCACCCTGGAGAGGAAGCAGTGATGTTGGAATTCATTTCACTTTTATTCATCTTAAAGTAGGGGCTGCTCTGTCTGAAGGAGGTTCCTCTTCTTGGCAATCAAGACAGGGAGGCACCTCAAGATGGGCATTCAGCCTGGCTTGAGAGAGAGGACTGAAACTGGCAAGAGGAAATCACTTTCTTAGCTACAGTTGGTAATGAAGTGACAGATGAAAAACCCACAATTCTCCAGAGAAGCCATGGACAGTGAAAGCAGAAAGGCCAGTGAAACCCAAGTGATGTATCAGATTGTGCGAATCTGTATTAGGATAAAGGTGTAAAACTATGGGTACATCTCAGATTGCCAAAAGGACAGACACAAGACTCGCAATCCCACGGGTAGCAGAGCTGTCACATCCATATTCACTCCCACTGCACAGATATTTTTTTTAGTGCTTATAAATACCAAACTTCAGTGGTTTCCACTGCAGTAAGGAATAGGAACTCAGTAAGCTGAGTGTGGGCACTACATTTACAAATACTGTTGTATTTTATAAGTCACACCTCTTGATGGTGAACTTCCTGCCTATCCACTCTGTCTTTTGTCACTTTACAGAGAATAGCCAACCTGCTGCCTGCTTGGTATTACAGTGTCTGGGTCACCATGGTGACCTGGGGGGTCCCAAAGCTGAGCTGCTGTGACAGCTCCAGCATCAGCTTTATAACAGGTAAGCAGATGCCTGAAAAGACTGGAAATGCTCCTGGGAGCAGAACTGCTGAGAAAGTCTCACTTGGGTGTTGTGTTTTATCTGCAGATACTTGCAAGTTTAGGGTATTTAACAACTAAGTAAGGTTTTTTGGGGTTTGAATTTTATTTTTTTTTATTATTTTGCTTTTTGGTGGGAGGGAGGGGGAAGAACTGCTTTAAATGATTACAAATAATTTTCTTGTGCAGAGCACAGTGCCTGATTACTGTGTTCCAGTCCTCCAGCAGCTGAATGCATGGCTCCAGTGAGCACAAGGGATCCTGCTCATCTTTCACTACACTGTATGTTTTAGACATTGAGAAGTTAATGGGTAAATAAGTAAATGTGAATTCATAGGTTTGCTAATAGTATGGAACACTCTTCCAACTATTTGCAGTACTTCCAAATGCTTTTTCCTCCTCTGTCCCCTCCCAGTTATCCACAGGTCAGACCATGACTTGTGTGGCGCCGTAGCTAACGTGGGGGAGAGTTTCAGTCTTAGGCAGACCGAGGCAGGTAGTGTGTTCAGTAGCACATCAGTCCTGTCCTCCAGCTTTGCCTTTTCTGCTGGGTGTCTTTGCTTGCTCAGCATAAGGAGAGAAGGGCGCTGCTGTGATTGAGACATTGCACCCGCACTGGGTAAATGGGCCTTGGGAAACCGTGTGGCACCGGCAAGTCATTCGCTGTAGCCAGCAGATCGAGAGGCTATTTTCCCCCTTTACTGTGATCTTGTGAGACCCAACCTTGAATACTGTGTCCAGTTCTGGTGTCCCCACCATAAGAGGGGTATGGATCTGCTGACACAAGTTCAGACAAGGGCCACAAAGATGATCCAGGGGCTGGAGCAGCTCTGCTACGAGAACGGACTGAGGGGGCTGGGATTGTTCAGTCTTGAAAAGAGAAGACTTTGGGGGGACCTAGTAGCTGCCTTCCAATACCTGAAGGGAACCTACGGGAAGGCTGGGGAGGGACTTTTTACAAAAGTGTCCAGTGATAGGACAAGGGGAAATGGATTTAAATTGAAAGAGAATAGGTTTAGATTGGATCTTAGGAAGAAATTCTTCAATACGAGGGTAGCAAGACTCTGGAATAAATTGCCCAGAGATGTTGTGGATGCCCCCTCCCTGGAGATGTTCAAGGCCAGTTTGGATGAGGCCTTGAGTAACCTGGCCTAGTTGAGGAATCCCTGCCCATGGTAGGGGGATTGGATTAGATGATTTCTAAGGTTCCTTCCAACCTAAGACATTCTATGATTCTATGAATCTGGATTCTCAGCTGTAGCAAATTGATATAACTACATGGATTGCCATCTCTTCTAGCTGGGACCAGCCTTGCATTTAACACACTTTTGTTGTCTCTTGTCATATTCGTTGGGTTTGGATCCTCAATATGTCAAACAGATCAGCCGTAGAGGGAACAGCATACGAGAGGTCCTGTTCACACCTTGCCGCATGTTCCTAGCACCCAGGCTGGTTAAACCAATGTTCTCTGTTGAATCATTTAATTTCTATGAATTGCTGTTTAGCTCACCTTGCAGAAGTACAGGTGATGGTGCCTGTGCCTGACAGAGCCACAACAGAAATGTTCCCAGTGGGTTAAGCCCCAGCTCCACTTAAGTCACCAGAAACCCTCCCAGCCTGAGATACCTGATCCCAGGCTCCACTGGTGAGAAATTCTGGCACTTCGGCAGCATATCAGAAAGTCGTAGCACTCGCCAGGGTGCTGTGGAGGGTCTCCAGGGATATGCATTGTCCTTTGGCATCAATCAGCTCTTTGATAGTACTATAAGGAAGCCACTTTCCAGCTGGTTGGTTGCTGTATGAAGGGAGAAATGTCTTTTCCAGCTGATTCGGGTACCAGGTTCAGCGCTTTAGAGTGGAAATGTTGCAGTGGGACTCTCACACTTCAAGACTGTGTCTCCAGAAACCTGCGACAGGAATTGAGGAGACTGAGGCAATATCAAAATATAGGCTGTTGTCAGGATCAGTCTGAACCTCTGTTTGGGGAGAGTGAAGAGTGTTGCTGCTCTTAGGTGAAAAAATGGATCAGCTCCTTAAGGAGCAGATGTAGACAAAACCAGATACAGGTGAATCTCATAGATAATATCCACTTGTGGTTGGCCACCTGGTCTTAAATGAAATTATCCAGAAAACACCTAGGTGGAAAGTTGTGCCAGTGCTTTAATTTCTCTTATTATCAAAAGTCTATGCTTTGCTTCTGACCTGAATTTTTCTGGTTTCAATATCCAGTCCATAATTCTTGTTACACTTTTCTCTTGTTGCCTGAAGAGACGCAGAGCTTTTTTTCCCTCTCTGTGCAGAACTCGGTCTCTTTGCTCTTGTTAACTGGCTTCCATTAAACTCTTGAGGTGTTCTCACCGTACGGGAATTTCCCCATGCTGCCTCTCTCATTTTTACAGTCTTTAGCAAAGTATGTGAAAACTGAAAGTAAAATAGCAGCCTGCTGAATCCTCCTACAGAGGCAAAATCAGCTCCCTATTCAGTGCTCCCCTGTTTGTGCATCTGCATGATTGCATTTGCTCTGGCATCACGCTGGAGGTCCGTGTTGATTTGCTTCTCTTCTCTGGCTTCTGACTCTTCCTACAGTAGCTGCTTTCCAGAATTTGTGGTTTAGCAAGTGTTGTCTGCACGTCGTTAGGAAAGAATCAGCCTTGCACCTGGCGCTTTGAAATACATTTTGTTTGAACAGGCCCAGCGTAGGTCCCAATAATTCAAATCACAGCCCTGTCCAAATCCTCCACTCCTGCTGGTTGCCGTGTTACTTGCCTGGTTAGTGAGCGATGCTTTTGCTTTCAGAGCATTGATGAAGATGTTGCATAGCAGTGAGCCAGACCACAGCGTTTTAAGGGGAGAGTCTTGTCAAGCACATCTGATTTGATCAAGGTACAAGTGCTTAGCAATAGATGTCCACCACTGAACATGCACCTTAAAGACACTCCTGTGCTCTGCTTGCCTCGTTACTTGCAATCTCTTCAGCTTGGTCCAGGGACTGCTGTCAGGCTAACTCAGGAGAACGTGGCGTGTTCGTTCGAAATCTTTGTGCCCAGGAGCTGCTACTTTTAACTCTTCCACGGGACCAGGGGAATGACGAGTTCTTTATCACCCTCAGCCCCTTTCTTTCCAGAGAGGGAAGAGATGGTTTTGTGAAGTACTTGATCCCTTTCTGAGGGGACCATTGCATCATTCCGAGCAACGCCACTTCCCCTGCACAGGTTATCAGGAATTAAACCAAACCAACAAACCCACCAGAAAGCCCTAAAATTTAAAATGCTAGAATGAAGCTTTTGTAGTTCTCTTGGCAGTACACCATCTGTCAGTTCTTCTGTGTGCAACTGGAAAGTGACTTCTGCCCCTGGAACACAGGCGTGACTCTTGAAAACAAAGCAGAATGTTCGTCTGGGAGTTTGGGACCACAGCTTGCAGCAAGCTCCGAGCAGGATCCCACCGCTCAGGTGGAGCCTGTAGCTGGGCTGGGGCTTTGCTGAACTGCAGGACTAGGAATGGGTATTGCAAGAGACCAGATGACACAGAGCTCTCTCTGCCGTGGCAGATGTCCCCAGGAGAATGGGGAAGACTTGGGGGATCCCAGAGACTTATGAGAAGCAGCACTTGTTCTCTCAGGCTCCTGCAGCAACAGTTGCAGGTTGTTGTTTTATCACAGGGATTGTGGCGCTGTCAGTATTGCTGTGGTGACTGAGGAGTTTTTAATGCCACCTGCTGTAAATAGCTGGATTCAAAGCTCCACCAACAGACCACCAGCATTTTCTTTTAGAATGTGCAAGCTTTTAGCCTTGGAGAAACAAAAAGAGTAAGAAAGGCAGACCGTTGGTGTATGTTTCTACCATGTTTGCTCTCTGCTGCTCCCGTGGATGCTTTCAGCCATCACTTTGGGCCAGGTCAGCAGTGGGCTGTGATTTCCTACAGCCTCTCTGTGCCACTCAGCTCCCAGTGGAGCGTGATGCCAGGGGAGTGGATCACTCAAGCTCTGGCCCTTAGTCTTGTGTATCCTGGACATTTGTTGTCAGGTACCTAAAGCAAACAGCTGTGTGAACATTAGGAGGGAAAGGATGTCTTCAATATGTAGGTGTAGGAGGAAATTGCTATTAGTCTATGAGATTTGTGCCAGTCCTGACCTTAAATTGTAAAGAATACGCAGTCCTTGTGCAGAAATGGACTGGGAACTCTAGAAATGAAAAGAAGCATTGCTTGAAAGATTTTGGACTAAATAAGGTTGCTTCACCTGAACAGCACAGAAGGACATTTTCAAGATTGATTTGAGAGAATAGTCTTACTAAATGTTTCTAAATGGCTCTAAATTGTCCGTGCATCGTATTTGCTGCCTTCCTCAGCGATTACTTAAGCAAATCTGTTTGCTGATGACTGTGTGGATGCAAAAGTCGTAGGAGCCTTGATGAAAGCAGCAGTGACATCTTGTGGCCAATCCAGAGAGACCCGAGCTCCAAGTCCATCCTGCATTTCCTCTCTGCTGCTGATGCCCACAGCTGTGCTGGCATCCCGGGCTCTGCGAGGGAGCGTGGTGGGAAGGCCCCTCTTGCCGGGCAGCCACATCTGAGCTCCCTTTTCATCAGCCCCCTGTCCTGCTTTGAGCTAAACACAACCAATTCTGTTCAGTGACCTTTACTTCTCAGCTCAGTCTCTTCTAAGAGGCTGCACGTTCTGAAGTCAGCAGCATGTTTTTGCAGACAGCGTCTGCTGCTGGTAGTGATAACACCTGATGTTTACAGTTACTGCCTGGGACTGAGATGCAGAAAGGCTCTTGCTTATACTTATTCCTATAGTGACCAAGGCCACTGCTGGCTCTTGTGTACCACGCTGGGGGTACCGCTAAGTAAAAAGAATCACAAGGAGGTAGAAGGTTGCACTTCCAGCGAGTAATGGACAAGACAGGTTACCAACAAGAGTATTCCATTCCATATAAGTCATATTCGGTGTAAAACTGAGGGGTTATGAGAGTTTAGGCCTATTTTCCGCAATGGCCAGTGTCCAATGAGGACTCTGTCTGATCTCTGCCTCTGGTCCTGAGTTCATGAATCCAGCTCCCGTATCCAGCTGCCGCTGAGCCTGGGGCTTCCTGGTGCCGCCTGCTCTGCAGGATCCATGGGAATTCCTGTCAGAGGAGGGAATCGGGTTCAATATCAATTTTATGTATATGTATATAGTTTGCTATTTTTATTATTTCCTTATTCATTAAAGCTGGTTTAAAATT
This sequence comes from Trogon surrucura, assembly GCA_020746105.1. Classification (NCBI taxonomy): domain Eukaryota; kingdom Metazoa; phylum Chordata; class Aves; order Trogoniformes; family Trogonidae; genus Trogon; species Trogon surrucura. The sequence goes on along the minus strand of CM036617.1, from coordinate 150,170,441 downwards.
TTTCCCAATCCTTAAGTGTCTATGCCTATTCCCTTTTCCTTCCTGTTTTTGGGGGAAAGGGGTTAGAGGAGCATCTGTCAGGGTTTAGTGGCTGGCCCAGCCCTAACCCTCGACAGCCCTGGACTCAGCGGGACTCAGTCAGTCTGTATAATTTTCCCTACAGTGCTCCTGAAGAATCTGCCAAGCACACGGATTCATACACTTCCCCATTTTATCCCTGTTATCCCACTGATCCCCACTTTGAGAAGTAGTTATTTTTACCAGTCTGTGCCTTTCACTTCCGGGTCTCTACTCAGTTGTACCTTAAATCCTAACTGGGGAACTGCACTTCCAAACTAGGCAGTCAAGGTGAGCTGACCAGCTATATATAGTTCCTCTGCAGTTAATAATAAATCACTTCTAGACTTCTGGGTGTGTGGGGGTTTTCCATTTCTGTGTTTAGTTTGTGAGTTCTTTCTTCAAACTGTTGCACATTGAATAGCCAATAGTACGACTGTTTTACCAGAGGTTTTCCCTCTCTGTGATTCTGAGAGAGCAATGGGAGTAGTAATTAGCAGTGTTGGGAACTGACTCCAAGTGATAGACGACTCAGCACTTGGCAGTCGCTTCAACTCTCTTGCCAAGTGTTCTTCTCTCCATGATGTTTGCTTCACCCTGGCAACTTTCCACTTGCAGAAAAATCTAGCCATTTGCTGGAGGCAAAAGGAGGATTTGCTTGGGATGGTGCCCAAATGCAAAACTCATGTTTTAATTGAGGCCATTTTTTACCTGGAGTGAGGGACAAAACATGTTTCGGAACCCAAGAGCAGATATATGGGTGTAATCAAGGGAGCGAGATGCTTTCCTATGTAGTTCTGGGACAGCATATACACTGCAATCCCCAGGACGGGGAAGGAGCCACGTGAACGTGCCTCAGTCTCTACTCAACTCTCTCCCTAATGCCAATCTAATCTTGGCAGCCTTCAGCCCTAGAACACTGATCTGATTGTCTGTGGATCAGGTACGTCTCCAAAATGTCTAAAAGCACTTGAGCAAGTCCTTTGTGCCATTTTTTTGTGATGGATCTTACACATGACATCCAGGCTCTTGTGACAGCATCTCACAGAGTGAGAATAGCAAATAATTTGTGAAGGTAAAAAATAGGAGCAAAATGTTGTACCATAGCACATTGTATGTAGTGTGTCAGGATCCCAGAATCACGTGTAGCTTGGGAAATCTGAAAACTCTGGAGGCCAGCTCGGAAATGTTCAACGCAGACCTTGCACTCTCTGAAGGCAAACCGAAGGAGCCCAGGATGCCTGAGGTGTTGAAAGCCAGGAATTGCCAGGGCCTGTCATGTGAAGTCATCATGATGAAGTTCAAGACTGAGCCTTGGTCTTGAAATGACCTTGAGGGGAGAAAAAATATCTCATCTTAATACTGTGCTTAAGCTGTTTGCTTCTCCCCCTGCTCCTCCTGTTCTTCTGTGCTTTCCATTCTGCAGGTTGGTTCAGGCGGGGCTGCAGTGAGGGGTGGCCTCCCGTGTGTCCATGGGCTCCTGCCCGCCCAGCCCCGGGGTCTGTGGCTGGGAGGTGGTCCCGGAGGCAGCTGAGGCCACCCAACATGAGGCCAGGACACTGCGTGCAGGCCCATGCCTGTGTTTCACAGTATCTCTGATGCCATCCCTCCCAGGAGACCCTCCATACCCCTCCTACGACAGGGCTGACTCCTCCTTGTATGTGTTTGCCCGTGGTCAGTTCATCCAGGGCAGCAGCAATGAAGACCAAAGATCTAAATTGCCGACGTCTGAGATCTGCACCTCTGCATTCAGTGGGGAGAAGAAATCCTGCAGCTAACTGAAACACAGGCAGGTCCAATGGCCCTTAAATTTTAGCCTGGGGAAAAAAAAAGAAAAAACAGACCAGAAGTTTTTTTTTAAAGTGCTAGTTGACTGAGTATTTCCTCTTCTGCAATTAAATGCACTGAGATGACCTTTGCTTGTGGGAAGCTGCTTCTTTATCATCTCCTGGGGCAGGCCTTGTGCAGAAAAGCTTCCTTAGGCCAAACGTGTGGCTAACAGGTGGACAGCCACCTCCTCTCCAAAAGAGGTTCTGCTAATATTGTTCTGTTAATAGAGTACACTGATCATCCTCAAACAAGGGCTCTGCTGAAAAGGGAAGCAAAGTAATTGTCCAACTGTCCAAATAGAGAACAGTTTAAATAGAGCAAAAAAAGCAAGACACTTCATCATCTTCCTGTTTTACAATGGTAGTTTATCATCACCATCATGAGAGGCAGAGCTTTACGTTGACAGGCTTTATCTGAAGGAACTAAAAGATAGAAGCATCAGGCATTGCTTCCATTTTTGTTCGAGGCTGCTTCTTCTCAGTTGTCTGCAAACTTAATGAGAATCTGAATGAAAGGAGATTTTCTCTTACCTAGAACCAGCCCCTCCAAAATCCCTGTTTGCTGTCAACAAGACTCAGACGTCCGTGACTCTGCTGTGGGTGGAAGAAGGAGTGGCTGATTTCTTTGAAGTCTACTGCCAGCAGGCTGGATCTGGTCAGGAAACAAAAGTCCAGGTATGGAAGTGTCTCTTGTTGGTTTCTGCACTTCATCTCTGAAACTGGGACTGGGCCTTTATCCTTTCTGGTCTGGTATCTGCTGCTTGGCATTTGTATATAAAGCCCAGTGATTCTTTATGCTCAGGACACAGGTTAGATCTTTAAACCAAATATGGCAACGTAGTCCAGAATGAAACCTTTAAAAGCTAAACTACTAAAATGTTTTGGGTTTTTTGCAATATTAAAATTAGCTTCTGTCTTATTGACAACCTTATAACTAGTCGGACAGAAGCTATGTGCATCCAAAACGGTGTCAGTGTTTGGCTGCTGATGAACGTGGCTCTAATATGGCATGCAAATCCTAAAAGGCCACAAAATTAAAGGAGTGTCAGTGAGCAGGAAGGGGAAAGTGTTGAGGGTTAAGGCCGGGCCCGTCACTAAACGCTGACTGATGCTCTCTAACCCCTCTCCCTTCCCAAACAGGAAGGGAAAGGGAATAAGGCAGAGAGAGTTATGGATTGGAAAAGAAAACTAAAACAGCTTTAATAAAGCAGTAATAGTACTAACAAGGGAAATAAAGAATATAATGAACTATATTCAAACACAGAAAAAAAATATATCCTGTCTATTACAGCCCAGATGTGAACTTTTTACTTCCTTTTAACTGCATTAACTTCCTGGCACCCCCAGCGTGGCACACAAGAGCCAGCAGTGGCCTTGGTCACTATGGGAATAAGTAGAAGCAAGAGCCTTTCTGCATCCCAGTCCCAGGCAGTAACTGTAAACATCAGGTGTTATCACTGCCAGTAGCACACACTGTGTGCAAAAACATGCTGCGAACTTCAGAAGGTGCAGCCTTTTAGAAGAGACTGAGGTGAGAAGTAAAGGTCACTGAACAGAATTGGTTGTGTTTAGCTCGAACCAGGACAAATGATCAGCTAGCTTAGTAAGGAATGGGAATAAATAGACATATTTAGATGCTGTGAGACCTTTATGCAACATTTAAATATTTCTGGCTCACTTTATTCCTGGTTTTGAGATCTGTTATCTAAAGTTCATTAGGACCTTCACTGCTCTTCAGAGAGTACCTTTATGCTGCAAATGCAGCCGTTCCTCCTGCATTTTGTCTCTTAGGGCATTTCCTTCAAGACTCACTTACTCAGCTTCACAAAGGAACCTCCTTTTGTCTCTGTCCAGTTAGGTACCTGTGCACAGAGGCCACCTGAAAATTTGCATGTTTCGATTGGTAACATTGTTCAGTGAAGAACAGAGTAGGAGTAATTTTAATTTCTTGACATTCAATGCTGTGCAACATATGAGACTTATTGTGTGGATTAGTTGATGGTATAGTGAAACACTGTGGTTACATGCCATGAGACATCATTTTTTCATGTGGACTGTCACACATAATGCGCAGTTGTTAAGAAAATGTAAAACATAACACACTCGGACCACATATTACCATGAAAGAGATGTACACACTTTTTAACCCTAGGGAAGACCAGTCTGAATGATTTAATATGCTTTTTTAATCAAGAAGGGCACTGCCTAAAGGTAAAAAAGGATGTTTAAATTTAATTTAATCTTTTGGGTAGTTTGGATTCCTCATCTAGATTCCTGCTATTTTCATCATGAATATGTAAAAATCATGAAGTTTATTGTCCACGTCCCAGAGGTTAAAAATAGTAATGTGATCAGCTGAGGAAGGTACCACAGGATTTGCAACTTTAGCGCAGAGCGGATCAGTTTTAAGAACATCAGGAAAAGACTGCTTCATCTGAGAGGAGCTTTGATGGGTGTCATGTTTGTTGACATTAACATCTGGCACTGGGAGAAATGCACAGGGATTGTCAGCTCACTTCTCGTTAGATTTGTCACTCTCTTTTCTGTCTCTATGAAGAAAGGGAAGGGCTCCTTTTTGAACCGGAGGAAGTGATGCTTTCCTGTTAGACTGGTAAAAATTCTTTCTTTGTGATTTTTGATGCTAATTACATGAATGTTTCTGTCACTTTTACCATTTTTAAATCAGCAAAATGAAAAGCAACTGCTTTCTGGGTTTGAACATCTTGGGTTTTGGTTGACTAATTTAAATTTCCCAGAGGGGAAAATGGAAACGGTCCAGCCAAGTCCAGTTGCCAAACTGTGGCCTCTTCTTTCAGCTCAGGGAATAGAAATCTCCTACCTTACTCATGTGCATGTGGTTTCATCTGCATAACATAACTCAGAATTGCACTGCAACAGGAACCCTTGCTAGCCTGGGAGGAGCCCACGGCTGACAATGGGCCACTGCAAAATCCAGTGCTCAGGACTTGTTAGAGTGGCTCACAGTCCCCATCTGGAGTGAGTTCATTCATAAAACCTCCCCTTGTTGCCTTTCTAAACCTCTGGCTCTGTGCCCCTGTTTCTGCATCTGCAACACACCCTTGGTTCTGCTGGAGAGTACAGAAAAGTCTCTGAGGACCTTAAGGAACTACATCTTTAAGCTAATTCGTGTGTTGTATTTGTTTTCTTTTGCTGTGTCAGCATTTAAAAACCACAGTAGTGTTTAGCAGGGATGTAGTAATTAAAATGTTGTATAAATACGTTATGTGAAGAGTTGCTACTCAATCGTAAAACCGAGGTGTGGAATGTCTGGTCGTAGTTCTTACCCAAAGGCTTTGCTCCAACTGTGTTTTTCAGCTTGACTAGAGGAGCTGCCTCAGAGGCAGAGATGACCTGTATTCATACAAGGCTGTGGAGACTGTGACTGCCTCAGCTGCGCTTTGAGTAAAATTAAGTTTGTATTCCTCCTGCATGTGTGGATTCGTAACCAGAGCTCATGAGCTCTGCCCACCTCTGGGGATGTCCCAGAGGTCACAGCACTTTCCCCCACCAGACGTTTGCCTGACCAACCCCCTGTGAGGTTCCTTCCTGCCCTTCCCAAGGATCCCAGGGGCTTCATGGTTGCTCTGGGTTGTTCCCGCTGCTGTTTTCACCTCTTTCACCATTTAACTCCTGCCACCTCCTACAACTGCAGTGTGACCACCTTCAGCCACAACAGCCTCAGTGTCCCCACTTTCATTGCGGTTTCCACCATGGATAAACACTTTCCTGCTTCCATCTTCGTCTTCCAGCTGCAACATCTGTTTCTCGTTGCTTTCTAGAGCTGCTTTTGGTAATGCTGACCCCAGGGGTTGTTTGTATCATGGAGAAGCTGCCAGCTGTGGATGAGGAAGGAGCTTTAAGAAGTCCTTAGAAAAATCCCCACTGGGGCTTGACTTGGAAAGACCTAAACTAGAGGCTCAAGTCTCTGCTGGGTCTTAGAAATCAGGGACCTAGTTTGTGGTGCCAAAGCTGAACATCGGGGCACAGCTTGATGACATTGATGGAGAAAAATGTCTTCTGAGCCAAGACCAAACAAGAGGAAATTCACATTTATAAGCTGCTAATTCAAAAAATCACCTTCTGCTTTCAGTGAAGAAGTGGAGCTAGGGTGAGAGAGAAGGAGAAGGGCTGCTACAGGATTCAGAGCAGTCGTACCCCAGAAGGATAACTCTTGATGGATTCTCCCAGACATGTTGTGAAGTCTGGCTCTGTATTGCCTCTGAAGAGAGTATCAGTGTTGAACTGCCCAGAACACTGGACTTTTCTTTAAAGTCTCCCCTTGAGACTGATCAGTGTCATCTCTGCTTAATTAGAGCGTTGTGTAGCTTTTGTCACTGATCCTGTACATCAGACACCACTCCATGCTGGAGTTCTCTGTCTGATACTTGGCTTAAAAGTCTCCATGATTTTTAATCTAGAAAATGCTTCTCTAGACAGCTGTGGATGCATAGTTACTCTGAGTTTGTAAGGTAGAGAGGGCTTCTTACACATCAGCAGAGCAGGGTAACTGGTCTCAGAGTAGTACAGTTGATAAGCATGTCGTATGGACACTCCCTTGTCACAGGGGAGAAGCTTGCGTGTCCTTATGAGGTTGCGAGCCATGCTGGCGGTGGCATATGCCTCCGATAGGGTCTCCCATGCCAGACAGGTCTCAACTGAAGGATCAGATTAAGTGTGTCCAGGGGTAGGATGGGCTTGCTGGCCTCCCGGCAACCATCCTAGGAGAAGGACAACTCTAACTCCAAACCTGGGCAGATGGAGCTCGTTTAGCCCTGTAAGGCCATCCATCTAACTAAACCTACATCCTGAGGACTTTGCTGTCACCGTCCAAGCTCAGTAGGCCCTGGCAGATGAAGCTTAGGAGTAAAGGGTGGGGCCAGTTCTGTGCACACTGAGCCTCACCTAAAAAATCCATTGCGCAGGCTTGAAGGTTACACCCACATTTGTAAAGTCCTGTAGCGACAAGCGAGGGATGAAAAGGCAGGTGAGAAGGTGCACTGGAAGCCGCAAATCCAACCCTGCATGCAGGCGGTTCAGGACATTGGTCGCTCGAGACTGACCCCAGAGATGACAGTCTTGTTCGGTGACGTCCTGAATGACCAAGCAGCCTTTGTCAAGGAGAGCGCTGCTTGCTCCACACGGAGAGGGGCCTAGGAAAGGTGGCCTCACCAAAGTTCGGTGCTTCTGAATAACCAGGAGTCCTGTTTGTATGTACAGTCACTGAGCTGAATCCCAACGTAGTGGTCATTTCCGTGTTAGCCATCCTAAGTATCCTTCTGATTGGGCTGCTGCTGGTGACTCTTGTTGTGTTCCAGAGAAAACATCTACAAATGGCCAGGTAAGTCCAAATTTATAGTAATTCTAAAAACATCACAGCAAACACATTGTGGTAGGTGTTGCAATTGAGGATGCTGGTGTGCATGGGTGCTGCTCGAGCTGTTTGTGTCCAGGTTACCTTCAAAATAGTTGACTTGCTGCTGTTTAGGAGTAGCACAGCTGTCGTCTTCCTCTATCTGCTTTCATTTTTGACCTGAAATATAAACCCCGGTGGAAAGATTCTGTCAGGAACCTAAAGGATGATTGAGATCTGAGGCAGCTGGTCATATGCAGGACATGGAGATGCTTTGCAGATCTTTCATATGGTTTGGAACTGGAGATTTTCCATTGCAGGCACTGACTGTGGACTCCAAACCCTCACTGACGCCATCAGCCAAAGAGAAGTATTTGAAGAAAGAAAGTCTGTTTTACAGAAGCAAAAGGGCTCTGAGAGCTCTCTGACTGGCACCCGCATGATCACTTCTCTTCCATTTTGATAATCAAATGGTGCTAATGAGTGACCCAAGGTTACTGTGTTGTCATTAGCAATCTCTGCAGAAAGCTCTTCTCTTTCAAGGCAAGTTCAAACACAGGTATTTAGGAGCATGCTGTCAGCCCCATTCCAGTGCAGAGGAAGAAGACAGTAAACACCTTGTTTTACACCCATGGTCAGCTTTGGCAGCTGAGAAGTTGGGAAGAGGAGTTGGGTGTAGGGATCTGCTTCCGTGGTCTCATGGGACACAGCCTGCCAGCACGGATGGGACTAAATGGGTTGACACTGCACCACAACAAGCCTTGTGCTAACGAGCGTGCAAACTGAACTAACAAGCCTGGCAAACCTTGTCAGTACCTCACTGTGCTGCTAATAGATAGATAGATAGTAAAAAGATAGATAGATAGTAAAAAAAGCTTCACTTGCTAAAAATAGCCCGATTTTTAGTCTTTCTTTCTGTATGTTTTCATTGTGTTGAAATTAGAAATCCTATATAAATTTATATCCTATATAAATAGTAAGATCATGGAATCATAGCATGGCTTGTGTTGGAAGGGACCAACCCCTCTGCCATGGGCAGGGACACCTCTCACTAGACCAGATTGCTCAAAAGCCCCGTCCAGCCTGGACTTGAACACTTCCAGGGAGGGGACATCCACAACTTCTCTGGAAAACCTGTTCCAGTGTCTCACCAACCTCACAGTAAACAATTTCTTCCTAAAATCCAATCTAAATCTAATCTCAGTCTGAAACTGTTACCCCTCGTCCTATCAGTACAGTGCCTTGTAAAGAGTCCCTCCCCTTCTTTCCTGTAGGCTCCCTTCAAGGACTGAAAGGCTGCTATAAGGTTTCCCCTCTTATACAACTGATAAATCTTGTGAGGACAGTGTATTACATGACTGGCATATTTATCTCTACCTGTTAAAAGTCAACTGGAATTATTGAAGGTTTAAGCTTGAGTCCCACTGAAGTCAGTAGGATATTTGCGTTTCTCTTCACTGATCATCAAAAGCAGGTTATAAAATGGGTGAGATATAGCATTCAGGCCTTTTCTTCTTGTGCTACACCCTTCCTCGAATATAGAAAACTTCTTGATAAACACATCCTGAGAGAGGTATCTGAAGGCAGAAAGCAAACAATAATTGGACAAAAGCAATTCTTTAGCAGTTAGGCTGTGGTAAAGCGGCTCCTTACGGATAGAAAATTAGTCATCAGGGAGACGATCAATTACCCAACGTAGTGATTCCGAGAGAGCTTATCCTTAGTTAAAAATGGCAAATGGTGAGAAACTGGGATGCATTTGTTTCTAGTGATATTTCCCTCTTGACATGAGGCTCTCATTACGGTTGTTGCTAGAACATTAGATCATTAATGCTAACGGGTAAACAGGAGTAATTAACTGATGATAAGACAGGTTCCTTTGGGCATATCGCCTCAAAGCAAATGAAAAGATTACTGTGTACATGCTTCAGTAGCTTGTAAATTAGAGCACGGTAATGAGGTGAGGGAAGCTGTTTACCTGTGTTTCGTTGTTCAGAGCATTAGCCTAATTATTTCTCCTTTAGTTCAGAGGCCGTGCCTGAACTAACGGATAGACCCTCACCTGGTGAAGATGTGTACAGAATAATGGGAGCTGCTAAGGCTAATTTATACCCGCTGATGCTCTGCATGGTTTTGTGTATTAATATGACACGTTTTTTACCCACTGTGTCTCTGACAGGAGAACCTGACCTCTAATGGGAAATGTGAATAGTTCTCAAAGCCAGAGGAGAAAGCAGTCATGGCAGCGGCATCCAAAATGTTGGTTTAGGGGAATTGATTTGGTGGACCTTCTTAAAAAAAAAAAAAAAAAAAAATAGGAAATCCATTTTTCTGCCTGACCAAAGCTCAGAGGAGTTTTAGAAATGCCTCTGCCAGATGTAAAAATACCTGAAGACAACAGCTTACATGGCACGAGAGGCAACTTAAATGTAAAATCAGCTGCCCTGGTGCCAGCAGCGTGCTGGTGGGCTGGTGCTGAGAGTGGGTCTGTAATGCAGAGCTGGACACCGCTTGTCACGGTGCCACCTGCGCCTTGGGAACGTACTCGCCTGCAACAGCAGGTCAGGGTCCAGGGGTTTGTAGGAGGGGTACATGGGCAGTTCCCCTCACCTCACACCAGTGGTTTCCTTTGGGTAGAACAATTCCAACCGCCCCAAACCAGGGTGCTTACTGTCATCAGCACCAGCAGCTGCAGCACTGAGCGCTCCCAGAGGGATCAGGACCCCTCCCTCGGCCTCTTTTTCTGGTGCCGCTACGGTGTGACGCAGTTAATGAGCAATAGGCCCACCCTTTGGTGGCCATGAGCCACAGGGGCTTATTGTTGCAAAGACATGTTCATGACTTCATAATATTCTGGAGAAAAATAGAAATAAAGTCTAAAAGCTTTTGGATTTATTTTTTTTATTTCTGAGGCTCTATCCAGTTGGATGATTTTGAGAAATACATTAAGGATATGGCCAAAGATTCTGATTATAAATATTCTCTGCAATTTGAGGTAAATCTGTGAGAACTCTGTAATGCGTGGATCAGCTTTTTGCAAATGTTAGGTTTGTATGATGTGTTCCCATCCTCTGTGCTGTTTAATGTGTGCTGTTGCTAAGTGGGTCAGCCTCTTCAGCCCTTTCTGCTCTCTCCTGAGCTTGTGTAGTGACTCAGGCTTATCCCTGCCACTGCCTCAAAGGTTTGCCTCTCTGTTATCCGCCCTCGCTGTGGCTCCCTGTGAGCTGTGCTCTGGCAGAGCGATGTTCCCTGGGTCGCTCTGCACGGAGAGGAGACAGGACACTGCAGCCTCCATTTAGAAGAAGACCTGGCACTCAGGGTCCGGAGGCAGATGAGCATTTCTGCACCCTTGCCATGAACACAAGAGAGCTGTCCCTGGCGGTGCTGGGGAGAGCAGGGTCAGCATTATGGAGAAGGGAGGAGCCCTCAGATGAGTTGGTGAAACCACCTTCTCCTGTGGCATCGCCCCGTGCATGTGCTGCTGAGCACATTGCCTGCGCTTAGTTTCTGTGTGTCAAGAGCACGAACCCAAACACTCGAGCTGCAAGTGCCTGAGCTCACAGTGAAGCAAGAAAGAAAAGTGTTCCAGTGTTGAAAAGTGTCATTCACAATTCAGGAAACTTCTAAGACATGGGATTATGGATAATAGGACTTTACGTAGCGGTCCTTTTCAGATTGCTCAGTTCTGCTTTTTCTGGTTTACATCTCTTTAGTTCTGCTTATAGCATAATGCTGACCATAGAAACTGGGACAGACATGTTATCTTAATGCTTGGCTTTTCCTGACAATTGCTTGACAGTTGTGGCACATCTCCCTTATGAGGAAAGGCTGAGGGAGCTGGGTCTCTTCAGCTTGGAGAAGAGGAGGCTGAGGGGTGACCTCATTAATGTTTATAAATATGTCAAGGGGGAGTGTCAGGAGGACGGAGCCGGGGTCTTTTCAGCGATGTCCCGTGATATGACAAGGGGCAATGGATTCAAGCTGGAACATAGGAGGTTCCACACAAACATTAGAAAAAACTTTTTCACTGTGAGGGTGACACAGCACTGGCACAGGCTGCCCAGGGAGGTTGTGGAGTCTCCTCTGGAGACATTCAAAACCTGCCTGAACATGTTCCTGTGTGACCTACTGTAGGTGATCCTGCTCTGGGAGGGGCGTTGGACTAGATGACCTTTTGAGGTCCCTTCCAACCCCTAAAATTCTGTGATTCTGTGATTCTCTGCTGAGTACCTGCCTCCAAACACAGATCCTAGTGTTGATCTGTCTCTGTGGCAACAGAGATTCGACACTTAGGTCTGACATAGTCCACACAGGCAAACAAACAGCAAACTCTGTGTAGTGCAAAAACTCAGACAGAGCTGACTTCTAGAGATGTCTGGAGGAAGCCATCTATGGAAAGTGCTCCCAAAGCACAAATATTTCTACAATCTGCATACTGTGGTGGCACAGAAATTCCCCGATTTGCATGTTGAATATATCTTTTGCTCTTCTTATATATAAGATATATATATATATATATTGAATATATCTTTTGCTCTTCTTATTTTGCTCTTCAAATTTCCAAATGCGGTTTTGATGATCCAATGTCAGCAAATATGGTTATATCAGATGCCAAAAAGGCCATTCTGTGGGCCTTTTGTTATAGTCCTTATAAGGGTCTTTTGGTTTTGGAGCAAGAAAGGAGTGTTGCCAACTGAAGGCATGTTGCTAAGATATAAGAAGGAGCACGTGGATATAAAGCATCTAAGCTTCAATAAACCGTAGCAATGATAATCTGTTAAGGGTGTTGACTCAACATGTTCTCCATTATTTTAAGCAGAAGTCTAATTAATATTTTACTACTATAAGTCCTTATGGCATAAACATGTGCATGTGATCCTGCTCATTGTTACCTTCCATTTACATCAGTGACTGCAAGTCACCACAGCACTGCTTGGGATGAGTAGGTTAAGTGTTAGATTCTGAAATCTGGAAGAAACTGGGACTTTAAGAGTCTCATTATTTGTTTTTTAATGGTGCGTTTCCTGTTCTCAGGGCATGGGATTTGTGTGATAGCTGATCCATCTTTCGTTCTACATTGCTTCCTCTTTGAGAGCATCAAAAACTGGTGAAAGTAGTAATCTAAAAAAAAAAAAGGAAATATCAAAAAGTAGTTTATAATAGAAATAACTTTAAAAGTACAAAATGAACTTGAGTGAGCTAAAATATACGTATGCCGGAGAAAAATACGTGTCCTGAAGCACTAATCATGTTGGTAAACAGCACCTTTCTCTTTGTTTCTTAGGGTTATAATTCACCCCAGGAATACATTGCAACCCAAGGACCACTGCCAGAAACTAGGAATGATTTTCAGAAGGTGATTGTCCAGCAAAAATCTCAAATTATTGTTATGCTCACTCAGTGTAATGAGAAAAAAAAAGGGTAGGTAACAAAATCTTGCAGGTAGGTAGTATAGAAGAAACTACTCTGAAAAGATACTTATTTTCAAGTGGGTGTATTTCTTTGCCTTGTTTTCTCATTTTACCTTATGAATATCTTTCTACAAAAAAAGTTCATTAAGTTCATTTAGTTCATGATTGTGGATTTCCATCTATCATAGCAGTTTCTCAGGGCAGGAAAGATGAAATGAAATTCATTGTAGCTCAGGCCCAAGGGTTGTAGGTTCACTTCGAGGAGGTTACTGGATGCCACTTGATGAAGCTAGCTCTTGTCATCACCACTACACATTCCTTTGCCCCTTTAATGATTTTTTCTTCCCTTTTAGTATTTTTTTCTTTGAAACTTAAAAGGAAAGACTCTCAAGAGTCCGAACTTGATTGTTTGCCAACAGTGTTCTTTATCTTTGGCAAAATGAGAAAAGGAGAGGGAATGGAGTAGAAAGAGGAAGAAAGCCTGAACCTGAAAAATGCAGCAATTCATGATTTAAAAGCAAATACAAAAATGACAAAACCCCCTCAGTCTGACTGCGCGTGACTGTACTGTTAAAACTCCTGTGAACACGCTGCTGTTCTGCTTCTCCTGTTAGGCTGATGAGGTGCAAGACGTGATGCATTTTAACTACACTGCCTGGCCAGATCATGGTGTCCCCACGACCAACGCTGCCGAAAGCATCCTCCAGTTTGTACAGATGGTGAGGCAGAAATCAGCAAAGAGTAAAGGCCCCATGATCATACACTGCAGGTAAATGCTTCAAGGAAATGGAGACTTGCTGCATAGGTTGGGAAACTTGTTAACTAGGCTGGGACACCATTGGAAGAGGATATTTTGGGATGGTGCTCATCCGTTAGCTGGAGCTGGTTGTCTTTGAGGTTGAGGGTAAGGAATTAGTCCTCTGCTTTGACTACAGTGGGGCTGGGACTTCAGCTGGCAGCCACAGACGTGAAGGCACACCTGACATTGCTGCTCTTTCAATGTTACTAACAAATGGCTTCAGGAGGGGCAGCAGGCCGTCCTGATTTACACCAGCTCCGCGCCTGCCCCTGCTCTCTGATTTCCATACCTCTGTGATATGGATATTGGAGTCCAGCTGGCAGCCTGCTGCAGTGTACTGCTCCGTTGCATGTGGGTGTCTCTGAGGAGATCTTCCTCTTCTGTCACTCTCCTTCTGGCATATTCCAGATGTGACATGAAGAGCACGGTCCTGTGCTAGCAGTAATACCAGTATCCCATGCTAACAATTGTAAGTTTGGGGGATTTTTTTATTTTTTGTTTTTTTGGAGGAATGTTGTTTTACATACTGAGAGATTTATCTTTTGTGCATCATCTCACTCACTTGGCCTTCCTGGGGTCTGCTGCTGTGTTAGTGATGATGTCATACCAGATTGGTTCCAGATGCAATTCTCCCAGCTGACTTCATTGTGTGAGAGCCAGTCACAACATATTTCTCAGATATAGGTAAACAGATGGTTTGCAGTGGATGAATGTGCGTACATTACAGTGGAGCAATCCTGATGGAAGTCGAGGCTTGATGAGATTCATCTCAGCCAACCCTATATCTCCCACCCCAGAGGCAGCAGTGACGTTGCTGGACAATGTGTCAGGACCCTCCAGCGCTGCCTTTCCGGGTGCTGATGGCATGGTCAGCACTGACTCTCTCTTCCCACCACTTTGCACACTTTCGAGAGCTCCTTCCCATGAAACAGGCCTTTATAGCAGTACCTGTTCTACTGGAGTGCAAAACAACAGCAGGATTTGTAAAAGCAGCAAATTGTGCAGCCCTCCCCTGTAACATAATGGAGAAATTCATAGGGGATATTGATCTGGGAGTCATAGTATCAGTAAAGGTGCTAGTAAGCCAGGGAGGATATTTATATGTGGCATTGTCAAATCAAACCCCTTGTATACTGCTTAATTGTAAAGCAAGTATCAGAGGGCTGGGTAACAACTGTAGTATTTCCTTCTTAATTAGGATGCTTTTAGCAGCAGAGAGAGAGATTTTCAGACAGTATTTTTGGAGTATACTGTGTGTGTTAGACCACACATAGATTAAAAGTAGCAATGCCATGAAATTAATGAAATGGGAGGAGAAAGAATATAGGGATCAATTCCTACAATAGTTGTTCTCAAATGCTAAAGAAGGTACAGAATGAATTTATTGATCACCAAATAAATAGATGAGAAGTTCCCTTGTATTCATCTCATTTGAGATATTCATGCTTTTGTTAAACACAAGCAAAAACCTTCCCATCTGTTTCTTGACAGTTATGCTGAACTGTGTTGAGATGAACTGTTCAACTTTATGGCAAATACTTTCAAGGCTTTTCTGAAAAATACCATGGGACAGCAGACAGAACTTTTGCTAAGACACATTTTATCCTTAGAAGTACGTGTGGTATTGGGACACTATGTGGAACCCTGTAAAACCTCTAAAGGCACACCCATAATGAAACCAGACTTAAACGTTACATGTGAAATCACAACGCAGAGACTCATGTGCACTTTAAGAATCTCTGAATCAAAACAGTGTTGTTTTTGTAGTCACTCAGCTTCCCTTTGCGGGGGATGGAGATTTGTCAGCTGAGTGGTTGCTGACTAGTTCTGTCTCGCACTCCCGAGGCAGAAATCCTGGAGCACAGACTCTTCTGGGTGGTTTGTCCTTGGAGGATGATGACCTGCAGTAGTGCAGTGCCCTGACAAAGCTGAGAGCTTTGCCGTGTGGAGAGCTGAGGAGCTGAATTGGGCAGGTTCAACCCCAGCTGCCTCTGTGCAGCAATCCCTGCCTGGCGGGTCTCTGCACTGACGGCTACAGCCCCTGTAGTTAGAGATGCCTCTGAAATCTCTGAGGGGAGCAGTGAAAGTAGTGAGAGCAGACAGCAAAGGGAGGGTGAGGGTGTGCATGCACATTCTGCATGTGAGTACAAGAAGAGTATAAAAAGGTGAAATAATTGCAGAGCCATCCACTCCGTACATTCTGCCTAAACAAGGCTCCACAGCATTAAATCCTACAGATTAACCAGTCTGTCTGACTTCAGATTAGCTACATCTGATTATCTGCTTTTTTTGTCATACAACTCTGACATGTGGTCCTACAGAATGTCCATGGTGCAGGCAGAGGTAAGATCAGTTCACTTCAACATTGTGAATGTATCATCAGAGGTATTTATTGCTTCTGCGTAGCGTTTTCATAGACAGTGACACTTGTTTTCCCCAAACACTTAATAGCTATGAATAGGTACAAATAAGCTTTTGTCTTCATTATAGTATTGTCACGTAATCACATGACAAATCTGTTGCATAGGTGGTTCTGATAATCTATCTACGATCTTACTATTGTCTTCCAGAGGCAATGAGGTATTCTCACTTTCTGTGAAATTAATATGCAAAAAAATACTTCAGAAGAGATTAACATATGACATTTAGAGACCATTTTGAAAAGAATTGGGCTTGCTGAGGGGATTAATGGCTCATGAAATGATATCAGTACGGGACAGCCAGTCACGCTTATTCAAGAGTGTATTGTCTGGCCAAGTGTAGAAACTCAGTTACACAACGGTCATAAGAATAACAGAAACAGCCAAAAAGATTGTGAGTCTGCCACACACCCTCCTTACCCCTCTCCCTGCTCGAATATCTATTGGGTAGTTATTTTTTTTGTTTTTAAGGCAAATGGCAGGAGAATAGTCATAGTGTCAGAATATATAATGGAAAAAAAATCACAAAGTCTTTTACTAAAGCCAAAGATTTTATGCACCTGAAACCTTCCCAGTTTCTCTGCTAATGAGGGAGAGGTTTCGTGGCTGTCACACTCTTCGCTGGTTAGACACAGCATAAACTGGCAACCTCCAAACGGCTGGAAGTGCCACCATCACTGTTTGCAGGCGAGGTCTGGCAGAGAATATGTTGCCAAGGATTGCTGATTCCAGAGCAAAGAAAGAAGATTTACAGGGATAGGAGGAGTAAAGCCTGCAGTGACAACAACTAGCATCCAGAAGAGAAAAAGGGTCAGTATTCTCAGACCATTCGGGATCATTCTTATCAAATCACCACTTTTCATACCAATTCATTATAATAATCCAGAGCACATCCTTATGTAAACATCAGTCCTGATAGTTGATTTCAGTTGAAACTGCGTTGCCACTCCACAGGTTATGTGTTGGCTGATTTTTTTTAATTTTTTTTTTAGGTGTGTACCAGCCCATTGCCTGCCTGCGGCTGATGTCAAGAGCTGGGCTTTGGCTGCTCCGGGCAGTGGCAGAGGTCACTAGGTGGCACTGGCACTCAGGCTCAGAGGCCACCGGGGTGGCTTTCCTTACAAAACCTGAAACCTCACCTGGGTTCACGTTGCCTCCGGTACTGGAAACTTGGCAGTGCCTCACTGAGCAGTTAAAAAAAAAAAAAAAAACCACAAATGGCACAGACCCAAAAAAGAGGGTTAGATTGGAGAATACCCTGAATTGAAACCAGTTGCTCCAAATTAGTGGGTGTGAGGAAATGTAGCCATTTCTGTGGTCTGAAACGTCTGTCAGACTCAGACATTGGTATCTCCTGGGGCTGAAATTCAGCCTTGGGTTTTGGGACAGTTGTTTTTGCTTGAGATCTACTTGCTCCCTGTGCCTAGTGCACATAAAGCTAAGCTGTAAGGATTCATCAGGGTTTGTCATCTCCCTGAAATCTAAAAGTCATCGTGTAAGGCAATTCCAAATTGCATTACAGTGTTCAAGCTGCATGATGATAATGCTTTGTAAAGACAGCTCATAACCAAAACCAAAGACAACCACAAACTTGTTGCACAAAAACCTGTCAACAAATATAATGGTGCGTGTGAGTGACCTGACTGATTTACAGTGTCATTTGAACAGAGGTTGTAATTCCCCAAATAATTAACTGCTTGGTGAACAAAATCAGGTTTCAGCTTTTTTTTGGTAAAGGAGCTGAGCACTAAGGAACACAAAGGTCATTAAAGTACTTCAGGTACATATGTGGCATAGAGCATTCAGGTACCTTTCTGGGAATGAATTAATTTTCAGGCAATGTAAAGTAGATACACTTTAGCTCAGAGCCAACTGAACCGTTCTAGTGTAGTCTGTTCTTTTCTATTTCATTCTGTTCTCATCTTTCATCATCATTCAGGTTATTAGTAAATGGTGATGATGCCAGTTCAGTTCAGGTGGATTTCATGCTTCCCCAGCTGCTCTCTGTAACAATTGCAGGCTATTATTTTAGTAGTAGACACCTTGCTGTACATGGGCAGGGGCTGGAGAGAGATGGAAAAGGCTATGCAGGCTGTTCTTGTGACCTGTCCCACTGTTTCACCGGTTTCGATTTTATCAGTCTTCCTGAGGTGAAAAAAAATACTCATTATTTTGGACTTTCCTTCCAGGAATATTGTTTTTTCACCAGTGTGTGCAACTGAGGGGGCAAAAGAAGCATCAGCAGTGTCATATATGAGAACATCAGCAAGCCCTAATTCAGAGTCACAGGTGGTAAGTCAGGCAAGCCCAGCCCTGTGCCATGTCCACAGAATCGTGTCCTGGCTGCTCAGCAGCAACCAGCATCAGGGGCGTTTGTTCCAGCTTTGCTGGGGGTTTGGAGCTTTCTGGGCCTGATGTTCACACAGAGTGTGAGGTAAATCCCTCTTGCAGTAAATAAGCCACTATACTTTCCATGGCACCGTGAGTGCATATTAGATCATGCACCAACATGCGTGTCTGTGGTGGTGCACACGCGCCATCGTTAGCCTCTGCGTGCGTCATTCCCCTGCCTGTGAAACAAACCCTGACTGGCCACACTCTTCCTAATGTTCAGGCAGTTTGCTGTCTCATCTGAATCCCAGAGCTCAGCTGCTTCCACCGATGGGCTGCATTTCCAGCCTGTATGGAGGGCTGGTAAAAATAAATGACAAGAACCGTATTTATTTCCCGTTTTATTTCTAAAGGATTCTGTTTGTTCGGTTCCAGGTGAGATCATGAAGCACACCCATCTTCCCTTGCTTCTGATTTTTTTCGTCTGATGGTTTGAAGGGCGAGGTGTTCTGCCACGAGAGATCGCTGCTTTGCAGTACACGGACAATGAAAGAAACTTTTAACTTTCCGAAGCACTGGGGAGACAAAGCCTTAACGAGCCTGTGGTGTCTTTTGAACTGTTTAATTTCTGGACATTTTTTTAAAATACTGGACCAAATTCAACTAAACAATGTGAAGGAAAAGACACTGTATGTGCATAAGATAGATTGTTCCAGAGTGTTGGGTTTTTGGTACTTTTAGTTAATGGTTTTAACCACTGCTGATAAGTCTTGTTTTAGATGAATCTAATCAAAGTGTAGCCAAGTTTGAAGCTGGGATATCTTAGACTCCATTATTACAGCCTTTAACTATCCAGGCAGTCTGTGGTGCCTATACCCCTCATTTGTTTATCATTTTTAATAAGTATTTACCCTGTGTAAAAACTTGAAGCTGATTCAGGTTGATAGGGTGGAAAGAAAAAAAAAGAAAAAGTAGTTTAATGGATGGAATTACAAACCCAAGGGTTTGGCACATGAAGGGTTGGTTATCACGTCATTGCTATGGGGCTGCCAAAGCATCAGTAGGGATTCCTGCAGGGGCTTCACGGTCGGGGTGGAAGGAGCTCTTTTATTTTTTGCTGTCATTTTTCGTTCTAGTCAGAATAATTAGCTGTATATACCTTTTTTTTATATATTTTGTAGAATTCTGGTACATCATTGTGTATTGTGACATGGATGCTCTCAGAATGGATGTTGATGGCATTTTTGTAACCTATTGCTTTGCGTCACCTCATTGGAAGTTCGCAGCAGTGGTACTCAGTGTAAATGAGACGAACTTGAGCTGAAAGTAAACACACTGGATTGCCTACCTGTGGAGAAGTCACTATGAGCAAAGCACCAAACGCACCCGCACACGCTTTGTACTCATTCACCCCCAGGGCTGCTGTCGCCTGTCAGGTACCAGGGTGTAGTTCCGTTGCTCAGCTGCCTCCAGGAGCCTGATAACCTCCTTCAGGTGATATTTGGATTTTTTCTTCCCAAGAGTTGTTCTGTAGCAGGTAAATAGGTGTACGTTCCTTTACTATTGTCGTGGGTTGACCCTGGCCGGCCGCCAGGTACCCACACAGCCGCTCTCTCACTCCCCCTTCACTGCTGAACAGGGGGAGAAAATATTTCCAAGGGTTCAGGGTTTGAGATAAGGACAGGGAGATCACCCTCATTTACCGTCCCGGGCAAAACAGACTCAATTTTAGGGAAATTAGGTACATTTATTAAAAGAACTAATCAGAGAGGAGTAGTGAGAAGTGAGAAAGAGCAAACCGATCTTAAACACAACACCTTCCCCCCATCCCTCCCTTCTTCCCGGGCTTAACATCAATGCCGGTTTCTCCACCTCCTCCCCCCGAGTGGCGCGGGGGGACAGGGAATGGGGGCTGCGGTCAGTTCATCCGACGTTGGTTTCACCGCTTCTTCACTCCGGGGGAGGACTCTTCACTCTTCCCCAAGGCCATTGTGGGGTCCCTCTCACGGGAGACAAGCTTCACGCTCTCTTCTCCGCGTGAGTCCCACGAAGGGCAATTCATCACAAACTGCCCAACGGGAGACACCTCACGAGGGGAAGCCCACCCCTCGTGAGTCTGAGGCGCAGTCCTTTCGGGGGAAACTGCTCCAGCGTGAGCCACCCGCAGCGTCCCAAAAGTCCCACCGGCCAACCTGCTCCAGCGTGGGCATTCCTCTCTTCCACGGGCTACAGGTTCCGGCAGCGACTTGCTCTGATGCGGGCTTCCCATGGGCTACAGTCCCCTTTCAGGCATCCACCCACACGGCGTGGTGTCCTCGGTGGACATCTACGTGGTGATCTTCACGGTGGACCTCTGCACCTCGCCCATGGGCTGCAGGGGGACAACCCGCTTCACCATGGTCTTCACCATGGACCCGGGGGACTCCTTCTGCTCCGGCGCCTGAAGCTCATCTTCCCCCCTCTCCTTCTTCACTGACCTTGGTGTCTGCACAGATTCTCACTCCTCCATCTCTGTGCCAGCTGTTATGGCGCAGTTCTTTTCCCCGTTCTTAAATATGTTTCTTAAATATGTTTTTCACAGAGGCGTTCCTCTGCTATCACTTTACTGATAGGCTCAGTCTTGGCCAGCGGCGGGTCCCTCTTTGGAGCCGGTTGGCATTGGCTCTATCAAACTTGGGGACCTTCTAGCAGCTTCTTACAGAAGCCACCCTGCAGCTCCCCCCCCGCCGCCAAAATCCGGCCAGGCCAAACCAAAACAACTATCTACTTTGTCATTGTATTCATTACAAAGGAAATCTTCCTTCCAACTATCCTATCTATATTATGCAAAATGGCAGAGATAATCAAGATAATCTCCCAAATAAAACAGGTCCTTGTGAAGGGTATGGAAGAGACTCCACCTCTGGTTATTAAATGAATATGAGATGAAGTGCACCCCACCCTTCTCTTTCCATGCATCTTGTACTATTTCCACAGTTTCCACTCAGCCCAGTCTTAAAGCAGGGATGTTCTTTCTCTAAATAAGATCTGTAGAACTGTCTCTTTAGGGAGCAGATTGCTAACAAGTAAGGCTTCAATGGTACATGTTTTTCTCTCTCATTTCACCAGAGCCATTTCACTGGGAACAGTAAAGAGTTTTCTGGCCTCATTTAAACAGAAGACAGAATTAAAAATGAGCACTTGACCACTCAGACTTTCCCTTCCTGCTTTTTTTTTTAAAAAAAAAAAGTTTCAGTGTTTCATTATGTGTTTACTCAGAAAACATGTTCACATCCCTCTAGAGAACTAGCAGGGGGGGGGAAAAATAAAAATCATAAATGTTCTTGCTTTCTCATCTACCGCTTGTTTCCTCCCTCTTGCCGGTTGTTGCCCATCGAGTGGTAGACCAGGGTAAGGAGGTTACTTTTAAAACTTTCATGTGCACACAAAATATCACAGTGTGAGCTGGCGCTAGTTGAAGTTTGGCTGAACATGACAGGATAACAAGATGGCTGCAAAGATGCCAAAACCACATTGTTGCAAATGATACTGCCTGAAAAACCTGAATTTGCTAGGCAGGTTCTGAATCCATGTCAAAAAAATTATTCAATTTGCACAGTAACAGGTGTGTATTTTTCCTTCAATAGCTACTTGATCACAAAACCTATTACAATGAAAACTTCTTCAGAAAAATACCTTTTCCTGTCTCACAGACAATGCAAAACATAGGTAGGTGTGCTGAGATGGCACTGGAAACCACCTCACCCAGTAAGTAATGCAGTGAAAGAGGCTGGGAGACAATGTGGTTCAGAAGAGTCATGCAGAACCTTTTAGCCTGAATCCACATCACACTTTTTGGTTTTACCTTGTCGGGCTCCTTGAAAGCAAATCCAAATGAACCATGTTTTGGACTTGTGCTCCATGTTGATGTGGTTTCCAGTGCCTGTCAAAATACAACTCTCAAGTCATCTCAGCTATAAAGCTGTCTGAAACTTCAGGTTTTGTAATAAGCGTTTTGAATTAGGGGTTTCATACCTACAGCTCTGCTGTCACCATAAGTACTCAATGCTGATCTGCTGCTCCCAGAGCATCTACTGACCCAGATCTATGTGAAAGCAGCTCTGCACAGCCAGGGACCCTTAACCAAAACCAGGGCCAGTGTTCACCTCCTTGCCTCGTGCTGGGCGTGCTGCCATGGTAGGAACCAACAAGTAAACCTCAAGATGTTTTAGAAGAGCCAAGGTGTTTTGAGAGCCATGTGTGAAAGTGGTGTCTCCCCTAGCACAGACCCTGCACAGTGAGCCCTGACACATGCGGGTCTTCAGAACTGTTTCCTTCCATGCTCACATGAGGATTAAGAACAGGTTGGGAAGCCTTCCTTGTGCTTTACTTCTTCTTACAGCGTTTCTTCCTGCGCCTAACGAAGACAAAGTTGTCTCTTGTCAAATACTCACCATCATCACCTTAAGCACCAAAATGGGCCTACTCTCCCTCAGCTCATTAACCACAAGTCACACCACCTCCGTCCCTCTTCTGACCTTTTCAAGGGCTTGTGTGAAAACAAGAGTTTCACTCAAGCCGGCAAAAGCTGTTGCTTTCAGTCATTTCTTGTGAGAAGATAATGCTGTTGGTGCTGTTGACATGGATGTGGATGGGGGTGGTTGTTGAGCTTTGCTGGTGCTGGGACAGGCAGCAGTGGTGGCAAGGAAGCATTGAGGAAGTGTCCCCCTTTCATCTCCTCTTTTAATCTACAATTACTATCAAGAAGTTGAAGCACAGACTCATATCTTTATACTGGTTTTGATCTGGATTCTGAGGAAGTGGTGAAAGGCCAAAGTTGCAACCTAAGCACGCAACTTCAGAGAAACAGAAGAAAGATACTGAAGAGCCAAAGGCAGTTAAATAAGCATTTCTTACCTAAAACTTAACAAGCCAGCAGTAAAAGTTCAACAGGTTTGTGAAATATTTAAACACAGAACCCAACGGGTGCTTACGAATCCCCTCATGACTACACTTCCCACACATAATGCTCTTGCGTGTACGCAAAGGGGGGAGGCTGAGAAATATTCCCTCTAATGCTCTTCTTGTATCAGACTCAATCCTTAGAGGGGGCTGTTTGTTTCATTGTTCAGACACTACACAAACCACAGCTGAGGGAAAGCATAACAGAAAAACTGGGCTTCTGTAAAATGGTAGCTTGGCCAGAAATACGGGGTCTCATTCATAATCGTGTCTAGTTCAGCAAAGTTAAAGGCTAAAATACAACTTGAGTTGTACTTAGTTGTTAATTTAAAAACTATCAAAAAATGCAGGGACAAAAAAAAAAATCCAACCCACCCCCCCGATTATTTTGTTTATCCCTTAAGGATACGGCACAGGCTTCCCATTTTCCTCCCAAGCATCTCTAAAGGCGCTTCTGACCACATTCAAGCTCTTTCTGTACAATTTAACAGCTACCCAGAAACTCGACTTCAGAAAATACTGCTGTGAAGCCACCTCTTTTCCTCTCAGAGGTGAAACATGGGTGCACCCTCCAAGACCTCTGCATGCCAAACTCCGCAAAGTCTGAAGAATCTCAGAGCTGTTCCTCCTTCTGGGCAAAAGCAAACTGTGCACTGAATGCTGAAATAAAGTTGCAGAGAATACGAATCTTGGGTTCGTATTTCAGTAACTAACAGGGGAACAGAGGTGCAGGTGACCACCACAGTGCCTTTTATGGAATCGGGCATACTTTTCAGTGAATCAGGCAGTGATTCTAAGTTTTAAATAACAGTTTCAAAGATATTTTGAAAAGTTTCCTACTCCTGTACTTGGAAGTAATGAAGCACCTATGTAAGAGCAGCTTCACACCTCCCTTTTTTCAGTCATTCACCACCCAGTGGAGGGGACTGCTCTACTGGGAACACTCTCAGGCTACATATGGATGCTTACTGGACAGAGAGAACAGGCAGCAAGACAGACGATTTTGCCACCTAGCGCGATGTAGATAGGTTGAATGGATGCAGTTATCATGCAGGTGTGCTGCCTCGAACGTTTACTATAGGGAGAAAGCAATCAAGATTCATCATTTCTTTCTGGAGTAAGGCAAGAATCCATTTCTTAGCGATTGCTGTGGCAGCTGGAGTCTTCAGTTTGGCAGTTATCACTTCTTGACCCATTTCTGGATGAAATACCATTATAAATAACAGGTTAAAATGTCATCCATTTAAATGACAGATGTAGAACCTACATACTTGTCACAGGTATTAATATATATTAAATTATAATATACATAGACACATAAGAACACACAGCAAGTATTTTGTAAGGACATTTACAATAAATGGCACTAAACACCTTTATTAAGATTTTAATTTTTCTTTTATGAAAAATGAATAGAATTCTTTTTTCCCTTGTACACAGAGGAAGAGCAAACTAATGGCAAAAATCAAGAACACTTCCTTATTTCAATACCATCTTTGTAGCCACAAAGATACAACTATTTAACAGACAAGAAATACTGTTTATTGCAGACTTTAAGCTGATTCATGTGAAAAAGGCACTATGAAACTTAATCAAACTAGGTGATTAAATTTGTCTGAAGTGATATTATATATTATATATAATAAATATATTATATATAAAATCACATGACCATGTGAAAAACCAGAACATCTTGTGACCAAAACAACTCATTGCATCTTCAAAAATAATATTTGTTGAAAGGCTTGTTTCCTTTTCTCCCCCTTTTGCCTCCAGGAATCCACTTTTCCAAAAAGATTACATTTATAAAGGAACAACAGCCTTTTAGATAGGGAAGAACTGACATCTGAGATCAACACACAGACCAGTCTAGATTATAAACTGTTCTTTTGATGGGTTATGTTAGAGACAAAAAAATGCAAGTATATTTTTTTAAAAAAAAATGGACTGTGAATTGTTTCATGGCTACCTACAGCAGATCTGATCACCTCTTTGAGTTGAGTTGTGTTACTATTTGCTAGTTACTCCTTCTTGTGCAATATTATAGTTCATCACGAGTGAAGTATTGATAAAATCAATGTACAGAGTATTATTTTGCCATAAACAGCATCATTAGTAATAAAACATATTGGGAGGGATGCAAGAAAGATTCAGTCTATGTTAGGCTGCTGTTCATTCTCCAAACATTTCCCCTCTGACTGCTGGCATCAATCACTTAAGAAAACATCCTGCAGCCAAATGCATGACATGAAAGACTGAGCCAAAAAGATGTAACTGCACACTACAGCAAGAGATTGGATTCGGAATCTTGTTATTAGCAGAGGGTTCAAATGCTTTTTTTATTGCTGCCTCAGCTTCCCTCAGATGAATCACAAAGACGTGTTCCAGCTTATCGGTCGATAATTCCATAAAGCCGCGACTCACCTTCGGGTGTAAATGAATCGTGGGCCAAAACTTTCACCTCTCGGGAACCTCCACTGTATTTCTCATCTGTTCATTTTTAATGATGAGAAGCCAGCAGCAGCTACTTCTGTGAAGACTACTGTAAATTTTCGTTGTGGTGGCTAGTTACGTTTACAATATACTACGACATTCCCCTTCACTGCTTCCTAAAGCAAAGCTGGATGGTGTAATGCTATGGACAATGGAATTAAAGAAAAGGAGAAACACGTTTAGTGGCTGCTTCCTTCATCAAAGGACTCCACACCTGAATCTGTGGCAGCTGCACTGATTTTTTCTTGTCGTCTTCTCATAATTTCTTGCAGTTCTGAACTGCCACTGTTAGCCTGTAAACAAACGAAGAATAAAAGATTACTTGTGGTTTCAACACATAATAAAGTTCCTCTGACAGCATTTTATTAAGATAGATGTTTGAACAAATTAAACTCACGTTGCAGCTCCAGAACTAAAAATGAGCTACGAATCTGGTTAAATGACACTTGGAACAGGAAAGTATTTATGCTACCCTTAAATATGGACCAGAAAAGAACCTGCAGACTATTAGAAGTGTCAGCCTGACTCTTAGCACTGCTGAGCACCTTTAATTTGCACACGAGCCGCTGGAAGTATTGGATATTTATGGGGTGAAATGGCTTTGGTAAAAGTAGGGTTAAAGCTCAGCAAGTTTGTTTGGACTCTACCCTTGAGTACTGAAAAATCAAGGCAATCGTATTTAGGAATTAAAACACATAAAACCTTGGTGGTTTTAGATTTATGTAAACACAAAATTCATGCATGCACAAGGGTTTGCAAAGCCAAGGCCTAAGTAAGGATTTGATCTTAGTGTCTCACGTGACACAATACACCATCCTGCGTTTGCTGTTCAGGGTTCACAGGTTTCAAACTCATAGCACAGTAATAGGAATTTGGTTGCATTGTTGTATTAGCAACAGTAAAGTATTGTGAGGACAAGGCTTTATATCACCTTTTAGCATGAAAAACAGGTCTGCTGAGCTAGATGCAAACAGATTGCTTTGACAACGTAAATGAAGTTATTAGCAAGGCCAGAACACATACCCACTAGAGCAGAACTTTCCAAAGTGTGCATGACTCTGAATAAAACGAGAGGATTATAAAGCAAGAGCCATAAATGCTTGGGTGTTACTTGGTTGTTACAAGACCTTCCAAGCTTCAAAACTAGCTTCAAAATTAGCCTCTGAATAAGGAAGCAGAATCTGGTTTTGTAATTTGTAAAACATTTCATGACTGTTAAGGGGAAAAATCCTTCAACTGATTCTGAACTCTTGAAAATTTATCCTGCTATGTAAAATTTAATTTAGATTTATCCTATTATTTCCCTTACACTGCATTATCTGATGCCATTATCTCGCAGACAGGTTAGGTGTCCACAGGGAGGGAGGCTAGGATGCTTCTTGTAGGTAAATTACCATTGCTCTCTTCTTCCAGAGTGGAAAGGCAAAACAGGGGGCTTATAATTGACTCTCTGAAGGTGAGAGAGCAGTCTTATTTGTCTTAATTCATCTTGTCCTTGCCCACTTAGTTTCAGGTACAACAAGTGCAATGGTCACTCATTACTGAAGTCATGCATAAAAAACATCAGCAACGACAACAACGTGCTTTATCAGAGA
This sequence comes from Trogon surrucura, assembly GCA_020746105.1. Taxonomy (NCBI): domain Eukaryota; kingdom Metazoa; phylum Chordata; class Aves; order Trogoniformes; family Trogonidae; genus Trogon; species Trogon surrucura. Next base: position 150,143,194 of record CM036617.1, on the reverse strand, counting down.
TCACGTAGAAATTTCTCTAAAAATGACTGAGCAGGCAAGGCTGAAACAGGTTACCTTCCTATTAATATGAATAACAACGTGACTGATGAGCTTGAAACGCTGCTCAATTTTGGCAGCTGCAATAGATGGCGTGGCACAGCACAAGCAGGCACATCCGACTCAGAGGCAGGGTACAGGGGAGCTAGGTTGCCTAGGGCTGCTCTTAGGAATACAATTTTTAGAACAAATTGCTAGACTTTGGCCTTAGTGATTTACCCAGCTTAGTCTCTAACCAGATCATGAAGTATTAATAAACTCCATCATTCAGTCCCACTTATGTGCCTGGGTCGTCCCTTTCACCGAGGTATAGAATCATAGATTCATAGAACAGTTCAGGCTGGAAAAGACCCTTGGGATCATCGAGTCCAACCATTAACCCCACACTACAAGTTCACCCGTATCAAAGTGAACAAGCTCTCCTTCCAGGCCATTTGAAACACATATTAGAGAGAAACCATTTTTGATTTTAAAGTACCCACACTTCCCACTGATGAGGCAGGAAGACAATGAGAATGTGGACCTGGAGCGTTCCCTCAGGATACCATGTCTCTGCCCTTGTCTTCTGTAGTGCTTTTCAACACCTGACCTTGAAACGCTCAACAAAAGTTAAGGAAACGGACACCTAAGATCTCGTCATCAGGGATACTATTAATATTTTCACTTTTCAATCAAAAAGTAAATCCACATGTGACTGGCCGAGTTGCTGTGATGCACTGTACTTGGCATATGAGGCAAACCTCAACTTGCTGGAGCAGACCCGAAAAACAGCTCCTGAGAGTGATACTGTGATCAGTAGGAAGTGCAGCGCACCCTGCCTCCTCCCGAGATGCTGCTGCTTGCCACCACCATTGCTTCTGGCAGAAAGGAGGTGTTTGGCCCTGGCTGTGGCCAACTTTCTGCTGTCTTGACACACTGGTGTCGCACACTTATCTTTCTGCTTTTGCTTGGCCAGGCCCAGAAAGCTGTTGAACCCCAAACACCTTCCCTGCACTTGCAGTTTGTTGCTTGGTCATGTTTATAGAGGGGCTACAACTGCCTTGTTCTAAACTCTAGTGTGATTCAGGGCTGAATAGAGTCATCACGAAAATGAAGTAAACCAGTTGAAAGCATGGTAGCTATTTATTTTTCTTTGTAAGGGTAAAATTACCAAATTCCAACAACTGGAATTCCAATTACAAAATACTGAATTCCTCTGCCTGAGGTGGAAGAACGCTAAAAAGAAAATTGCAGCTGCATAAAGTTGAAGATCTGGTTGTCTGTATTTGGGAATGCAGCCGCACATCTGAGAGGAAGGCCTTTCACTGGCTTGCAGATATGGTGTGAATCCAGAAACACTTGTGGAAGATCCCAAGTAGAAAATAACAACTAAAGGCGAGGTATGGAGTTCCATAATGCTAGAGAGCATATGGGTTTGCTCTCTTTCTGGATATTATTGCTATTAACACCCAGGCCATTTACTGTAACATGAGACCTGCAAGTAGTATGTAAAGGATGCCAGAGAACGTCATGAAAATTTATCAGTGATTAATCATGTAGGACAATTTTGGTGGTCAAATCCATAACTCAGTAACTGCTTATAAAAAAGCATTCCAATGTAAAGTAGGCCTGACACCGGTACCAGTACGTGTGTGCTTAAATGCTTCTGTTATTAGAAGCAGTAAGAGCATAATCCTGATGGGAACACACAAACTCATCTGTGCTGGGTCACATGTAGACATTTTGGCCGTGACACTCATTCCTATAGCTTCTCTTAAAGACAGCCTTCCTAAACCGTGAGACTTGAAATATTATAGAGGCAGCAAGGAAGATGTGACTTAAGTGTTTTGGATAATTCAGCAAAAAACAGGCTAAAGTAATCAGGAATTGCCTAAGTTCTGAAATTCATCAGTTAAACCTCAAATAACTGAGGCAGAAATAAGTATTTCAATTACCTTTACACTAACAAAATCCAGTGACCTTGTTAAACTCTCCATACTTGTTTACTAACACTTGTAGAGCATTTATTAGGCAAGTTTTGACTGCTGAGTTTCCTGCAGTGCAAGACCTAACTGAGGCAAGTAGGATAACAGCATGGAGGAAAAAGCGGACAGACTTCTACAATCCAGTGCATCTCTGCATTTTTAAACTGACTTCCATCACAAAGGAATTTTCATCTCTCTTACAAATCTGAAATACAACTGCTGGCATTCCAGAAAAGTTAAAGAGTACACATATATCTTCACTAGGAACTGATGGATTGCTCTGGAATGTAGTGTCATATATTCCTAAGAATAAAAGTGAAATATTTCTCCCTTCCTTTCAGAGGAAAAAAGGGCTAGAAGAAGGTAATAAAGCGATTTTAATAGTGTTAGAAAGCAATGCTCTCTGATACACACTGATGAGGTAAATTGTAAAATATGCATCATTATAAACTCATCTTTTTTTTTGTCATATTTTTATATGCCTGGTAGTTAAAGCTTAAAATCATTTAAGCAAGACAGACTCAGCTTCATGAGAGGATAAGAAAAGCATTTTAAACTTCTTCAAAATTTTCTTTAAAACAGGATGTGAAGAATATAGCTTCTCATTGGGGTTAGCCTCACCTCTAGACAGTACCGAGTCCATTTTTCCACTTGCTGCAGCAAGTTTAAAAAAAAAAATAGACACCTGCAACTCTCCTGGTTTAAAATCGGTAAACATTCTCCCTAGCACAACTCTGTACACAAGCTTTTAAGGTGTTTAAGGAACAACACTATAGTAATTAAAGCAAATTGCCACAGAGCAATGGATACAGAGATACAATACGTGTATCCTTGGCTCGGTAATTCTGCTAGCACAGTGTCAAATGTGTTTCCCCCTACTTATGAAGCCACCAATACAGATGCCCTCAAAGGCCTCGAGATTCAACGGTGAGCTCACTCCAGCACTTTCTCACACCTAATAAATCAAATCTCTACAAAGCAAGACTAACTCATCACCACCAAAAGCACCAGGCACACCTGTTTGTCTAAGTATTGGGCAGAGCAAGAAGTATGAAAGAGAGGATTTTACTCTCTCCTATTCTCCCCAAAGCCCTTTATGGCTCATTTTATCTTCTTGCAGCCTGATTACAGCATACAACATTTTAAACTTGGGAACTACCCTGCATTTTTATTAATGCTTTCTGGACCCCTTTAGAAATCGGGGGAGATTCCACCTAGTGTTTTGATGGATGCCGTTTCAGTGGATACCATGTAACTTGGGTACAAATAGTGCTTCTCAGCATGATGGGAAATGAGGAATAAACAGTTGCCTTGCCGAAAGAGCTATTTACTTCTATGAGTTCAAAGCACGACTCAGCATTAGGTTAGCAACAAGGGTTATACGTACCTCCAAGGCAGATTTCTGTACCGTAATTTGGCTGTAGACTCTAGACCCTTCTGGGCAAACAGTCCTCAGTTCCTCTTTGTTAAGGGAGAAAAGCTGAGCACCCGTCAGCACGCCGAGGCTGTTGACAGTCCTGGGGTCACACCGAGGGAACAAACAAGAAATAAGCCAAAATGCACTCGCCAAGGGAGAGAAGAAAATTGGCTTTGTCCCACATTGTCTCAAGACAAAACTTAATGCAGCAGGACTCTTGAAATGAATTCAGTATTTGCCATAAGAAATACCTTTTGGTGAAGGTTAATATACATAATTTTCCCTCCCTAAATGTATCTCTGTAAGTCTACGACCATAGTGATATGTATGAATATATTACATTGTATGTATGTATGGATATATTACATATGCATCTATACATAAATATATACGTATGTAAAAACAAATTCTTTTTTCCAAGCATGCAGCTGACGTATTTTAATTTTCAGAAGGCTACTCAATTTTAGAAAAGTGAGCAGGCCTCAGCCTAATTACTGACAGAAAAATAATTTTAAGAAGTTTTCTTACATTTGCCCTCAAACTTACACAGGGTTGAATCCTTTGGACTGCAACCATGCTTTCACATCCTCCGGTGAAGAGTCGTAAGTGATGTTGACAACCGGGATGTTTGGTCGTGGCACTTGGAACTTCCTCTGAGCAGCGCTCCGGCCGATGGTGAGCCGGTGGACAAGTTCATCCTGCACCTCCTCCATCTGTGATTTCCTGCCTAAAGAGAGAGATGCCCCACCAGAGTTATTCTCAAGGTTGCTTTATTAAAGCCAGGTCATTTCTTATACTCTGCTCCAGATCTTAAAACTCTTTTGGTTTTGGGGTTTTTTTTCCCCTTTAAAGGTTCATTCACTATATCTAAATTATTATTCTCCTTTTTCCCCATGGAAGATTTCAATATTCCCGCTACTCTCTTTGCAAAACAAACAAAAAAGAAAACAAACAAACAAACACCCAAATTCAGCTGAGACCCCAAAAAAAGAAGAGATGAGCTTGATGTCACACAGAGATAGAGATCAGTCTGACAGCATCCAAGCTGTAGAAGAAAAGCGGCATGGAGCATTGTTTAGTTGTCACAGTCCACATTTCTTCAACTAGAATTGTGATGTTTTAAAAACGAAGACAAAAAAACCCACAAGATTGGTTACACTACGGAAAGGCAGCACCTTCCATAAACATTTTTTAATTGGAAGCTCAACTTTTTAGTACAAATCAAGTTCAGGCAAAAAAAAAAAAAAAAATCACTGCTGCTAAGACATAGCACCTTATATCTAATAAGCTATTATCGTAATCACATTTTTGAAGGAGTTTTAAGAAATTTGAATTCACTTCAAGCCAGGAGTAACCAGTCACCTGAAACAATGTCACACTTTGCATTAAAAAAGAAGAAAAGAAAAAGAAGTTTCACCATAGACAGAGAAATTGTGCAAAGGGCTTATTTTTTGTGTCTTTTTTATTATTATTTGGTTAATTTGCTGCTTTTTTTTCTGATTATTTTAACAAAACTGTACAAATTTGCTATCCCCCAGAACCCATGTCTGAAGCTCTTAGTTTGGTTGCTGGTCATCAGTAGGGAACAAACTGAAATGCTTTTCATGTACTTCAACAAAATCAATTATGACGACACTGAAAATTGTTTGAAATGCATATAAGAAGTTCTGTGGATAATTTCACAAAAATAGGCAGAATCCAAAAAGGTTTAAATATCCTTTTGGACACAGAGAAAATGTTGATTTAGCAGAGTTAAACTCCCCGAGAAGTAACTCTGGAACTACTATAAAAATACTTTGACACGCAACTTTTAAGCGATCTCAAAAATTCTCAGGATTTCCTTGCCAAGCTGTATTTAGTCATCTTTATTCAACCTTCTCACTTTGATACACAAACAGTAACTACGGCACTTTTTCTGGTGCATTCTGATGGCAAAACCTATTCCTTTTCTCCCGCTACACCAGCAGCAACAGAGGAAAACGTCAACTCCAGTATGAAAAAAACCTGTAAGAGAGCAAACGTTTCTTTCTCTCCTTTTATCTTCTCCTAATGCCTTTCCAAAGATCAACATCTCTAGACAGTTAGACAAATAAAACAAGCTTTACACAGGCTTTTAGGATTTTTTTTTTTAATCACCACCACCAAAAAAATCATCCTTGGTTTAGCCATTTTCTTTTTTCTTTTACAAAATAGCCCCAGGTTGAAAGTGGACAAACTATCTCCAGGAAAATATTTGAGGCATTCAGGCCCTATTGTGCTGGCTTTTTTTCTCCTCCCAGCGTATGAATCAGAAGCCAAAATGACATGTGCTCAGTGATATGTGAAGGTCTGAGATGGGATATATGAGTAAAGTCTTCAGGCAACATTATCGAAGCACGCACCAGTTATTTTCCCAAACAGGAAGAGAGCGAGAAAATGGCTATCTTCCCTCTATTTACCCAGATTTTGAAAGACTTATGTTTTATCTAGGCCAAGGTTATAGCAAAAGATAAATATTTAGCTGTTAAGTAAGAGTCTTGCTGTTGTTCGCTGCATTATCATAAAGAAACGAGATTCCCTCGGCCTGAAGCAGGTACCATGTGGCGTGTTCTCTGCAGGGTTCAGGTGGGCCCTTGGGCAGCAGCTGCACGGGCAGGGTTCCCCATTCCTTTGGCAGAGGCAGCTATTTTGAGGGGACCGTGAGATATCTAAAGTCCATTAGGTGGCCTTGAGCAACAGCCCAAGGGGGCTGGAGGCTAAGAGGGCAAGAGATTCCTTGTAACCTCTTAATCTACAGCAACTGCAACCTTTCACACCTAGCACCCTTGTACCTGAACCTGGGATGCTCTTCATGTTTTCCATCTGTAACGGATAGAGAAAGGCCATCGTGGGTTCAACGAAACATACCTGCTATGGCATGCAAAGATCATCTTAAATGGAAATAAAATGATCATTTTTGTGTGTGTGAAGACCATAGAATCACAGAATGCTAGGGGTTGGAAGGGACCTGGAAAGATCATCTAGTCCAACCCACCTGCCAGAGCAGGATCACCTAGGTCACGCAGGAACACATCCAGGCGGGTTTTGAATGTATCCAGAGAAGGAGATTCCACAGCCTCCCTGGGCAGTCTGTTCCAGGGCTCTGTCACTCTCACAGTGAAAAAGATTTTTCTAATATTTTTTGTGGAACCTCTTATGTTCCAGCTTGTACCCATTGCCCCTTGTCCTGTCACTGGACGTCACTGAAAAGAGCCTGGTTCTGTCCTCCTGACACTCCCTCTTGACATATTTATAAACATTAATGAGGTCACCCCTCAGCCTCCTCTTCTCCAAGCTAAAGAGACCCAGCTCCTTCAGCTTTTCCTCATAAGAGAGATGTTCCACTCCCTTCATCATCTTTGTGGCTCTGCGCTGGACTCTCTCCAGCAGTTTCTTGTCTCTCTTGAGCTGAGGGGCCCAGAACTGGACACAATATTCCAGATGTGGCCTCACCAGGGCAGAGTAGAGGGGCAGGAGGACCTCTCTTGACCCTTCTAATACACCCCAGGAAGCCATTGGCCTTCTTGGCCATGCGGGCACCTTGCTGGCTCATGGGCATCCTGCTGTCCACCAGGACCCCAGGTCCCTTTCCCCTGCGCTGCTCTCCAGCAGGTCAGTCCCCAACCTATGGGGTTATTCTTTCCCAAGTGCAAAACTCTACACTTGCCCTTGTTGAACTTCATAAGATTTCTCCCCGCTCAGCCCTCCAGCCTGTCCAGGTCTCTCTGAATGGCAGCACAGCTTTCTCGTGTGTCAACCACTCCTCCCAGTTCCGTGTCGTCAGCAAACTTGCTGACAACCCTCTCTAATCCCTCATCCTGGTCCTTGATGAATATATTGAAAATCACTGGCCCCAGCACTGACCCCTGAGGGACTCCACTAAATACAGGCCTCTACTTTCCACATGTTTTATAACTGCTCAGGTTTCTGTTTTTATTTAAGTAACAAACTGCCCAGAAAAGGACAAAGACAAAAGCTGTCCCTACTGTTCCTTTCAAAAGTGGCAGCAAAGCCCATTCTTTCTGTCAGGCTGTTCTCCATTTATAATTTCCAGCCAGCCAGCCTGTTATGTGAAAACAACTTAAAAAGGTCCCAGAGCCTTCAGTTTGGGTGAGAGGTTGTCTACCATCAGGCAATGTCAAAGGAGGCTCCACCGACTTGAATGTGGTTATCCAAGCAGGAATGCTTCCCAACCACTGGGAACACGGAGGGAAAAGAAGCCGTTCTGCAGAAAGGATTATGCTAGGTCTCAATTTTTACCTCAGGTGGAAAGTGGGATTTTCTGTTAAGGCAGGGAAGCAGAGGATGAGAAAAGCTGTCAACTCCTAAACTGCAAACAGCTTATTATTTTAACAGCTATTACTTTAATTGCTATAGCAAATGCTTGCCTACTAGTTTCAGTTATTTTTAAGCCACGCCATCACATCATTTCAAGTGCATTTAGGACAGAAATTACTGACTAAATAAGTTCTCCTAACAGGACTTGCTTTTCCGACAACAGAGATTAGAAGCCTCAGCAGCAGCTGGGCTTTGTATTTACAAGGTGGCCATAAGCAGAACTTTTCACGACTGCCACACACCGCTGGATGCCTGTTACCATGGCTTCTCCAGGTAAAGGGCTATGGAATATGTTCTCCTAAGACAAGGACACAAAAACTTGCTCGGAGGCCTGCCAGTTGCTGTTGCTTTGGCCGAGCTAAGGGGACCTGCTCACAAGACGAGTCTCCTACAGCACTAACATGGTTCCTATGCATCAGTCAGACCTGTAAGTCTTCTGACAAACCTTGGATACATGTTTCAGAACGGTGCAAATGCCCTTAGAAATATCCATGACCACAGTGTAAAAACAGCCTAAGTGATTTTCAAAGCAATTCAGATTGTAATGCAACAGTGAGTTCAGGTGGAAAAACAGACATTAGCCAGAACACCAGCATAGAGATTCACAGTGTTGCAAAGCCCTGGATGAAGATCCCAAACAGTCAAAAAAGGAGAGAATTAGGGCTGGGACAAGTGCAGAAGTGTTTTGCCCCTACCTACCATTGCAATTCACGAGGGTCAGAACACACATATATAGAAAAAGTGTATTTTAAACACAGGTTTGAAGCTAAGTATTTCACAGAATCACAGAATAGTTTTAGTTAGAAAGGACTTTAAAGATCATTGTGTTCCAAATGCCCTGCCATGGGCAGGGACAACTTCCACTAGATCAGGTTGCCCAAAACCTCATCCAACCTCATTTTGAACACTTCCAGGGAGGGGGCATCCACAACTTCTCCGTGCAACCTGTTCCAGTGTCTCACCACCCTCATAGTAAGGAATTTCTTCCTATTATCTAATCTAAATCTACCCTGCTCTAGTTTAAAACCATTTGCCCCTTGTTGTATCACCACAGGCCCTTGTAAGCAGTCCCTCCCCAGCTTTCCTGTAGGCCCCCTTCAGGTCCTGGAAGGCTGCCACAGGGTCTTCACCCCAGAGACTTCTCCAGGCTGAACAACCCCAGCTCTCACAGCCTTGCTTCTTAGACAAACTTACGATCCACAGGAATTTGCTTCTGCCTCTGGGTGTCTCGCGCAACACTACCACCGCTGTCGCTGGAGGTGCTGCTTTGGCGGCTGATGGTTGTTGGCGCTTTGGGCACGGGAACTGGTATCGGTGCTGGTGCGCTGGGAGGGAGTGGGACAGCCACGGGGACAGGAGCGGGCGTTGGAGGCGGCGAAGGAGTAGCAGGAACCGGATCAGGTTGTTTTGCAACATAGTCTGTCCTTTGTTTCTGAAAGGATGCAGAGAGACTCGGTTCAACAATCAAACTTGGACAAGACGTCAGACAAACTTGGGTTTCTGCAGAAAATGCCGAGATGCTTTGCACCGACCAATTTCACTTATTACACAAAGACATCTTACTTGCCGGATATAGTTCCGCAATTTGCCAAAACTTCATTTGGCATCAATGTTTGGCATCAATTTCCTTCTTTGTTGGACACCAAATTCACAGCAATGGCATCAACTGAAATATGTTTGTTGCTTTCAGACAGGTGAGTTCTATAAATGAAATTGGTTTTAAATATCAAACTCCTAATACCTGGCACCCTAATAGCTTAAAAAATTTGAGTTGTTGGACTTGATCAGCGTATGCATTTTTAGAGATGTTACTTAAAAAGTAGTGAAAAATGAACATAGCCAGCCACACCTAAGCCTGACTAATAGTTTAACTTACAAGTAAATTGGGATAAGTCACTGAGATTGGGATAACACATTGTTTCTTGAACTGCAGACACCATTTAAGAGGTTCCTGCTCCGCTGTCTGTTCAGTTGTGCTTTTTCAGCTATTTGTGTAGTCACTATACGGCACCTCAATGCAATAATCCAATTAAAAAAACCCCAAACTTCACAATTATTTGAATAGGGCTGTCCTTTCTTTTCCCCCAGTTGATGTAATGTCCTAACAACATGCAAATTACCTTGCTGCTAATAACTAACTAGCACGTGTCTCAAGAATAATTTGGGGCAATAACTCCTTTCCTCCTTTTTTGCCTTTAGAATGGCACCAGTTACAGGAAGACGTGTATTTTCCCAAAGCGATCCCAATGACAGATAAGCCCAAAAACTCGTACGCAACCTATGCTACAGTTCTTTTTCAAACAGTTCAAACCCCACATCTCTCTGTGCTCCCTCTCCGCGGTTTTGGTCTAACATAGCTTGAAACTTTAATATTAAAGTTTGTTTGCTCAATAGAGTTGCCTCATTTCCTACTTATGAGAAGTCTGATTACTTCGGTATGAAAATAGATGAGTACATTCTCCAGATTCATTGCTCCTTCCCGAAATACCTTTCCCTTTTCCTTGGAGGCAGAAGGTTTATGGCAGATTAAGTAAAGAAATATTTGTAGGAGCCATATGTTAGAATCTGAGCAGCACATCACTGCCCTGACAGCAATCAAACTTTCATTAAATGTCAGCAGCTGCCCTTATACAGGGACCCCCAACTCAGTATGTCGAACTGATGGACGAGGCATTTCGTTGTGCATGTTAACTGGGACCCTTACAGCTAAGTTATGCTGAGTTACGCCAGCAGAAAATTTATCCCATCAGCTTCTATAATCAGTCAATTAAGCCTAGAAAAAGTATTTTATTTCCCTTAGTTAGTTTTTCACTTAAATTGTAGCAGTCACCTACTGAAGCAAACATATAGTCTTACAATACATTCCCCACAAAACCTTTCAGTGTTTTGCTGTGGTTTTTTCCTGAGCATTTTATTGTTGAAAGGCATTCATCTCACTATTTTGTGTCCATCTTGTGCAGTGCATTGTGTGGGGATTAAAAATAAGAATCATACGATGACTCCTCTGTATTCTACTACTTCAATGTTAATGTTAATAAATGTTTTTTTAGATGTCAAATGCCAAGAAATTGAAATGCATTACATAAGAGAACAAGCAGAATAATGTATATACAATAAACCTGTCCTTTGGTGGAAAGAAAGTGCCTTATTAGGTATAATAGTAAATACACCATTTAGATGTACTATGGTATATACAAAATCTTGTAACTTCATGGACACTAAAATGTCCTAATGATGTTCAGAGTTTTTTTAATCTTGTTTACAGATTTGAAATGCCCAACTTATCCCCACAATGTACCCTTATGTGAGCTCCCGACCTTATTAAAAAACATGCAAGGGAAAAGCAGGGCTTTTTTTTTTTTATGGTAGAGAAGATTCATTACAAACCAAGGCATCAACTGCACATCACCACAATCATAATCCAGAAAAAGCAATAGCTAAACACTACATGTAGCTCTCAGTGGATGCTACTCATGTAGTTTCAAAAACATGTTGTACTGCAATCGCAAGCCTCATCAAAATGACTTGCTGGAGTGAAAATAAACTGGAAGCTCCACTCAAATTCTAAATTTACAGACGATATCACATTGAAATACGCTCCACATTTTGTTGAACAGTGCCCAAAAGCCAACTACACATTTGAATTGCGTTTAATGTTCCTTTTTTAAACACTTCTTTTTTTTAACTCCAGATCTTTTGAGGACATCCACACGTTCATCCCATCACTTCTATTCATTGCTACAAACAAACCAAGCATGCACTATGGAATCTGGTGACAGCATCGTCCAAAAGAGTAATTTTTGGGGTTCAATATCAGAAGAGTAATTTTGTTACCTCTGAAAGCTCTCCCAGCAATTGCTGTGAGGAAAATGGAGTAGATCACACCAAACAGTATCGTTAGAAAGGCAAAGTAACATACATCACTCTTGAAATTTCACACAATTCAAAATTTAAAACAATTAAAGTAATTTGAAAACAAAGGAACATCAGTGTTAATAATTATCTCTTCTTACTCACTAAGCAACTCATATAGTGAGTTATTCTTTTGAATAACCAGTGGAGGGCTGTCTACAAAACACACATATGTGACACCATATAAACAATGAGTTCTTTTCAAAGCACCTAACCAGACAGAAACTTAGAAACAGGTTTAATAAAAAGCAAAATCCAAACTAAAAAATGACAAAGGATTGAAGATCATAAGGTGTATGTAGAGAGCACTTACAACCGTACAACAATAAGAGTTAAGTCATGGCACATATTAAAAAGGAACCTATTTATTTTAGCTTAAGAAACATTGGCTAGCTCAGAAAATGAGGTAAACTCACTGCTGACAGTCATAAGAGCAACGAACAATTCTGGGGTTTGGTTTTCCTTCCTCCTCATTTTTTTTTGTTTCAGAATAAACTTGCATTCCTCAACTCATGTATATTGAAACAAATGCTTCACATATTTGGAACACTGATGAAACACACTCATTAAAAATCTGAATATGTCAGAAAGGCTTGCTGGGATTAAGATTTATTTTCTTATTTTTTCCTACCAAATCTTTGTTTTTACAGGAAAAAAAAAGGATAGAGGTCTAAAAGCTCTTTTTCCACACACTACAGCCTGCATCTTGTCAAAAATGAAGATACAGTATGATGTGATATATTCTTAATGTAAGCAAAATAGTAAGTTTGAGTACAAGTGCTAACTGTATCAATCCTAACTCTTGATCACTGTAAAAAAACCTGGGAACAGATTTTCGAATACATTTTGCCTTCAAAAAAGGGACTATGTGTATTCAAACTCTGGCAAATCCATGCTTACCATCAGAGAGGCATTGGGTACAACCATAGCTAGCATTAGCACTGGGAAACGCTCTCATTAAGCCAGCACGGACACAGAGGTTCCCATTTAATCTCTTTCTGAACATTTTAGTGCCACATTCCTGTTTGCACAGTGACAGGTCACCAAGAGAGCTGCAGAGCATTCAGCCACAGTTTTTGTCAACAGCTTTTGTGGTCTGGATGTTTTCTTGAGACTCATTTGGAAAGAGAACCAACTACTTGTCTTCACCTAAAAGGGACAGTACCCAGTGAGGTACCCAAGACTGGAAGAGCAAATTTCAAGTGAGGTCTTCTGCAAGGGTTTCCTCTGGTGGGCTCAGCTATTACGCAACAGCTGCCTATTAAGATCCCATTACAAGTCATCTAACTAGCTCTTTGTGGTGTGTAAAGAATTTGTAGGTTTATTTGATTTACAAACCCGAATTGCTAGAATCGTCCCAGAAAGCAAGAAGTACATTAGGATGGAAAAAGGAGAAATATAGACAGAATTTATTTATTCAAATTGGTATCAGCAAGGATTAGTCCCCATTTCTTAAAAAAAATATAATTATGGGCAAACTGGGGACTTCTAATTCCTGTCATTAATCAAACCCTTTTTACAACTATTCAGTTTATTTTTGTATAACAAGTAGCATCCTATAATTTCGGATTGGATCAGTGTTGAATTGGACAGGAAACTTTTTCCTTTTTTTTTTATAGCAATCATAAAATCTTGGTCTGATAGCAACTTTAAAGGGCATTTGATATGAAATGAGGTAAAGGAGATACTGGCTCCTGGTCAAAAGTTATGACATCTCTTTGGCCGCTGCAAAATGAACACCTGGCAACAGCATCTCTTCATTATCAAGCACTTCATGATCTGCAGGAAAGAAACCAACTGGCAAAAGATTATGACGCTATCTTGGAGCACAAATGTTGTGCTTGAGGGGAAACAACTTCCCACAGAGATATTTGAAGTGAGCTGCTGAACAAAGAGACTTGAAAGAAAGGTTTTAATGGTAGATTCTCAAGAGACACAAAGGACACTTGTCCCAAGTGAGGTGGAGACTTTTGTTTTGGTGTTTACATACTTTAAACATGCCTCTTACACACACTGTCACACTTCCGTGGACAGTCATGTCTTTTAAAATAAGACTACAGGACTGCATTGGCTTAACATTTATTCTCTCTGTCTCAGGATTTCATGCACATCACTGATAATATAACTGTCTCACCTCACAAAGCGTGCCATGAGATTAATGGGGCTGTTGTAAGATTAATTAACAAGCCCACCAAGATACACACCTCTATCCTAATTAAGTTCCTCAAATTTCTTTTTCAAGACCATTAAAAAAACATTAATAAAATGCACAGTAAATAGGAAATACTGTGAATAATTCTTTTCTAGGTTCACCAGCAATACTTGTACAAAAGAAGAAATCAGAATGCTTGGGAAGCTGTGTTCACAGTAAAAGTTGTTGGTTCACAATAAAAAGGCAGATGAAACCATCAACATCACAGGAAACTCTGATAAACAATAACCAATGTTAGTGGAAAACATAAGAACAATCAGCAAAATGCTCTCCTAAATGTACACAAGTACCAAACAAGCGAAAATAAGGCTTTCTTGGAACTAATTCAACTGATCAAAAGAAATACAACGTTAAAGCCTCTGACTCACAAAGCTGATAAAATAACTAGGATATTGCTTGCAATGTTCCTGCCAGTATTAGCTTAGTTACTTGAAAGCACTGAATTGTCTGTCTGGGACCTGGATCCTGAAAGGAACAGAGAGAAAAATTAGGATCCAATCTAGTGTGTGGACTCAGAGGTCACTAGGAGAGGTAACAGAGTGAGAGTAAAATAAACTTTGCAGCTTTGAGAATAATTGTGATAATAAGGCATCCATTTCTCAGAGAAAGGGTGTCCATCTGCAGAGTAACTGAATGGAAAAAAAAATACCTCTTTCAACGAATCCTTATTACTTCCTAACAATATGGAAACATCCTTTAGTCAGCTGCGCTTTGCAGGCCGTTAGTCTGCAAAGAAATACGCTGGCCTTGTACATAACACTTCTCTGCGGCTCACTGCAGCAGACAGACTACTTTGAAAGCAACCTCTCGAAAACCAAAGATGACTTAGGAGACCAGCACAAGCCGCAGAGCATCAGGCACTGAGCCTGCTCCCGTCTGGGGTCTGGCAAAATCGAGCGCTGACAGGAACCGCTTCAATTTCCTCCTCTCTGCCCACAAGTTCTCCTGTTTGACCTTGGGCAAGGCAGTCACCCCCTCAATGTCTCATTTCTCTCTGAAATAGCAGCAATGTCTTATAGCGCTGTTATGGAAATAAATAGGGTTATGCAAACAGATCCCAAATGAACCATGTCTCTAATATGGGAAAAGAGACAAATGAGGACGCTTAGGAGGGCTGAAACTATAACAATCACCATAAAGTTAAGAACAACGTTGCTGATATGTCTTAGAGAAGACTCCCTTTATCCTGTGTAATTCATTACCTTCCTAAATAATTGCATGGAATTTCAAGCTCACATTTGAATATGATAAAAGCTACAACCAAAACAAACCAAGGACTGTAGAGAACAACCTGTCAGAGGGCAAAGAAACGAAGTTATCTTAAATGTTGTTCTCTGACCTCAATTTTCATAGGTCCACGGAGAATGATTTGTGAAAATGACTGTTTTATTATTTCCCATGTCATGTCATTATTTCAGAGAGAAAACTCCAAAACCTTCAGCACATTACAAAGAACAGTGTAAGAAGCTCCACTCAAAACTGTACTCGGCCTGCTCAGAATTTCTTGGCAAACTGCAAACATGCAAAATAACATGCACCCAAAGGAAAAGGGAAAAAAAAAGTCAGATCTTTAAATCAAGATTTGAAAAGCACTCTAAATGCATGCTTCATTTCATAGATAGGCAAAAACCATTACCGATCTAGAACGAGCTCACACATTATAGGCAAACAGTTAGGGACAGGAGAAACTCAAAACCATTTTGATTCAAGCCCACCAAGCTCAGGACGGGTCTACCACATTATTGTGCCAGAAACAGCATAGAACCTGTTTCTCAAGAGGTATTTCCATATTCGTGACAAAACTGGAACTACTGCAAAAGCTGCAGGTTTCACGATCGCTGCGCACACAGAATCCGGCACAGCAACACTTTCGACTGGGACCTTTAGATGAGTCTGCAGCAGAGACAGTCAACAGTAACATTATGGCATGTCTCATTTTTCAGTCATCAACTGGAGTGTGTAGGCACATGGAATGAATATTACATTAAGTTAAATTTAACTTCAAGTTTCAACAGAAGGTTAGTTTGCATTTGGACTGAAAAGGTCTGATTCAGAGGCAGGCCTGAAGTTTCTGCTTAATCCAAACTTGTTTGCCTCACCTTTCAAAATCATTAGAAATACAAGGGAAGAAATAGGTCTTCGAAAATACAACCTCTTATTTTATGAGCCTCCAGTTAAATGCTGTCTAAAACTACACATTACACCTTTATTCTGTATATTGTTACTCAGATGGATAATTGCACTGATGCAAGAGTCTAATTTTTTTAAATATTTTACCCTCTAATTCTGTTCAACATATCAAAGAAACAACAACGAAAAAAAATATCTTAATGCCACACCACTACATGAAAAAAAGAAAGCCAAAATTAAGCCAGGAGAATAGAGTACTATTGATGCACAGGCATAGTAATTGAAAAATACTTGTTTTATGAATTCAAACGCAAAGACACCTACGTTTTATGACTCTAACACTACAATTAATAAATAAATTCAAGACTAAGATAGAGACACACAATGACAGAAAATAAAAAGAAAAGCTAGCATTCAGTCTCCTAGGAGAAACAAAGATGACCCTACCTTAAATAATTCAAACTCCTTCTTTGGCATCAACAACTATCAATCCACAAAGGATATTTGCAATTAAAATAAATGCACACATTCATTAAGATCAAAATTACCATCTCTAAGCAAATAAACTGAAAAAAAACCCCAAACCCACTCTTATGGGAAAACATTTTGCTGTATTCCTACCAACTTTATTCTCCTGTTAGACTCTATGCAATATAGAAATCAGTCTCAGCCTGTACAAGAAATACAAATCTTTTGACAAGTCAGTGGAAAATGCAGATATTTTAGCCTTACTGTGAATCTTCTCCTCTTCTACAGGCACAAATGCACAAGTTGAATGACATTCAAAACAAAAGTTTTGCTCCCAAGGAGCAGACGGTACCTGGATGGTGCGGGTATACGGAGGCTCTGACCATCCTAGACCACCTTCATGATTCCTCAGAGGGTCCAAAATGTTGTTTGGCACAAACCCTGTGCTGCCGCTTTTATTCTGAACCTTCCACCACTGCTTTCTGTCATCCAGAATCTGAAATAATTTGGTAAATTAATGACATTTTCTTTCCTGGCTTTCCTGCCAGTACTTAGACTGTGCATTCTTTCAAAACGAAACTATTACTCTGCCAGGTTTTGTGACTGCCAACAGATCTTACACAGATGTCCCTGTAGGCTTCCTTAACTATTTACCATCATTAATTCTACACGGTCATACTGCACTTTGCAAAACGTAGCTCTCAAGAAAGGATATGGAAGAAAAGCGCGCAATGAACTTCTGCAAACTCAGACATGTGCTAGACAAGACAACAGGATGAAAAATCAAATACTTGAGCAGAGAGGCTGGCACACCTCTGCCACCTATATGCTGTTGATAGAGGTAACTACTAATAATCCAAGGAAAAGCGCACTGTTCTAAAGGATAGTCCAAATTTGGAGGGAGAGTACCTCTGAGTAAACAGGGAACTGGAGCAGGATGGCCAGGAGAGGTCTGAAGGTTGACTGCCTGCTGTGCAGTTTCATAACACAACATTTTCTCTCTTTGTTGCTCCCTCCCTTCCAAACGTGTCTAGTTTTCAAGAAAGGACAGTCTTTTGCTCTGTCCTGTATGTACACAGACAGTATTTGCCAGAGCCAGTTATTTAAATACTACTAAATAAGGTGTTTTTAAAAAGCAACACCAGAGAAGATGTAAGAAGCACACAAATATTCTTCTAGTATGGATCTCAACAGCACCAACTCATAAGTCATCATAAAATCTCCATTTATCTTTCCTACGATGAAAACCAATTAATCGAGTTTTCCATATTAAGGAAGATAAATCAAGCGCACTGAAGTAATCATTAGGGACAGCCACACTGTCCACAGGATAGGTACTCTCGGCTTTGAGTCATATCTGAAATTTGTGTTTTCTCTTTGCAAAAAAAATTTACCTCTACGATCTCTTCTTTCATGACAGAAAGCTCACTGTTGTTTCTTGCCATAAATTCATACTTGCATTTGGCATATTTCTTGGTCTGTGCTTTACTGTGTGCTTCATAGTTTCTGCAAAGCAAAGATCAGACTATTGCTCAGTGAGACATTCAAGCAAGTAAAAACAGATAAAATGCCCTCTTCCAACAACGTACAAAATATTTGAACAAAAAAACCCACCTCACCACAACAGACTGAGTTGAGTGTCAAATAAAAGAAAAAATTAAACAAAAAAAAAAGAGGCAGTTGAGCTTCATGAACTTCAAGAACTGCTCATCTTTACAGGCTCACTGCTTGCAAGATGTATGAAAACAACTTAGATCAGCAGGTGCCACCATTGTGTTAAAATAAACATAAGCTATTTTTAGACTGCTTCCCTAGAGTAGGTCAAACAATCATTTGCCATATAAACAAATGACTTTATTAAGTATATAACTGATATCTCATGCTTTGTATTAAACGGTATTTCTAGTGTTCATCATAAATTATTTCAAAGACATAACAGATGAATAATTTTTTTGCCATCAATACTAATGGAATTAAACTCTGAAAAAAATGCTCATCTACTGTACATCAGTTTTCTTAACTGCTCATAAAATGCCATCAACTAACAACCTCGAGTCACTGTATCAATAAAAAAAAAAAAATCAATAGTAACTTGTTAGCAGATTCAAACAGGGTTCGTTGTAGAACCAAGTATGCCACAGTTTAACTCTGTGTCTTTCTGTTTCCATGAGGACAGACCTGTTCAGAATGCCTTTGGGCGAGAAGTTACTAGTTTCTCTGATGCAGTATCTCTTCGAGCTGAGAAGCCCCCTACCTCTTTAAGACAGGTCCAAAAGAAGCAGTAACATTTTCCACTTATTGCAAATTACACCCAACAACCTAAAGCCATACCAGATAGTAAAGTTATTAAAAAAAAAAACCAAACAAAAGGAAAACAAAAAAAAACACCCCATACAAATTGAAACAGATAATGAAAACATGAAGCAAGGCTTGAAGTGCTGCATCAACATCTCAGCGCAGGGTTACAAATGCAGATGGCTGCCGATGTTGGTGCTGTGTAACCGTGGGTCCCACGTGTGCCTGGACAGCCTAGCAGTCACCTGGCTACTGCATGGCTGTGGAGAACTGTCTCACTTGAAGAGCAGAACAAAGAAAGAGTCGCCTTAGGATTGGAAGATTATCTTTGAAAGGAAGAAAAAACACTAGAAGTGTTTAAGGAGAGAGCGAAAAACATGGGATGAACCCTAGCCTGCAGAATAGCTGTTATGAGGCTGAAAGACATGTGAGTAATCCCAGTTTTTTCTACCACTCACTCAAAATTCATGTAATTTTTAACTCCTTTCTTACTATCTCAGGGATATGACTAATGTATCTCTGAAAGCACTTTTAGGCTGCCTTTCCAAACTCACTTCACTAACTATGTCTTCCTACCTTGCCCACACCTAACTATTCTGATCCCCTCAAAAAACCATAACTCGAGAAGAATTTTAAAAAATGCTTACATTCCAGTTTTACTCCATTCTGTTGCAATCGACTGCAACATCCCCAGGACACGGGCTGGTCAATGGCTTTATGCTTCTGAAGGGACTGTAATTCTTAAGTCCAGTTTAATGAGTCAGACAGTTTACCTGGGGCACAAATATTCTCAACGCTTCCCCCCCACCCATCCTCCACTGTGTTTTCTTACTGCCTATCAGATATACTGTAACAGCAGCCCTCTGCTCTCCAGTGCACGCGGCTCAAGAACCTGCTGGATTGTACAGACTTCCAGGGTTTTTACTTCAAAGGACAGCACAAAACCAAGCCACAGACCCTACTACTTCAAAACACCACAACCTGCTGAAAAACCATCCAGTACTCTTTCAGAGAGAGCTCCTGATATACCCAGTATCACGCTAGAAGTTTAAGATCCTGACATTTGGTTTACATTACTCGAGGAAAGTACAACTTACTGCAGGTCCTGCCATGTCGGAATAGGGCTCACTGAAGTTCCCTGTGATTAATATTTCCCTGGCGAAGGTGTAACTTGGCTAGCCCTCAGAAGGTAGTGGGTAGCTTGGTCACTGCCTTCAGAACACTCATTAGGAGTGCCAGCTTTGAGCAAAGATCAGCAAAGGGTCAGCTGAAGGGCTGAAAGGGTCAGCTTGAATTTCTCACTCCTTCGCCTAAACCCATTCCTCCATCTGCTTTAAAACTTATCTTTAAATGGAAGCTACTTGGGGTAATACATATTAACAGCTTTCCCTCAGTAATAAGCCCCTACCAGACATGTATTATGTCTCAGGAGCCAATTAACAATAAGTTTGTGTCCTGTTGAACAGGCTGGAAGATAGGACCACAGTGTGGATGTTTGCATCAGTACCAGCCATCTAGACTCCCTCCTACAATCAGTGGTGAGAAACAGGCACCACTACAGCATGTCTCATTTCATATCTTTCAAAAGACTAATTTCACCTTACATAAACTGCTTCTCAGAAACACCCATTTCTCTTTACCCGCCACAAAGGAGGTTTGGATGACTCTTTCACTTGCAGCCAGATACACTGATATCATCAATAGTTCAATGCAATGAGATTCATTCTCTAAAAGCTGAAATAGAGGCAGCAACACTTGCATGGAATACTCTTACTCTGAAAGGATAAAACTGGTCTTATCACATTATAGATAGGAGAGAAAGGATTTTAGAGTACAGATCATCTTGATTTCAAGCTGACTGGTCCTGAGACAAGAACTCAAAAAGTAACTGCTGTTGTTATGAAGAATAAATCGGAAGTTCAGGAAAAGAATTGAGTCTTCAACCTGCACACTATATGGGAATTTGTTTGCAAGCAAGATTAACAACATGATCTTTTAGCACATAGCCCAAAACTAGGGATTATGTAAAGGTTTTCATCAGAAGAGTTCTATCAATGCTGTTTTAACCAGCAATCTGATCTCAAAAACTACGCTCAAGCATCTTCCATGGCACCTAAGCCAAAATACTGTTTGTACGGTGTACAGGGAAAATGGTTTGGCATAGGGATGCAATTTCAACACTGCTTTACTGATTTACTTCCTTCCACAGCTTCTGCTGGTATAAGTTCTCCTGACAGACAAGGTCGAAACTCCAAGGATCGCTGCATTTGATCCTGTCAAGCTACTCAGATTTAGGCTAAAATAAAGGGGATGTGCAAAAAGACACTGGTTGCTATGCAAACATTTTGGAACCTTTTCTGTCACATTTGAAAGAGAATGAGAGAAATGAGGACTTGCTACTTTGAACGTGGGTATTTATGCACCAGTCCAGAAAATAAAAAGCAGAAGAATACAGAGTACTAAGTGAGCAATTAAACAAATCAAACAATGATTCAGAACAAGGACAGGTGAATCTCAGAGCAGACTTGTCATTCTTTGTAGTTCTGAGAAGAGTAAGGAATATACTTAAAAACATGAAACAAATCAGAAATAAAATTTGAAATAGGAGGAATAGGTTGGAATTCCACTACAACATTTTTGGAAAAAGCACCAATTTAACAGCATACATAAACAGCGTAGCTTCATAGAAATTATACTAGAAGAGTCTTAATGATGTACCTTGGAAAAAGAAGCAAAAGCAGAATGCCCACTGCTAACCAGAATCACTTCCTCATAGAAATAAGGATTTGCTCCAGACACAACCAGAGGTAATTACAGACACCACCACCCCAATAGCAATAAGTTGGGACAGTTATCCACAGCACCACGTTCGCCATCGATTCAGTGTTACCTATCTACATGTCGGCTAACAGTTTGCTTAAAGGCAGCGACAGCCGCCCCCTGGTCCAGCAGTGGCCCTCGTTTGTAAACTGTGTTACTGAATGCATACCCATCGGACGGAGGGTAGTCGGGAACGCTGGGAGGCTGGAAGACAAAAGAAAAAAAAAAAAAAGCCACAAAGTGGGTTAGTGTCATCAGCGGCACCGCCTAAGTTCACTTAATCCAGCACCCCTAGGGTACCTGTCAGCATTCACCCGTGCTCAGGTGCTCACAGTTCTGCTATGAAAAGTTAATAACTTCTGCATTTCAAATACATAAACAGGGAGATCAAAAGGATAAGAATGAAAGAATTTCTACCCTAAGTCATCCCACTGCATTAATATTGCAGTGGATATTCTTTAGAAAAACAGTTCTCTGGGGCAAAGTCCATGTCATCTCTCAGATATCACTACGGAAACACAACTTAGAAACAATGACTGAATGGCTCTAAAATAAACCGCGCTGAGAAACTGCTTTAAGCTTTTGTTCTCGATGCACGCTTAGAACCAGAAAACTCTAGCTAGCCAACAGTAAGTCTGTATAACAAATAAGAGTTCTCTCTACTGCAGGATTACAGCATCAAGCAGCTCATTTATGTTGCCCTATCCCTGCACATGATTGAAGTCAAAGAAATGCAAAAGGAAACATGATAGTCTAATTAAAGATTTTAATTTTAAGCAAAGCAATCACAGCTTACCACAAGCACATCTATGTGAATATTCAAGGCTTTAGAAAATTTTTTTTAAACTGCAATCCTTTTTAAAAAAAAAAAACAACCAAAAAAACCCCGAACTAAAATCCAGCAATGACATTCTGCTTTTAGTAAAAATTATTTTAACCACCATTTCCCAAAACAGAATCAAGCCAAGCAGCTAATTTCTGGAGCTTATGATATTTAAGTTGCTCATTGTAGATCTTTTTTCTTATATCACCACTTAGTTGCAGTTAGAACAGCTGAGATTCATTAGAAATTGCCAAATCTCTAGCCTTGGTTTTGGGGTTTGGCTGTTACTGGGTTTTGTGGGTTTTTTCCTTTGGCCTGTGTGGCTACAGAAAATCCAACCACCTCATTTCTGTCTCCAAGCATCTGACCTGGCATCCAGAGACACTTGCCTACAGTGCTGAGGGTTTATAAAGCCACACAAAAGCCTCAATATATATTCTTTAAAACCGTATTATTAAAACTTTTTTGGAAAAAAATCAACCTCAAGAGTCACTTAGCATATACCTTACATCAAAACACACCCAGGAAGTAAGGTCATTTTACTTCACACACAAATTATTTGCATCGCCTGGACTCTCCAGTTTCCTTTTGTTTTACTGCCAACATTGTCCCAACAACAAAAAACTTCTGAAATGAATACTTCTACCATGTTTAAAAAGCAACAGTTCTTTTGTGAATTAAAGTTAAAAAAATCCACATGTATTTTTAAAATTTTCACAAAAACCAAAGTACATTCATCAACTCAACTGAAAAAGTAGGGAGTAGAATCTTCATTGAGAAACAAAACGGCTGGCTAAAGTTGGTGATAAAGTGTGCTCTAAGTTCTCTAAAAATTTTAGATGGTGGTGCATATTTCCATTCTCTAATTAGAATAACCTATCTTCAGCTAAATGTGTCACATTTCTTGTGAGAAAAGGATGGGAAAATGTTTCTGTGCAATAATACATCTAACTGGCATCTGCTTTTCACAAGTAGACCTAAACTACCTGAGATGGCATTATTCTAACAGCACCTCCAAATACTTTCTTGCAATAGAGTGAACATAATCAAGAATTAAAGGCATAGACGCAGCTTACAACCAAAATTCTCTGAAAAGTGCTCTTATTTTCCTTTTGTCTGTGTGTCTGTGCACAGATCCACATTTGAGAACCTTTTTGTTCAAATTCTGCCCGAAGTACATATGATCAAAATCAACGGGATCTGAAGGCACAGATCAAGAACCAAACTGCGCCTTTGGGGTTTGCACTGTCCTCCCAGTAGAGGCGGGAAAGTGCACCAAGTTCCAGAGCAGCAGTGGGCAAAAGCCTTGTATTTTCCCTAATCGCATTTTTGGTGGCTTAAACAGGTATTTTGTTTCATGTAAATTGAATGTAAGAGTAATAAGCTCGCACTAATGCAGCAGATGCCAGAGCATGGTTGCTTTGACAACATTAGTGACATCCAATGACAGGACAAGGCACAATGGATACAAACTGGAGCAGAGGAGGCTCCACAAAAAATATTAGAAAAAAATTTTTTCACAGTGAGGGTGACAGAGCACTGGAACAGACTGCCCAGGGAGGTTGTGGAGTCTCCTTCTCTGGAGACATTCAAAACCTGCCTGGGCGCGTTCCTGCGTGACCTACTGCAGGCGGTCCTGCTCTGGCAGGGGCCTTGGACTAGATGATCTTTGAGGTCCCTTCCAACCCCTGACATTCTGTGATTCTGTGGTCAAAGAATATTTTATGAAGGAAGCCGTTGGAGTTGCCTTCCGCTAATTTACAAACCGCTGTCGCTGGTAACCTACCTCAGTGGACAGTCTTTTCATTTCTTGCTTTCGCTGTTGCTCTGCAACATTTGCCACAGATTCAGCCAAATGATTGAGTTCTTGCTCCTTTGGAGCTCCCATGAAGTTCAGCAAAGGAGGCTCCCAACCATTTCGGAAACGGGGGACGTAGGGCGGAATAAAATGGTCTTTTGGCCAATCCGCCCTGTATGAAAAGTAAATTAGAGATCCATATCAAGAGCCACGCAAACATAGGTTTAGTAGGCTTCCTGAAAACTGAAATGCTTTAGAATTTTTATTAGTATAGAAGAGAGGCCGGGATTACAGGACAGGCAGAATTGTTCTAGAGCACATAAAATCAGCAGAAAACATTTACTGACCGCAACTATGCTCCCTGCTGTGCCCTGCAGAAAGAAACTGCTCCTGCCATAAGGACTTGTCAGAAGCAAAACACAACAAATTTCTATCTTGTAGCACATGATGAGTAATAGAAGAATCAATCACAAACAAATCAAGGATTTGTTTTAACTGTTAGATGGGGAAAAATATTGCAATGCTTTTTATGTGTTAAAGCAGCAGACAATAGATTTCAAAGAAATGGCCTGCTTTATAAGCAAGTCTGAAAGCAAGCATGGAAGCTTAGGGGTCCTAGATAAAACTTAAAATAATAATTAAACAATAGGTTTTATACAGAAAAAAAAAATAAAATCCAACAATTCTACATTCTCCAAGGCACAAGAAGTATCATCACATTTGCTGTTTTATAGTCCAAATTGGTATTTTTAAAATACTGTATTACTTTTCAGAGCTCCACTAGCATTCCCTGTTGCAACACAAAATATTTAAATAAATGCTTTTTTGCTCTGCCTTTGCACTGTATGTAACCTACTGTTCCAGAACATATAATACTGTATCTTCACAGTGGAAGCAGAAATGGGAATGTCCATCACAGTCTTAACTATGTCATTGTTGACACTGCTCAAAATTAAGAGACGAATGCTGCCAGTCACACAGGTTCCAGGAGCACTCAGCAATTAGTAGCCCATTAGCAGGCCTGAGCTAGGTCAGTAACCCTCAAATTTTATCATTCATACCTCCTGCTACGACACACCACCGTGTACCTCTGGATACTGAGGTCAATCAGACCATCACTTCTAAGCTGCAGAGGTCGGCCAACTATATTCTGCCTGCTTCGTTCTTCTCTGCCCAACAGGAGATACTTCTCTTTCCATCAGACTTTCTTCAGGATGGACTAAATAAATGATGACGATAGCTCCCAGGACAAGGAGCCCATTATTTAACCCAGCGATCCATTTTCCCTGCACAGGGTTCCAATGATATCAGCCAATTTCCACTGCCGGTCCCACCACAAGCTGCTATGAAGCCAGTAGAGCTTGAAGCATGTAAAGGCGAGCGAACAGTGCTTTGCTGGTGTAAGCTCTTTGGCAGTCACAAGAAGCTGCAATTCTTGTTCCCCAGCTCACTTTGTACTAGCAAACTGGCACAAAGGACAAATTTGGACATTCCTGGTCCTGAAGCAAGGTGACATCCAAGAAGGGAAAGACTTGTACATCATTCTCCCTACTCTGAGGATGTTTGCCATTCCATGCTCTAGGGCTCTCTTACCACCAAAACACTCAAATTACTTTTTAACCAATCGATTAATTAATTGAAGAAATCCACTTGGTAGATGTTTATGTTCCAACTTGAAATGTAAGAGCAATGATGAATAAACGCAAAATATATGACGCATTTCCAGCTCAAGTGATTGCATACTCAATCCTTATGAACTAATTTACCACAGATTACAGAGTTAGAACACACTTTGCTAATTTAAGTCTTTTCTTTTGCATGTTCTATTTACCTAAATAATTTCAAACTATATGCTTACCTCAAATGTATTAAAAAGTGAATTTTTACCTAAACTAAGCCTAACCATAATAGTGAATCCATTAAGTGCAACATGTAGGGTATGCATATGTAACATGGTTCAGCCAACAAATATCGTTTAAAAACTCTAAGCATTTTCATTATATCATTATGACGTCTCTAGAGAAATAAAGACATTGTAAATTTTTAGCTTTTGATAATTATTGGGAATTTAAAATAGAAATCTCTATCCTTTCTTCAAAATTTTGTCAGTTTTTATTACAGCTTCTTCAAACTGAAGGACAATGAAGTCCAGATAGCTGGGTTGAAAAAATAATGGTGAGAAACAACTGGAAATGTCTGAGGGACAGTTCAGAAAAAAATGACTGCAAGAGGTTATGTCAAGAGGTTCTTGATACCACGGACAAAGCAGAAAAAAAAATTGTCTCTATTTTCTCTCTCCTTAAAATCCAACCAATCCCAAACCCCCTTGAGGCTAAAGCATTTCCTTCCAAAACACTCCAAAGAACAGTTCTGAAGAGTCCAAAGCCTAATAAATTAATACGGAGCTCACTGGTAGGTGGATAACCTGGTTAAGATCATGTCAACAAACCTGAGTTCAGAGATGATCTCTAAAATACGCAAAGGCTGTTTCTCACCTGGCTTTGGTCCACGTGTCACCCAATGACATCCATAACTGTCCTTCTTCGCTGGTAACAGTATATCGCAGGAAATCTATTGCATCTTTTGTTAAGAGGGGGCTGAGCACTGTACTAGCAAGCTCTGGACCTCCTGTTGTCTGTACCACCTAAATCCAAATAGTAAAATAATGCAGAGAACATACACATTGTCAGTAAGGAAGTTACTGTGGATATAAGTTACCTGCTGTGCTGGTAGGGAAACATTTACCACTTGCAAAAACACACTCCCACCCCAAAAAACTGTGAGAAGCTAAAAAGGTGTCTTATTGTCCTATAGATTAATTAAATCAATTACTGCAGAACTACTGTCCCAGTTACTGGCCATTTCACATTCAGGCCCACTATTGGCAATGTTATTTTTGCTCTACTGATCACAATGACACGTTCCTCCACCAAATAGACATATGGTTATGCTTTTAACTTTCCTCCTGCATTATGTAAAATATCTAAATTTTTTATTGCTACTTAAATATTACAACTGTAACTCAGAAAGCTAAAGATGATTTAAATAAATATATTTAATAGGTGGGAATACATACAGTAAAGGATATAAATTATTTTCTAAAGAGAACCTCATCCTTAGGTACACAAATTTGTCTGTAGTTATTGCCCAGGGACATAAATTTCGGTCTTGCTATCCTTGAAAAAGTTAGAGAGCATGTAAATACATGTTCTGGAGGAAAACACTGAGAAAATTATAAAACCTTACCATATGTAGCGGGGTAAAGAGAAAATGCACCAGTTCAGCTGCACTAGGATTCTGGATATGGAACTTTAATTTGGCCTGAAGGAACAAGAAAACAACAGATTTAAAGAAACATTTAACTTTTATGACAATAAATACTTCACCTAAGAATGGCCATCCCTGGTCAGACCACAGGTTCACCTAAGCTCAGTGTTTTGCCTGCAACATCCGCTAAGTGCGAGTGTTCATTCACCCAACTGCTTTTGAATCCATGTATATCTTTAGCACCTCATGTGCAAAACAAGAAGTTCTGCAGCTGAATTACACGCTTTGTAAAGAAGCATCTCCTTTGGAAACTTGCCACATTGGTTTCATTAGTATTCTGCAGCTCTTTTCTAAATGAAAACTGAGCAATCCTTCTCCATTCGTTTTCTCCAATGATGCTTGCAATCATTTACAGATTTTATTATGTTCCTCCTCTGATCTTTTTCAAGCTGAAGTAATTCCTTCAAGCATTCTTGTCCACCCTGTAACCTTCTTCAATTTTGCTACACTGGGAACAAAACAAGGCCAGGGAATATAATGGCATATTGATACTCTTTATTTGTTAACTACTTTCCCCCTCTTAGCAATTGCTTGATTGAACATCATTGAACAGAGATGACATTCTCACAGGAATCTGTATTACATCAACATTTTGCTCTGATTTGGTTTACATATGAGATTTTCCCCATCTCCCCAGGACTACCGTATCTACCAATATTGAATTTCATGTCACTTTATCTGCTAACATGAAATTTTTCTACATTTGTAGACTCTACACTCCCTATTTGCCAGAACACCTGTAATTATGCTGGAGAGCAAAGGCTTCCGCAGAGGCATCTGTGAGATTTCACTGCTCAATTTACTGTACTTTGAGAACTGTCATTTTAGTGTTATAATTTGTTTTCTATTTCATCAAACAAGAATCTAAGAAGCTACATTCAACCTTATGGCAGATTTCAGTTTCGTAAACAACTTCGGGGTGTGCAACTTTGCTGGACTTTTTTTTGAAATCCTGAGAAACAAAATCACAGAATTGATGGATTTATAGACATCTTTTTGTTCTACAAGACATACATTTGTTTGTACCTCAATTTAATATACCTGCTTACAAAGTGCACCCCGTATGCAGGTACCTCAGGGGTACCTGGTTGTTGTAGTCCCTCAGAACCTTGGAATGACTTTGAAGACTACTGGCATTACCTTAACCACTTCTCTTCCACTACAAGAAGGGCAGTCTGAGAGAGGTTACACACCATGATGTGGTTTGCTGACTTGAGTTTTTGGAACAGACGGATGAACGGTGCCCATTCAAACATGGTTTCCATCCGTCTGTCCAATCGTTGCCATTTTTATTTGCTGTTCTTTACCCTATTACCAGTTCCTCAATTTGAAACAGATAATCTCTTGTCCCCCACTACCAAGCTTTTCCAAGTAAATACATGCATTTTATATATGTACACACCTTCTCTGATATAGCTTTTTGGAGGATCCTGCATTTACTGATCACTCGTTGGCTCTGCAGGCTTCGTAAGTGAGAAGCATGCCAGAATGTGTTTTAAAAAGTTATAGTAGCTTTTATTGCATCTTGCCATCTGTTCCCCAAACTGCTTTTGGCTAGCCTCATTCTACTTCTACATCTAGCCTTCCAAGAGCGTGCATCCAGATGAAGAAAGGAGGAGGATGCGTTTTTACTTCTAATAACTTCCTATACACTGCTCTTCAGCCGTAACAACTTGTAGTCTTTCTAAAGTTTTTTTTTTTGACAGATGGCAGGCATTTTCTAGAAGTTTCCAGCATGGCGTTTTAAAACAAGTTTCCATTTCTACTGACAAAGATTTATTCTTCTAGTTACTCCTTTTATTTTTAAACTAGATTCTTCATTTTATGCAGTTTTCTTTGTCTGACAAAGTGCCATGCACTGAATTTTCAGGTTTTTGTGTGGCTTCTGCAATGATGCTAACGAAAAGCATTGTTAATAGCACAGTTTCTCAAGGGCAATGTTAAAAAACGGATCCTAGATGCTGCTAAGCACCAAAACAAGAACTGCTTCTTCGCTTGCACACACAATAAAGATTCAAAGATACACATGTTTTTCTTGAGAGGAAAACTAATTTAATGCAGAATGCAGTAAGAAGTAAGAATGGAAGAAACATGAACATTACAAGCACTATTACCGAGAAGGACCAGCACGTTCTAAGACATCCAGTCCCTCAAAACAGTAATCCTTTAAGGCCAGAATCACAAATTCTATATAGAGTTTTTCTTAAAAAAATAATACATATATTCTTAACATTTCTAAATATCTTCTATAGCCCTGCAATCAAACTTCATTCCCCAAGAGGAAGAAAAAAGCTCATTTGAATCAACAAACGTAAGAACAATTTCCACCATTGGCACAGCTTCCCTGGCAATTTGAAGGGAGAGACAATAACTGAAAGTAAAAGCTTTGAAGGTGTCCCACTTGTTGCCTTTCTTTAATATCATTTGCAGAAGTGGAGATGCCAGGAGAAGGCACTTGAATTATCACTGCTGCTTGTTGAGAACGTATAAAGTAACAGCAATTTGTTGGGTGGAGCAGAAACATCCTGTGTAATGACGGCAACAAAGCACAGAGTCTGATAAAATAAAAAAACTAAATATAAAATAAAACTAAATTAAGGCCACGGCTGGTGATGCTGGCAAGCACGAAACAGAGCCACGATCCCAACAGACATTCCTAGAAATTCTTTTATGATTTAAACTTTAATTTTTCAAGTAAAAGGCTTTGAAGAGCCAGGAAAAAAAAAAAAAAAAGAAACAAAACAATGCTGAAAAAAACCCCAAACACTCATCTTGTCACTGTGTAGAGCCCCTGAGGAGCAGCATCCCAAAGCTGGCTCAAAGGCCAACCCAGGCCAGAGGTGGCCAGATTTGCTCTTATCTCAGTTCAACCTTGGATGCAGGAAAAAAAAGGTGAACATCCAAGATCAGTCAAGTATCAGCCTAACTATCTTTCTGCATGTCAGCCAAGGACCAAACAAGATCACATTTCCAGGCATATCAGTGTTCTTGAAGAAGGTGCTTGTGGATTTGCTCTGTCTGAAAGAGCAGTGGAGACCAAGACAACCCAGACTCAGGCTCACAAGATTCCAGATGGCATGATGACCTCTGCACAGATGGCAGCAGTAGGGTATTTAAGACCCAAAAGGTTTCTCTACATGGACAAGGCACCAGGAAAGTTATAGACAGAAGGCAGATGACTTGATTAACATTCTCAAAGACAAGATAACCCTCTGCAGTTCCCTCAGGAGAGTCAACAATAAAGCATCCACACCCACTGGAACAGCAGGAACCTCCAAGCAAACTCAAAAACTAACTACAAAGCAAATATGTTGTGTTACTGATTCTTTCTTGTTCTCTTTGTCTACCCCCAGAATTTTAGTTCTTCACTTCATACTAGTGAAATAAGACATAGGAAAATCAATGCAGCAAAACTGACAAATGAATCTGTAGCGGTGGGGAAAACAAAGATCATGTTATACTTAACATCAATTATTCCAGGAAAAAAAGATTGTTACTGCATACCTCACACCACCGTATCCACTAGCAGTCACTTACCAGAAGATTGAAGCCATGCTTGAATTTTTGGAAGCAGTCAACAAATTCACCTGGAGGTGGTGGCTTTGCACGAAGTGTAAGAACTCCCTCTGGTGAACAAAATTAGGCTTTATGTATCCATTTGTATGGCATATAATTTCCATAAACACTACAGGTACAGTATATTATATGAAAACACAATAAATTTATAAACTTACAGAACTTTATAAATACAGAACCACAAGAGTGAGCTTATCCTGCAGTCATATATCTAGTCACTCCCCACTGACTTGAAGCAAATGATTTCCATAGGTCTCCCTCGAAGAATACACTGTGTAGGATTTTTTGTGCTCAAAGCAAAAGAAAATGACTTACATTCATGAAAAAACAACACAAAACCCCACATTTGGTAGCTACTTCAATGATTAGAGAAACAAAATTGTGTGCAGTAAGAAGAGCTCCTACCTCCAGGCCCTTTCTTTTTACTTTTCTTAGTTTTCTTCCTCTTTGAAAGTTCAGCAAATGCTTCAGCAGCTTTTTGAAGTTTGGTAACAAAATACTCAATGTCATCCAAAATATGGTTCAGAATTTGCTATGGGAGAAAAGAAAAGTAACAGTTTCTCTGCAGAACCTATAGCAGAAACACTCCAGAAATCAAAATCACTACACTCTCAGACACCAGCAGCTTCCTGAGAACAAAGACCATGTTAGAGCACTGCTCATTTAGATTCACAAAGTCCTCTAACTTTATACAGCTTAAGGCCACTAGATTGATTTTTTTTTTTTACATTACAAACATCAAGATCATTCGATTCAAATTAGAATTACACAATTATTCCAAACATCAGATTTTCTCACAACACATGAAAAGAATTCTAATTATTTGACAGCACGTTCCTAAACGGTATAACTTCTTAATCTCCTTTGGTACAAAGTATGTAGCTGTTTGCTGAATGGCAGAATGTGTTTTATAGAAGTACTCATTGAAGAATCGTTTTCAAAGAACAAGTGGAGAAGAGTGAAGGAGCCCTTGGGGAAAACATGTATACATCAGCTCAGCAGCCCCCAACATGCTTTCCTCAAGACCTCAGAGGTTGCTAAGGGCAACATCAGAGTAAAAAAGTAGAAAGTTAGAACTGACAAACGGAGCGATATTTGGTATTGTATACAACATAAGACCCACCCAATGTTGTTGCTTATAGGCAATATCAGAAATGACCATATGTTCATTTTCCAGATTTTGCACATATCTAAGTCACTGCAAATTAATGGAATTAGGTTTATCCTTACACAGCTTACTGAATTTGGTCTACCACATAAAATTAGTATTTATATTCCTAGCTCTTCACAGTAGAAAACTGAGCATCAACACTCGCTACTTTTTCCCCTCCCCCCCCACCCCAAAACGAAAAAAAATAATAAGAAGACCACCAGATTATTTAAGTCTACCACAAAAACACAGGCTGCCTGGAAAGCTTTCCTGTAGAAGATTTCCCACATGGAAAAAGCCTTCCCACACAGTAGAACTGCGCAATTTCGCAGACAATAAGCAGTGTTGCTTGTAGTTTCTCACTTACAACATCTCTGTCAATCCTGGCCGCTATCATCTCTGCTGTTTCTTCCTGATCATGGTATTGTCTATGTTTTTCAACTGCAGAAAAGGGAAGAAGAGAATTAAGACACCCGTATACACAGAATTAATAACCATCACTTTCTATATAATTTATACTTCAAAACATACCGCTGTGGGAAAAAGATGGAATATGTTTGTACCATTCACTTTGCAAGGACTTCACACAACCTGAAAATCCTGCACCCCAACACCTGATCCTGCCATGTCTCTCAAAAAAAAAAATAAAAAAAACCCAACAACAAAAAACCCCAAACTTGGGTGTATGCTTTCAGTCAGCTTAGCTGCATAAATGGAAGTTAACCATGGAAGTGTGGTACCAGATTCTAAATCAAAAAATTACAGCAGAAAGCAGCAGATTATAAATATAATGTGATGAGAAATCATCCAATTTTTCAAAACATGCCAAAAGCTACTCCTGGCAGAAGTAAGCAAGGAGGAGCGTATCCATGACTTCAAAGACAATTTTGATGTAAAGGTAATACGGAAAAAGGGATGTAGGAATACAGAGAGACCAAGTCTGGCAAAATAGAAATGGGAGGTAACGATGTGATAGAAAAAATAGATATTTCCAAATACTAATGTAAAGAGTCTGTGACTTTTATTCTAAACCAACAGGGGTTAACATTTTGACAAATGGTAAGTTTTGCATTTTTAAGTCGCACTAAATACTATGCTGCCTTTCTACCAGGTGGGATTTTGGTGATTTAGGAAAAATCCACAAGTGGAATACAAAGAAATGCAGTAACTCAGGTCCACAAGCGACCAGCAAGATAGATCACTTGACAAACTAACGAAACTTCTTTGAAGTTGAGAAGTCATCAAACAGAAGAACAAACTAGCCTTTACTCAAGATAGATGCCATACTGTAAGCTAGTAGATGAAAAAGTTTTAACATTACAGGCTTCTCTGAATATTTTTAGTTGTTTTCTTTGCATAGTTGTGTACTCTGTTGAGTGACACATTTTAATAAATGAAAATTAATAAAGTTCTAAGTCTAAAATTTCAATATCTATTATTAAAAAAATAAAATAAAAAATAAACCCAAACCAATAAAGGCCTCACCTTAATCAAGATTATTCCCCTAATACAGTCTGTTTTACAGAAGGAACTTTGCTGTTTCTAAAAGGTTTTTTTTTCAAAGAAATCTGATTAAAATAAAAATGTTTCCATCAGAGTCTTTTTAAAAATGTACATAAATAAAAATCCAAACCCATCAGAAATGCTACAGCATTCCTTGGGTTTGGAAAAAAGCAAATTCTTGGTTAAGAAAAAAAAACAAAACCGAACACCACTAGCTGAAAATTTATACAGGCCATTATACAAGATAAATATTAAACAGATAAAGAATGCTGATCTCTAGTCACCTCTTTATCCATGTTTATATCTGAAATACCTGGTCTACACTCTTCCTATTACTAAAGAGAGGGTTGTTAAATTACTAGAGTCATGGACAGTACAGATAACCATGAATGTTTCTACGTTCACAGCAAAGCCCAGGCTTAAAACCCACAGCCCCCCCCCAGCTAAACGCAAGCAAAAGAAGCTCTGAACAGCCGCTCGGAAAATGGGCAAATGCACATAAATGACAAGTCCAATAGTGACAGTCAGGTCTTGCTCCCCTAATCAGGCAACGGTGGCTTGGGACATTTCAAAACCAGACTGGGAGAACCACCCTCTCTACTCTCAGTCAGGACTGAGGGCTGAGCTGGCACAACCATTTCTGTATCTGTATTCAATTACTGTAATCATTATGAAGGTGGTCTTTTCTAGATTATTTTTTGCAATTATTGAGTATCACCCAAGGATGTCCGCTCACCGCCGCACTGATGCGGTGGTGGGAGTGGGGACTCCCCGAAATACTCACGCTCGCCCTGCTCGGCAGCCCACGCCGACCACGCTGCCACGCGGCTTCGCACGTCCACCTGGGTGAGGGTCCCTGGTGGCACAGGGGCAGGGGCCCGGGGGGGTGGAGGGATGGCACTGTCGGTTCTGGATATCATTCTGGAGGAGAAGAAAGCCCAACAAGTGATGCTTGGAGTCAAAACGTTCTGTCCTCTAGCACCTAATCGGAGGAGACAAGGAAGGTCCACAAGGACCTCTTCTGCTGTTGAACATACTGCAGACTCGCCAAGGGAGCAACGCTCAAGACCGTGATGTGTAAATATGTTAAACACAGTTAGAAAACCCACTCCATGATGGGGTTTGCAAATCTTCGTCACCTGGCCAGACAAGAAATCCCCAAGCATCGCCACAGAACATGATGTCTATAGACCTGATGGTTTACACAGGTACGTTCTGAGGTTGGAGTTCAGGAGATGGCATTTTTACTACTGTATGCAGTTTAATTGCTGGACATCCATTTTCAGTGGAAGTTTCCATTAGAAATGACCTTTCAGCCATCACAAGTTGAGTATCTAGTCCCTAAATTTGACAGATGTCAATCACATGTTTCTTAAAACCCTGCCAATATAAACAATTAAATTTACTGGCTGTTTTTCCTTTCTGTAATAGCGGCCTGTTCATTCTGTCTTGATACAAACATATCAATGTTCCCACCTGCAATTTGCAAATTTTGGTGTACTTTTAAACACCACAGGTAAAGAGGTCGTTGGCATCGTGGCTCAATACTAACAGACACAAAAAAACCCTAACAACTCCTGTCCTACACATTCCATCCCATCCCTTCCCCATGACCCTACTTAAAAGCACTTCCTCACTTTAAATTCATCTCTTTATAATCCCATCTCACAAAATGTTAAGCGTTATTTGGTCT
The DNA here is from genome assembly GCA_020746105.1 of Trogon surrucura. Lineage (NCBI taxonomy): Eukaryota > Metazoa > Chordata > Aves > Trogoniformes > Trogonidae > Trogon > Trogon surrucura. The sequence continues at coordinate 150,107,714 of CM036617.1, read as the reverse complement.
TGGAACGCTGAATAAACACCACCTTTCCTTCCTCCAGTCTCCTGGGCAGTCTTTTCCACACATCCTACATTGTCCAGAACCTTGCAGCAACTCCGTAACGCGATGTCAAACGGGAGGGTCTCTCCCTGTGACCCAATGTCTCTTGTGTGTCCATGATATAACAGCGAGTCGCTGAGCTGTCATGCACTCATGACCTCTCGGCCTCAGAGCCCTCAGAGACTGATATCTCGGATTATTTTTTTCTGCCAGATGTACTGACCTACATTCTTTTCCCAATTAAATCTCATTAGTTTCCCAGCCTATCCAATGTGTTTGTGTCATCCCGGATTGCTTCTCTGTGCTTATATCTCCTTGTTACAGTCCCACAGAGAGTAAAGCGTAATTTAATTTTAAACCTGCCGACAAAGTTAGATGCAGTTCAGTTTCAGAAGCGTCCGTTAAGAAAAATTTGTAAGTCGCACAACAGAATTTAACTGGTGGGCAAGATTGTTAGAAATTCATTCATAAAATGGTGATGGTTTTACTTAATTATTTCTGTCTGGCAGAGACTTCTCCATTTGAATCTCAAAACGGAGCGTCAGTGAGAGATACTATCAGGACACAGTTACGTACTAACTTTTCAACACACTACCATTCAGTATCCCATATATCTGTGCCCCTGTTTCTACACCTCTGTTGGCTACTTCTCACTGCTGTATAAATCTTCTCTGAAGCCAACAGACTATTTTCCCCCACATTTTCCAACTAGTAGAGAAGCTTTCGCTACCAGGAAAACAAGAAGCCTTCAGCATCGTTAAACAGGCAGGGAGGCGGACAATTCAATCATCAGTTGCTGTTTTATTAACATCTTTAGATGCCCAAACCTTTTATTGTAACCTTATTTACTTGGAATTATAGTGTGTTTATGTTTTTGATATAGATTTTGAACTACTCGACCCATATGCAGAGCTGAGACATGCAATGTTATTCCCTGGCAAGTGGTATCAATGTCAGCTGCTCCCATCACTAAGGTGGAATTGGGAAAGGTAAGAGTGATGATACGGATTGAGAGAGCGTGAGGTAATTAATAAAGCAAGGCCTCTAACATGTTGTTTTGCAAAAGTATTATCAACTAGCAGAAGAGAGCAAAATACAGCGGGCGCACTTGGCGAGTATCTGAATGCTGTAACGCTATTTTATGACCCTACATATTCGCAAGAAATTAGATATTTACCTCAGTGTTTCAAGCCTCTTCTTTTGTTTCCCACTTTTGCTGTCACTGATTGCACTTTCAATATCTTCATGAATAAAGCTAGCCTAAAAAGACAGAAGCGGAAACTACCAGTTATCACCTAGACTATCCAGATATAGGAAACAAATATCTCTTCATGCATTTTTTCTTCTGCATCACTGGATTCCAACACACCTTACGAAATCTCATTTATTTAAAAGCTCTAGGAAAAATTATTTTACACATAAAAGGAACAAAGAAACTCACAATGCTATTGTCTGGAGCTGGTATTTTTGTCACTGTTCTGATCTCAAGCATTGTCATCAGATGAGTATGTCAACTAGTTGCCAAATTTGTCTGAACAGCTGTAATTATCTCAAGTCAACCAATATTGCATAAGCTATTTTTTCCCCTCTGCGTACGTCATTTTTGTAAATTCAGGGAAAGACATACTACAAAAAAAAACCCCTACTATAAATAGTAGCAGCAGAACTACTACAGATATTAGTAGAACAAAAGATCAGGAAAGGAACTTGCAGTGATAGTTTCCTTTAAGTAATAATAATCTCCTTCAATTTCTCTTTGATGTAACACGAATTTTTCAGAACGTTTCCTAATCTGTAGGTTCCTGCCTCTCCATAACTGCAGTCTGCCTCCACCAGTGGCCCACAAGTGAAATTTTGATGCACATCTAAGGCATTATTTTTAATAGATTTTGCATTAAATAGGTCACGGCTTCTCGTAGGATTTAGAACGCTCTGTTACATGTCTTCAGCTGACAAATTAATCTCCTACACAGGTTGTCAAAGCCCAAATCTGTCAGTGTCTGGCTCATTCTACAAGGTCCATGCCTTTCTTAGTACCTTTACAATGGAGAAACATGCAACTTTTCCAGAGAAATATGTAACTTCTGCTGGAACCATAAGACTGTCAAACTTACGATCCAAGGGGATTAAGGGATTTCTCAGTCTATAATGTGTTACAGCACAGAATATGGGCAAGGGATACATTAAGGTCAAAGAATTAATAGAAAAATACTAATGGGATTTAAGAAACTTACAGAAGAATTCAATTAATCATACTCAATATTTATATTTTGTATTTTTTTCTCTAGAAAATATTGAATACCCCAAATATTATTTATTTCTAATATTCTTTTTTATTCCTCAAACGGAAAGGAGGATACTGGATTTCCAAGTCATGCTTGTGTGCTCTGCATTTTTATTTGTACAGAGAGGAACAACTTCAAAAGATGAAACGCTTAAGGAAAAAGACCACCTATACATCTTGGGAAGCTGGGTCCAACCACACCTCGGAAAGGATCCCTGCATTATTTAACATAAGGCCACCTGCCCAGTCTCCACTGAAACAGCAAATTCTGTGCAAAGAATCACACAATTAGCTTGTCATTTTCATACCACTCTCACTATACCAGCTTCAAAACATCTGCACAGTGTGATGCGGGACTAGATGATCTTTCGAGGTCCCTTCCAAGCCCTAACACTCCGTGATTCTGTATGTGTGATTAGCAGCCTGTTGTTTTAAGGCAATGATATAAACTACATAGAAATTAAAGGAATTAAAAAGTCCCCATGAAATTATCAATTGAAATTTAAAGAAACACAAATTATATAGAGCAACTAAACAGCAATTATGATTTACAACCCTGAAAATAAAGTATTGCAGAACACATTAAAAAAAAATTATTTATGCTTGAAGGAAATATTGTAATCAGAGATGAACAATTTCCTTCCTTGTTTTCGCCCCTCTTGCAAGTAGTATTTTCCTTCTCATTATCTCTCCAGCAGAGCAGAGATGCAGAGAGGTGAGAACGTAGAGAAGATTTAATTGTTCAGTGACAAAAAGAGCAGAAAAAAGGGAAAGACTAGGTAAGACTCAGGACTTCGATGAGTGCTTTGACAATATAAGATACATTTGGGTAAACTATTTTGTACCATTTTCTTCAGAAGCGTGAAGGCAAAGCATATACATATTCCAGAGCTTTACTCATTTGCAAATCTCAACGAACAGCTACAGAGCCCAAGAATCAATATTCACAGTAACAATATATTTGAATATGCACTAAGGATTCAATTTTCCTACTGGACTACTCTCTTGCAAGACACACTACACTACATTTACTATAAGTAGTGCTCATATAAGTGCATTAATCTATCTTAAAGTATATTTGTAAGAATAAAAGAACAGAATTATTTTCTATGAATAAGCTCATTTGATTTTATCCACTGTACTTGTCAATTCATAAAATTTCCCCTACTCAAACAAGTCATTGCAGATCTCCATTGCCATCTTACCTTAACCTCATCACATTGGAAAAGATGCAAATCGGGCTTGTTTTGGGTTGGTTCTTTACACACTAATGCAAGAATCGAATTGTAATTGCATGCATTCATCACAGCTTGGCAATGCTGAATTGTGCTTAAAGGAAAATTCTCCAGTTCATTCTGCCACAAGAGAAAAAAAAAACCAAAGAAAATCACCATCACTTTACTATGTAGTGCCCTGATCTCAGAAAAACTGCACGAGTTAAAAAAGGAAAGTGATAATAAGCTAATTAAAATACTGAATCTCACATACATTATTTTTCTTTCCTCCCCTCTCTCTTTCTGCAAATGAGACTGCCACTCACAGATCTTACCTTTGATTCCAAGTCCACCAAACTGACAGCTTTGTCATCCACTTGAAGAATCATATCTTGAGTCCACACTTTGCCTTTGGCATCCAGCAATTTCAGCTTCCTTATTCCATCATCTACTGTAATCATTGCCTCTTTTCGGTCCAAAACAAAGGTGGTCAAGTGCTAGCGAATGGGATGTACATTTGAAAAAAAAAAAAAAAGTAATTTTCCCTGTTGCTTGGCATTGTCAGTATTCAAATTGCCAGGAAATAGCAACACAAATTATTCATGAGTAGAAGTGCCTTTGTATATGACAGATCCCACCAATAAGCCATAAGAGAGGTTGTTTAGCCCATAATGTCACTTTAAATCAACCAATTTTTGTAACTCGCTGTTTGTCATCCCTGCCATTTCCTCGCTACAGTAAGCGGTTAGACATGAAGGCATATTCTGACATCTTTCAGGTATCAAAGCGTGAATTAAAACCTGAGCATTTAATTAGCTTTCTCGAGGAGCAAAAACCTGTCTCTCTTGGCAAGCTGAATCCAGGAAGAGTCAGCATAAGCTCCCCAGAATCACCCTGCCAATGTACCTCCACCACTACCACCCTGACCTGGAGCATCCTCATCTCTTCCAGAGCTGCCAGCTAACGCGCTGATGGGCACCGTGATGGGCTTGCGTCTGACTGGGATACCTTATGGACAGGTTAGTCACTTCTCTTACGCGGATCACAGTAGAAATGTAGTATACTCACTACTTTTGCCTACCATCAACTTGCAATAGTCTCCAGATTGATGTAATGGTCTAGAAATTAAATGCTCCCTCACAGACATCACCTCAACTAGCTTCCCTGCCATTATGGTTTCGACAATTTCTTCTTCAACATGCCAACCGTGCAAGAAAAACCCACAAAATTATTTCTTTTTATCCAGGCATAAACCCAGCTTTACGTTCTTAATGAAGACCTGGTTACACTCATTCAAGCTGAACCAATTTTAATATATGCCTGCACATCTGTCTTCTAAATAACTTGGGGAAAAAAAAGAATAAAAAAAAATAAGTAAGTTAAGCATGCTTTTTTCTGTTACAGGATAACAGCACTTAGTAATGACAGACTAGAGAGCAGATATAAGCTGCATATAAACAAAGTATTTAAAAGAACTGAAACGAACTCTCTCCTGGCTGCTCAGACTTCAAATTCAAGCACTAATTTTTATGCCAGTGCCTAAACCGCTATGAAGAAACCAAAGAAAAAAGACAGACAACCAGAAGCAACACAAGTAGTCATTTGCAAGCTGATCATAGGTTAGAAGCACTTGAAATTAAGACTCTCCTGCACATGATCTCACAATTTACAACTAATTTAAAACCTAGCAAAAATGAGTTGAGAATCTACAGTACTTGTGAGACTCAGCTTAACCCACACCAGTGCTCTGATGGCAGCAGGAGAAAGCTTGTGCCAAAGCGAGGCTACAGAACGAGGCACTGCATCCAGCATGGCTTAACAGGCTACGTATGGGCATCCAGGCTTACTTTGTTGAATACTTGAAATATATCTACTCCTGGATAAAATATGACAGCACTACACAGTAATTCTGCAAAGCAGCTTAAGACAGGAGGTAACATACATTGCACTTCACACTGGGGAAGAATCTGTGCAGGCAGAATATATTTGTTTAACTAATATGTAGTAGACTAGCTTGGGCATTTAGAGGTTAATGCTCAGGTTTTTTTAAATATTGTCATGTCTGCAGATTATAACTGATCAAAGTATTCATTTTAAACATCATTCAGCATCCCTCGCCAACAGCACTGGGTTTTTAAGCTCTGCCTTATCCTAGCAACAAGCCAGGTTCAGAGACCGGACAGAATAACAGGTTGAACTGATATCCCACTGAGAAGTCCTGTCCCTTTGCCAAACTACACACAACTTAGTTTACACTCTTCTACATCAAAATTGCAGCTCATAATGGCAAAGCTATAGAATTTGAGATGTTTCAGTGTAATCTATTCTGAAGTGACCTCAGGCTGGCAGGATATTTTGGAAGATGTATATGCCTCGAAGCATACGTATCCTCGGATATCATGTAGGCAAAAATAACTGCGTGTAACTGAAAGCTCTAATTGGTATATCACTCCTCGTCTCACCTCTACGTGATACTGCGAAGTTTCGGATATGCTGCTGGCACTGTCTCGTGCATAATTCTTTCTTTGTTCTAGAGATGGGAGGAAAAGGAAGAGCAGTTATTCATTCAACTTCTTATCCTGCTGTTTTGAATACTTCTCACAGATACTTAAAGAGTAGTTGTATATAAGAAAACAGGAGATGAGCTACTGTTATTTTCTGCATTTTGACACAAACAAACTTTCATCCCCACACAGTCCAGCTCAAGGAACATATGTCAATGATGTTAACTGGGAGCCAGTGGGTGCAAACAAAAGCCACTTATCTTGTCACAGTGACTTAGGACACCGGAGGGGACCAGTGTTCTGACTGAAAATGTTTCATTAAGAAGCCTGATTATTAAAATCACTGGCTTGCCACTTTGATAGCAATATGATAACTAGCATCAGGCTTACTGTATTAGCACTTGAAAGAAAAAGTATTTTTCTGATATACATATAATTCTCATGTTAAATCTGCAAAACAAAGTCACACACGGAACAGACCTAACTCATCTTTATTTCTTCTTAAAGTATTTAATCTGATGAATTACTAATGTAGAAAAATGCATGGAAAGGAGTCTAAAAAAATATACACACCAAACATCTCTAAACAGAAACATTTTTCAGCTAACAAAACACAATGCTGCAAAATCAGAAACGTCATTTGCCTTTTACTCTATACAACAGAATATTATTAAACCAGGAGATGAGGGAAATGAAAAAGCAAGACGAAGACACAACACACACCCACATCATAAAATAATGAATTTAGATGAATACTAAAGGAAGCATTTCAACTTTAGTGGAAAAAAAGATTGAACGCAACATTTGGAAGGTTCTTCTATTTTTTTCACAATAAATGCTTAAGGGCCTGATCCTGAACACCAAAAGTTTTGTCTGAGGAAGAAAGTCACCAGTCAAAATGGCTGAGAGAGGTCCAAGGAAACTGCAGGTAGGCAATTCTTTTCTCTCCATTTCATTAAATAACCTGACTCCTGATCTTCAAGTAAAATAGGCAGTTTGATTTTTTTTTTGGAAGGAGAGCACCTGAGATACATACAAAATGCCTCAATATCCCCATATTTGGAGGTAAAATAAACGTGTGTGATTCCATTGGCAGGAAACTTACTTTTTGCAAAATAAAAAAATGTTAACTGCTGCTAAGCACATGATCTCTGACACACAGAGACCTGCAGTAAGGACACTGTAAAAGCCACACTGTAAAAGTCTCTTCTGAGACCAGGGTTCCTTCATACAGGAATTCCAGGCAATGACAAAGGCGGCAGTGCCCTCGTTTCAGATGTCACTTGTAGAAGCACTTGTCACCTTTTACATCCGCACCGTTATCTCTCCAGCTCTTGGTGACTTTCATGAAAGACAACACAGCTTCTGAGATCCCTCATTGGCTTGAAGCTCCCCTCGCACGATGACAAACACCGTGCACACACCAGAGCAATCCAGCTCCTGTACAGCAGCTGCTCGACTTGCTTTAGCGAGGGAAGTGTGCAGTGCAATCAGTCAAATTCGACATCACCACAAATTAGCAGAATTTTTAACTAGGTGCATGAATACTTCCAAAATAGATGTCTTACTTTCACTAGCCATTATTCTGAAGTCCCAGGGCAGAGGATCTGCATTGAATCCAACTGTAACTATTATTTCTGCTTTTGCAGCACAATAAAATATTTTATTTGTTGATTTCCTTTTCAGCTATAGCAAACACACATGCACCCCCCAACAAAACAGTTAGTAAAGCAGTACTGTCTCATTTGCTACCTTTCTTTTTTTGTTTGGATGATGATCTGAAGAAGTAAAGTCCATCTGTTCCTAACAAAACAAGGGAATTAAAAAGCAGTATCTAGTTTAATCCCATAGAATTATTTGCATCTCCAAGGGGATCAGTTAATGGTCTTCTGTTATGGACTCTAAATGGTAGTTAAATGCTCCCCAGTAAGAAAGAATGTAAGATTAGGAGGAGGAAGGGAAAAAAAAAAAAAAGAAGAGGCCATTGTTTCAACTAACAATGCATCAAATAGTCAGTTTTGCCTGTTATTATCTCCTTTCAGGTGAAAAAAATATCCTTTTGAACGATATAAAATTAAACACAGATAAGAATTTTTATATCTACTGTAAGATTTATAAATCTGGCAAGTGAGTCCTTTAAAATAAACAAAGAAATCCTGGCATACGTAGAGGCTCCAAAGGAATTAAAAAGCAGAGAGTAAGCTTTGCAAGAGATTCCTTGCTTTGCTTCACATAAATTTTGTCCTGTGTTAAGACAGGATATCCAAATCCATTCATAACACTGATTAGCACATCCTCTTCCACAGAGCAGCACCAACACTCACAATAGACACGATGGCAAGGTTTTCAGCACACCATGTCATGGTAAGAACAGTGTTTATAGAAGACATAGAGCTTTCTGAATGCTAATGAAACCTGTGGTTGCCTATACTTGAGAGCCAAAGACAGCCCCCTCAAGTTCTGCATTCTTAATTACAACACAATTATAACAAGAAGTTCACTAAAATTTCCAATTCGCAAAAGTCAATCCATGATGGTATAAATAAACAAAAAGTATGATCACAACAATGACAACTCAGTGTGACAACTCATACTGAGTTTAGCAACAATTCCTATTTACCTTTCTTTAATGCTTTAATGATTATTAGAACCTGCTAGAGATCCAAGGTATCATGTAGAATAGAACGTTTCAGTTGGTAGGGATCTACAACGATCATCTAGTCCAACTGCCTGACCAAGTCAGCGCTGACCAAAAGTTAAAGCATGTTATTGAGGGCATCTTAAACAGTGACGGGTATAGGGCATCAACGATTGTGTCTTGTTATCCTGCAGGCCCCTCTACCACAAATCACCATGTAATCCACGTCACTTATGCAGACTTGGAGACTCACTCCACAGGGAGTCCAGGAAAGTGACACAAGGCAAACTCTGCAGCAAAGCATCCAAACTATAACTGGGTAGATTTCCAAGTTTTGTTGCAGTTACAGACCAAACCATAAAAAGAAAGGGATACCTCGCAGGTTCTTCATTACTGCTTAGTGATGCAACTTTTACGTGGTTTTGGATGAGCTAAGAAGTAGCCTACAGCAAATCCTAATGTTGTAAACACTGCTATAGAGGAGCTGCAGGTAGACAGGATAAGTAACTGCTCCATCCTGAAATTATCCACCCTTTAAAACACATCTTCTAATAAGTACCCTAGCATCAGGTAAAATTCTCCTATTGCTTCTGGAAGAGTTTATCCTCAACTTTTGTTTTTCAACCCTTTTACAATTCAGTAGTTAAAAAGTGGGTCTCCTTTCCCATACAGGGTCAACCCAGCTGCTAACCACCCAGTCTCACCGAGAGATGGTTTTCTTGGCTGCCCGGCATAAACTGCACTGAAGGAAGAACGAACAGAAATCCCTCCATGATGGTATGAACATAACACATAAAGAGGAAAAAGAACACAAACCAACAAGAAAAAAAAAACCACAACAAAAACTTGCATCCAGAATCGCTAGACTTCCACCAATGTGTTATCTGTTCCTACAGTTACAATAACACAAAGAAGGGTAATGGTGGGTCCCATCTCCCCCTTCTATAGCCAAACTGGAAAATATCTCTGCGGCATACAAAGAGACAAAGTTCTGAGATCTGATGGCAATCCATGTGTATTAAGAGTCTCCCTCACAAGATGTCCTAAGAGTCCTGGAGTGACAGTATAAAATACTGCCACACATCATCAAGCATAACAGCCCAATACTTGGTTTACTACTATATATTTGTAGCTTGCATTGGACTGACTGCTTGCACTCCCTTAAGAATGTATTGCAGCAGCTGAAAAAAATTCAACTTGAGACCAAGAGCAAAGTGCAGGAGACATGACCTATACATCTGGGGAGAGAGGTCAAAACTCGAGTTCAAAACAAATCTCAATTTCAGAGGAACAAACACGATTACTTTCAGAGATTTATGACACAAGCTTCTTCCTGACAGCTATATGGAACTAGCTATCAAAGAAAGTGTATTGTTTAGCACTCAGTTGTCAATTGAATTCGTTTGAGTATCAAATAATAAAAGTATGTTACATGGATGGCTTCTGTCAACGGATTCCTTTGGCTAGTCTATGATCTGCTTGTGATTTCCTTAAATTTATTATGTTACAGGTCTTCCTCTGAGTGAGGTATTTGAACAGTGCAAAAATACACATGTAATTCCACTGATAGCACCTAATCATAGCCATGAGAGTATAAACACAATGTATAAAACACCTAGTCTTTTCTGATGCGGTAGGAAGACAATTTTAGTAATGGCTTTCAATCCTGTGTTGTATAATAATTTATCAATTTCCAGTGAACCACTAGCTCACTGCTCCTGGGGAAAGGGACCACTCCACACGCTGGCAAATCCTCAGCACAGCCAACCAACACTGCACATCTCCCCTCAAAGAGAGCTGCACAAGACAGATGGAGAAGCCAGTGCTAGAACAACAGACGCCACTACGAGCCAAAACCCATTTTGAATGGAAAGATGGGGAAGCAAATGATGAAGTAGACGCCCTAAGAATGTACAGAGGGCATCCTTCCTCCCACTTTAGTGAGGGATTTATCATGCGAATAGAAAAGAGTTTATTTCAGAAAGGAAATGAGGGAAAATAAAGGGATTATTTGACACAGGGAAAAAAGGCAGTTGCAAGGAAGTTTTTGCTGTCACATAATCACAGAGATAGTGATGGCTCTAGTCTAGTTTTTAACTGGTCTGTAACACCAGTAAAACTCCTGCCTTGTTTCCCACTGGCACTGAGGCCAACCTTCTGCTTGAGGACCGAAGGACTGAGCAATCATGAATCACCTCAGCACTAGGACTCAAGAGACACACTTTGTGCCACGACATACATAAATCTGTGTGTGTTTGTATATATATATATACACACACACATACATAGACAAATTACCATCAGCATCGTTGTTGGTGTTATTACTGATGATGATGATAATAATAATTTTGTCTTTATATGCTTGGAAGAAATTGAGTTCAAGATCAAGTGGTCACTTAGGAGCCTAAGTACCATCTCCACTTGTTGATACCCATGGATAGATGCTTTAGTCCAAATGACATTCAAAAGCCGTCCAAGAAAAGGAAGTCTGTCATGGACAAACTTTGCTGCCAATATTACATTGTTGCATTTTATCAGAACAGAAAAACATGGTCCATTTTACTTCTATTGTAAAATTATATATATTTTTTCAATAAATTCTATGTGAATCTATTAAATACAGGAGGTTTATGTATTTGCATAAATACATAGATTTAATATATATGTACATAATATAGAAAGCTAAGACACCTCCAATCTGCTTTACATGCTTTCAGTCTCATGGACCTCGAAGAAAAAAGTTTATAGTTAATAACTAACAATCAACTAAAAATAAAATATTTTTTATTAAGTATTTTTAACACTTGTAACAATTACAGTATCATTCAACTGCTTCCCACTCCTCTTGGGATAGCATGTACAAAAAAACCCCTAACATCACAAATGAAGAAAAGAGACATGTGGGATGCAGCAGACTGGTAACGTGGTTGCTAAAATTAAAAATACAAAATATATTAGCCCTGCATTTGATAAAAGTTTTAGGTGTTTTCCTTGTTTTCTCCAGTTCATACATTTGGTGACACTGACAGCCTAGTTCTGTATGCACACAGCAGTGAGCAGAAGCAGCAGAATGTGCAAACTCCTCCCTAAAAGTTGTACCAATATCTCTTCACTCTGAGCTCCCAGCTGAGTCTTCTACTTCATTCAGTTCCTGGCAACTGCAGCTACAGTTTTGTGATATGTATATTTGTGATAAGTATACCAGCAACAGTAGTGAACCAAGATCAACAGAGGCACCACACAGCAGTTATACTACACTATTTTCAGTTAGTGCCTGAATTGAGCTAAGTATTTTGGAGGTAAAAGGCTGTTCACTTCACCATTACATACCTCAAATTTACTCACTGGTCCCTGTCTTCTACTGATACATGACTATCACACCACATGTTTGATATGAAAAAGCTTAGAGAGATATTATTTTAAAAGCTCACAAAGATTAAAGGACATAGTTAAGACACTTACTGCCACACTGTTCAAACCATGTACTCTTGAAAAATTATGATGATATAAACACAATGCTCTCATAATGTCTCACAAAGGAATAACCTGCTAAGGAGGCTTTTTGCAAAGTCTCTTGCTGGTTTCTGTTAGCACCTACTATGTCTGTCAACACGTGCTATCAGTTCGTTGAGTGAATCCATACAGGATGCAGAAATCCCTTTTTAAAAATGATCACTTCCGAATATTCCTCAGTTGCAGTTCCTGTCTTTAATACTCTGTCAAATGACTGACTTTTGTAGCCTACCATCACAACAGATAAATTTAAACTCAGAATGATTCACATACAACACCATTTTTAAATGACAAATGTTTCAAATGGGTTTCTACTTTGTCTTTATGTTTTTCTAGAAGTGAACCTTCACACTACGTTAGCAAAGTGCCTTCAGCCACCAAACCACATCAGCTTTTTCGCACTACTCTTTTTTTCGGAGGACACAAAGCTAGGAGACCTCCAATCTCCATTGTGGGCTTTTAGCCTCATGAATTTTGAAGCAGTTGGAATGCTAACAAGGCAACCAACAGAACAAAGTTCTTCTCGTGCTCACAGGTGAGTAACCAAACTTGAGGCCTGTGGGGTATCCCTCCAAGGGCAAAGTTAATGTTGTTGCAATGCCACAGAGCACCCCGTCGTCATGCCCCTAACCTCCAAGGTCACTCCCAACCATCCCTCCACCCAAAGCAGGAGAGAGAAAAGAGTAGTTTCTACTAGGGATGCTGCAATTATTAGCCGCTGCTCTTTGAGCTTTCCAGTTTGTTAACCTGCAGAAGAGGTGGCAGATGCCACAAGGGAGAGCAGGCTGAGGAGCGAGGGGTCCTGCACAGGGCTCTGTTCTCCCTGCAAACCTCATTCTTCCAGTCTCATCAGCTGTACTGGCCTTCAAAAGATCAATTAACAACAGGCACAGATTTACAGGGCAGGACATCGCTCAGCCTCACTGCTGCTTGTATTTCCATGACCAGCACCGCTATCAGCAGGATGTATTCACAGCGGAGGTGGACGGCCAGGAAACGTCGCAATTTGGCTGGCAAGGAACACGACTACATTCTGCCTCCACGGTTATTTGGCCATGGCCTAGAAAGTAGCATATACAGCCAAGACAAATACTAGCGCTTGTAGGTGGTAAGTGCAACAACGTTCAGGCTTTTTTAAGTAACACCGCATTTGACACTTGCAAAGCTTGAAAACAGCAGGTCATATGGGACTCCAAATCCTTTATATCACATCTGATTTCCACAATATCCTTGTGTCAAACAAGAATATTGTAAATTCCTTTTCTGCTAGCAGGGGATAAAGTTGGGTGGGGGCAAGGGCAGACACGGGTCATGAATCAAACACAGCTAGACCCCTGACTGCTTTCTCCCTGCTACATACCTTAGCTATAGGATCACTCGTAGTTTTGTGATAAATGCTTTATACATTGCTGCCTTAAAAATTCGCAGGTGAGAGCTCTCTGCTTAGTAAACCATAGAAACATTTTCTAAGCTAGTTTTAGTAAGAATAAAATCACTTTGTTCTTTAGTTTTGTTGACACATCCACGTGTATGCACACACACTTTCATATTGATATGAATAAAATATTTCCACCATGACATCACAATCAATGTTTAAACAATGATTTTAAACAAAAGTTTAGAGAAATTATGCTGCCTTACCATAAAGAGCTTTTGCACTTGTTCTTGAATTCTGCTCCCTCTCTGCCTGAGCAAACGTTGGGGAACCATAGCCACTGGAAGAAAAGGTTTCTGGTTAACTTCTGTATAGATGTACTTGCCACACAAAAACAGGTTTTGAAAAAAAAAAAAACACCCTACCCTTATGGAGGACTACACATATCTACAACATTACAAACAGAATTAATGATACTGGATATTTGTTCCGCACCATGAATACAATAAAGTGTGTTTCACTTGGAGTGGGAGCCCTCTGAGCTCATTTTTGTTACATCATCACACATCATAGTAGTGTCATTTACGCATAGATACTACCATAAGTAATAAAATTATTATTAATAATAATTAATAATAAATAATGGTGATAATAATAAACAACAATTAAACCAAATACTTAGTAGGATTTTGGGGTTTCTTCTTGCATACAGAAGTGCTAATCCTTCTTAACAATTTTAACGCTTTTCATAAAAGACATAAAAGGATGATCAGCGCTTACAAGAAATGAAAAGGCAATCCGGCTTCCTTCTAGTGTAACAAGAACGAGTCACATACAAGCTCACTTTGAAGGGGCAACAATACGAGAAGCAGGTGTCAGCACAGCCACCCTGCCCCATACAGGAATACATGGCCTTTGGCATCAGACTAGGTAAATGCTCATTAGTGCTGCGAAAGAGCCTATACAGGCAGCATCCTCTTATCTCAGTCAAGGTAAGGCTTTCAGGTAACAGTTTCTCAGTTCTGTTTACCAGGAAACAACATTTTCTCACAGATGGAAAGGACAGCCTCATCCCTTATGCATAAAAAGGCATTCACTCAGACCTAACCTTAAATATCTCTGGCATACGAAGGCTTCTCCAAGTAATATAATAAGTATGCTATGGCTACAGCAATCTATTTTTCTGTTCCAGATGATTCTGTCCAGTAATACAGATTTAGCCTCACAATAATACAAAAATCAGTCAGATGATACCTGTCAGTTTGGTAACGTGGTTTGAAAACTGTACATTCTTTGTGACAACCAATGATAGGAAAAGGGGTAATGGCCTGAAACTGGAACATAAGAGGTTCCCCTTAAACTCGAGAAGAAACTTCTCAGTGAGGGTGACGGTGCACTGGAACAGGCTGCCCAGGGAGGTTGTGGAGTCTCCTTCTCTGGAGACATTCAAGATCAGCCTGGACACGTTCCTATGTAGCCTTATCTAGGCGTTCCTGCTCTGGCAGGGGAATTGGACTTGATGATCTTCCGAGGTCCCTTCCAATCTCTAACATTCTGTGATTCTGTGAAACTGCCTTTGTATTATGCCAATGAGATCTAATAATTATAGCTCTGAAATGAAAGCATAAAGAAGAAAATACAACACTATTTCTTGTCCATAAAAAGAAAATCAAAGGTATAATCTTACTTCATTTGAGGAAAATAACTTGCAGATCCCCCGGGAGGGGTGTTTGATATATGTCCGTTCATTCTTATTGTCACTTATTGAGAGAAACGACCTGGGAAAAGAAATAACAGCCTATGAATTGAGGTCTCTTAAAAGATGAAGGTTTAATACAGATGTAACACAAACCTAATGAGAAAACGACGGTTGAGATTGGAAAGAAATTGCATCAACAAGTTCAATTATTATTTGCCACAGATGATGCTTAAAGACCTGTTAAGGAACTTCTCCCAGTTGTAATCTGCTAGTTATTGCTTCAAATACTTTATAATTCAGTGAATAATGGTATTATTGATACAATGGTCTTTAAGAATAGCTTTAGAAATAAAAGGCTGACTAAACAAAGAACAACAGCTACGGCAGAAATGAACAAGATGTTCCAAATGGCAACTTTCAATAGTCAAGCATGCCTAATTTTAACACTTGGTTCACTTCTTTAAAACGAAACTTTTGAAATGACCTTTTGATAAATATTCTATGAAACTTATCAGCTTAGAAAGATGCATTATCAAAACAAAACAGAATTGGTAGCACAAAAGGAAATTTAGTTAGCTATTTTGGGACTAAAAAAGGCCTTTTTTTTAAGTGGCATTTAACATCATGAAAGTTCAACATGCAAAATGAAACCTCTCGTGCAACAGCAATACTGAAAAAGCAGTGATGAAACAGTTCTTCTGCCTTCAATAACATGCCCATTGAAGTTAAAACTGACTCTGGAAAGTGACTTTTATAAGCCTGGACACAATTAACAAATCTCTATTCAAATTTATTTTAGGCAAATATTCTTTCATATATAGACATACATATATTACATATTTGAATATTTCCCTACAGCTCAGTCATTAAACAGCAACAAAAAGATTTCTTTTAACTCTGTAAATAGTCAAAAGCACGTCAGATAAAACTCACAGCTAACAAAAGCTCTATTTCCAAAGTAAGCACAACCTGCTTTGTTGTACCAAAGCCACCTTACAAACCAGCTTATCTTCTGAATCACTAAGTCAACTTTCGGCCTCATTTTAACTGTTCTCTTCCTGTTTTACAAAGAAGTAGCAGCTGATTGACCTACAGAACACACTGTATTTTGTATCCACATATGTCCTGCTACTTTCCTCTTTCATGCAAAAACAAAACCAAAGTCAAATTCCCTTCTCAGCTCTGAAGTCTCGTGTTAGTTCAAGAGACGTACAAGCTGGTTTGGGTCTTCTGTACCGAGAATATTTCTATACCTTTCTGAGGAATGCCCAACATCTCCCAACTGAGACGCAGTTAGCGAAGCTAACTAGAAGCGAGCTGTATTGATTGTGTACCAAATGTAATCATGTGGAAGTGTAGTATTGCCTTTAGTGATCACATACTTGGTAATTCTGCTTTAGTACCTCTTTTTTCTAAAAAAAAAAAAAAGAAAAGTAGTTTTTAATTTTTGATTCCTCCTTGCAAAACATCTTTACTGACATACCCACATTTTACTTCCATTTCTCCTGCACATCCCCACAAATACATCACATATCCAACTTGCTAGCCTATTTGGATGCTCTAAGCCACTTTTTATAGAGTGCAGTACTTAGCAGCTGTCTCCAATAAATTACTATCTGTGCTGCTCAATTCCTTAGCAATTACAAGCCTTGGGAAGCATCCTGAAATTGTCCCATGACTCGAAAGGATAAAAATATTTGTTTTCTCAGCAGAATGTGCCAGGTCACTGTGCTCTACTTGTTCCATTTCAGCAACTGTGTGGACCAAAGCTACTCAAGAGTGCTCTTCTCCACCATTAAGTTCCTCAATGCTTCCTATCAGCTATTAATTCTTATCATCCTCAACCACTGCTCAATTTGCTACGCTGCTTAACAGTGATTAGCTTCCTGAGAGTGACCAGATCCAAAAAATTTAACACAATTCATCTTCATTGCTTTTCAGTATCCCCAACTTCCCCCACTTTCCATACACACATTACTTAAGATGACACTGATTTAATAATTCTATTTCCCATAACCTTTCATCATTTGTGATTTTTTTCATAGCCCCATTTATAACAAATTCCACAACTGTCTGCTTTAAAGTGAAATCTGGAAAAAACCCTCGGCTTTAGACTCCCTCAAAATTACTTCACTCTGCTGACATCTTAATCTGACAAATACTTGGTTTCTTACTTGTACTCCTCTTTTGCAGAAGTGGTGAAGCAGATATTTTAAGTAGAAGGAGTGTAATATATTACAACTTAAAGCTTCAGTCTTTGAAGTCAGCATAACACACTAAGTTTTAAAGCAGCAATGCAGCTGAACAGCAGATTTTTTCATATTAGGGAAAGAAAACATGTTTCATGACTAAATGCTTGACCACTGTAAGGCATAATACCACCCAGAGTAAATTTTAAAAGCTTTAAAATTATATTGTGAATCAAGCGATAACCAAAGTCTGAAGTCAGAAATTCTCTCTGTTATTCAAAAACATCCTCCCAAAAAAACCAACCAACAACTCAACTTGTTCTGCCAAGTAAGCACAAGTTTTAGCTGCTATGAAAACAAAACACCACTTTCTATTTGATAGGTGAGTAAAGCCAACAATATCTCCTGTTCCCTTATGCAACTTTCCACTGTTAAAAAAAACTAAATGCTTTTGAAATGCTAAGACAAGCACTTTGACATGACAATTTCGAGAGGCTATGAAATGCTTCTCTCCCTTAGTTCATGAAAGCTCCTGAATATGAATACAAATAAACCATTTACAGTCATTATTTATAATTAGGCCAAATATTTATAAGACCATCAAAAAGCTCCTCCTAATTCCTGAAAATTATCAGGCAATTCCATCTCTTTCAACCTAAATGTTTAAAAAAAATATTTTAGGAAAACACTTTGAAATTTTTAAGTGCATGATGGAGAGAAGGTAAAAAAAAACATAAAAGGATACCAGAATGTGAAGTGTTTCGTTTATTATGCACTTATACAGCTTTCTCTGCTGTATTTCTCATCTCAAATGCTCTTTCATCTCTTACAACCAGTCCTGCAGCAAAAGTCAACCCGTGCGCCCTGCGAAGCCATTGTCATCCAGGAGTCTATTAATAAACTCCACTTCCTCTTTAATGTTCCCTTTCACCTCAGCCTAGCAGTTCACAGCAACATATGCTCCTGTCCTAGACCTTAAGATAAACATCCTTCAAAATTAACGCTATGATCCCTCTTTAATAGGTCCTGAAGTATCAACAGTTTACTTGTGAATTCGCCCAAGAATGGCTGTGTCTTTCTGAGGATCTTCAGAAGACATTATGCCTACTCAGAACAAGAAATATGTAAAAACTGGAAGACAAAATAAGAATTTAAGAAGAAAATAACAATAAGAAAATAGCTAAAATATGAAGCAGTATTACTATAACTTCTTATTGATTTTGTTATTTTCTTATTAAATATTAAGTTATCTTTAAATACATTAAAATAACTTATTATTAAAACCAGTAAGAAAACAGTTATAAACAGGAAATTCTTAAACCCAAATAAATACTAAATTCTCTTCCCTTAGTATCAGAGACTAAACAAAAAGAAATCCAGCTAGGACTTCACTGCTGCCATCAGCTTTGTTTTTGAAAGGACTCCAACATATTGATAATAAGCAGCAATAGAAATAACAAGGGTCCAGCCTTCCCAACGGCCAAACCATTTCTGAGACAGATATACTTTGGTTCTTTAGTTGTCACCAGTTACAGGTGGTCCAAACCCAAACACGGGGGGTATTATATCAGTATATAGCATGATTACATAGGTTATAAACATTCATTTTTCAAAATATCCAGATGCTGAAATGTTCTTTGCCTTCCCTCCCCTGTAGCGCAGCAGCCTAATGAAAGCAATACAATCTGTGTGCAACAGCAAGCTGACACATTGACAACATGCATGCCCTGCCATTAATTTCCTACTAGAAGTCTGAATGTAACCAAAAAAAAAAAAAAAAAGAAATTAAAAAAGATCCCTTTTCTAGAAGGGCAGAGCTATTTCATTAAAGAAAATGAGATATTCCAGAGACAGATGCTCTTTTCCACTCATCCCGAATCAGTCAGCCCCACTCAGCGACAGATCACAATATCAGATGGAAGAAAGAAGAACAGCTTAATACTATGGGTATTTTAGAAATGATGCCAGGGGCAGGGAAGAGGAAGGGTTAAGGAGAGGAGGATGTAAGGGAAGTAAAAAGAAAGCCAAGAACAGCTGCAACAATAATTATCTACCGATTAAGAAAATGTTATTAGTAACCAGTCATTGTTCTCCAAAAAAAACCCCAAGAATTCTTCCCCAGCTAGAGAGCAGGCGCAGGCTGTAACTCCAGCCTAAACAAAACCAAGCTGACTATTACAAGGTAACACTTATCTGCAGCAGATCTGACATTGTAGAATGTCAGAAAAGGACACCCGTTCTCCACCCTTTCCCTTTTTCAAATACTACAAAACAACAGAAACAACAAAAAACACAGATGCATGCATGCTACACTAACTCATTACGCATTCAATAAAAAAATGTTTCTTACTGCTATTCCACAGCATTCAGTATTGCTCTTCTACAGAACGCAGAAAAACTATTCAAACTTGCTGCATGACTTACTATTTTTCACCTGTTTCTTCTTAAACTTCACCCTGTTCACCCATACACACTTTCCTTCCTCATGCTAAACTTTTTAATAGTTATCACTTTTAACCCTCTTGTTTCTCCACGGTGAGGTAAATTCTTTAGTTATTCCTCATGTTCTTCGATTTTGGTGACTTCTGCTCTTGTGTTTACCTTGTTGTTCTGACCCAACACTCTCCTATTTATATCTTCACTCCAGCCAGATTTTACAAATGGGAAACTCTTGACAGGAATATAACCCACAGACTCCGATGAAATGTTGCTGCTGCCGCCCTCTGCTTCAGGATTTGCTTCCGACAACAACCAAGAGCAAACACAAGTTTCTGCTGGCTGTTCAACATCTTGCCTCGAGACAAACAGATGCACATACATGCACAAGTAAGTATTACTTCGGAAATGATCGCTGGGAATTTTCCGCCCGCGGTACACTGATATCAGAATTTCTCCAAGATAAATTGCTACTGGTTGGGCCGGCAGCAGCTTTGTACTGTAATGTTTTCCATTTTTTATTAAGAGGGCTGGAGCGTCCAAAGGCTGGTACAAAAAGATTACAGTAAAAATCACAGAGAAAATTGAAAGCTAGACCCTGCAAGAGATGCAGTTTCAATAAAAAAACATTCAGACTTCATTCACCACCACTCTGGCTGTTGTCCCCTTTGCCTCTTTCGAGCCACTTTTTGTTAATGATGAGGGGGCTGACGATTTCTGAAAAAGGAATAAGTACTCCTGTGTACTCTCCTAGTGCCCAGTTATCAGGACTTCAAGCAAACATGTTCATACAATAGCCACAATAAAATCGTTTTGAAAGTGCTGTTATTTTTGGGTCTTCTCTGGTTTCAGAGCAGTTGCCCAGTGGGGCCATTAGTGTTAATTACACTATGTCTTAGTTTATGTAATTCTGCACCGAGTTGTACTCTGTGCTTAGATTTTAGTGCATCCCCAAACAACCCTCCTGGCGGGCACAGCGTTAGCTAAGTGGGGTTCCTGCTAAAGAAACCTGGCGGTGAGGAGGAAAGGTCTGGATGTGTCCCCCGCTCCCCTCTGAACTGCACTCCTTATAGAAACCTGAACTTAAACCCAGGTTATTAGTTACCTGTTTATTTAAGGGGGTAGGAGCATTTCAAGAAACTAATGACTCTGACAGACAAATGACGATGGCTCTGGCCGGGCAAGGGACAGAGCACTGCCCAAGAAGAAGGTGGAGGGATTTGCAAGTGTATTCACCTCCAGCTCCACAGAGCAGTGCAGCAGATGAGCAAAATCAATGCTGCTTTTTCCAGTTTCAAAAAGTATTTTGATTTTCACAGATACTTTCTGAAATCTAGTATTTTTTCCTCAGTCCTTCAGCAGAAGTATGATGCATTCCTCAGCAGTATTCCTTTCAGCAGGAGGGATATGATAAATTCAAGAAAATTTGGTGTCATAATTATCAAAGTAGAAGACTTGATGTGTTAATGCAAGATCAGTCTTCAGAGCAAGAATTGTTAGCTAGAAGAGAAGCTTTCTAATAAGATTAAAAAATCCCATTTAAATCTTCTCTTTTTTTTCCTACTATGATATTTTCCAGTAATTCACTGTTAAGGAAATATTCTAACAATACAATTAGGATAGGTATCTTTTAAGAAAAGGGAGAAATATGAAGACCAACAGGAAGAACTGAACAAATCAACTTCATATAGATCTTGTTCATAGATTTAGCTCTTATTATTGTCACAGTAATAAAGATCCAGCTTGAAAACAGGTTCCTATTCTGGCATGGCAACCTATTTTTCTGGCATGGCAACCTATTTCCATTCATTTCACTCAGGTCTGGGCCATGATTTATAATTAAATGTACTGAAAGAAAACAAACCAGCTCTACATACACAAAGGCTTCAAAGACTTAAACTCCCTATTGCAACAAAGGAACATTAATAAATATGCCAAGCACTAAGCCACCACTCACTGCTATTTTTAATTAGAGAATTAACCACCTCATCTAAAGCAAGATGAGTATTAATTATCAAGACCAGCACAATTATGCAGACCTTGCAGAAAGTATCACCACAGCTAGAAGATGTGGCTTCAGCAGTGCACTCAATATCTCCACCTGAAGACAGATGTACAATAACTTGTTCTCGTTTGGTTTTTTGGTAGATTTGTTGTTGGTTTGTTTTTTAAACAAAACAAGAAAACCCCACAAACAAACACAAAACAAAAAAACCCACACAAACCTGACTTGGAACCACTGACGTGAATACAGCTGACCTAGCATAGATACCACAGTTTTATTTTTCTTCTTGATGCTCTCTAATTTTTACATTACTTCCTTTTATTCCTTGTTACATCATAGTTCGAATGAGATCATTAGACTTCAAAAGACATTGATTTGATAGTCAGCTTGCAGTGTAGAACCAATAAGCTATCAATTTAACATTAAAAATGAGTACTTACATATGATATTACAATATTAATGTGCATATTTACATGGGCCAGCAGAAAACTCAGAAAGAAATGGTGTGCAAAGATGTTTCTCTCCAGATGCCATATAAGCATGCTTCCCACCACCATGAAAACACCAAATATCAAAAAGATCATGAAATCTGGACATACTCTTCCCTTTCACATTGAAAACAGACTGAGTGTAGCTGATTAAATACTTCCGAGCAGTTTCTTTGCACTGAAGTGCTTGTGAAAACGTCAATTATAAGACTTACTGTAGTGGTACTGTAAGTATATAAAAATGAAGATGACAAGGTCTTTAGGTGAGGTCTGTTGTTTTAGATAAGCTTTTTTTCTCATTCTGGCCAAAAAAATGAGTGAACATCCAAGATAATTAAAAAAACTGCTTGCTGCTGCAAGTTGACCAAATAAAACTGGCTTTACCGCCTGTCCACATATACTTGCAAGCCTAATGGTGTGTCATGACACATTGACATTATTAAAATTGGCGTGGTAGAGTTCATAACAAAAGGTGAACTGAAATTATATAATGACATACTCCAACCAGACCATTAAAATTAACATGGAGGAAGAGGAGGAAAAAGGGCAGAACACTCATCAACGCCTCTCTAATACTGTTTAATAGAACTGTGGCAAGATATAATTCTTGTTTTCACAAATTTACTTTCTTCACTTTTGGTGAAGTTGCTATATTAGGTTTTGATCATGAAGGCCTTGCAGCCAGACGCTGACGCTGTTATCGTGGTTTCTAACATGCAATAAATGACCCCCATTGCAAGGCTTTCTTATTGCTCCCTACTTCAACTTTCACTCTAGCTCTATTTAAAAAAAAACAACCAAACCCCACACAGCTGATATCTATTCTCATTTATTCTTAACATGGCAGCACACAAAATAAAACAGAACAAAGGCCCATTTCCATTACAACCCATTAGCTAGTTACTTTGAAGAACCAATTTCTAGGTTAGTAGTAGGTTCCAATTTTGAATTCAACAAGACAAAAAAAAAAAAAAAGAGTAGAAGCAACATCCACTGGTTTCCCGATTACCTTAAACATTCAAGCCCCATACCATTCTTTGATGGTATCCTTCCTTTGGAGATACGGACCCAGCACTGTTTATGAAATCTTGATCTCCTCCACCAAATGCCAATTCACCAAGTCTGGAAAGCCTCAAACTTTACTATGGGAAAGGTTCATGCTCTATGTCTTATAGTAAGATTCGTATTTTCTATAAGGTGGAGGAAATTTAAAAAAAAAAAAAACCCAACCAATTTCCACGTAGGTCACTGAAAAGAGAGAAGGGAAAAAAATATGTAAGGTTTTAAAATTATTGATCAGACCATGGCAAATTAGCAACGGTGAGATGAAAGCTTGCAGTGAAGCTCAATAACAAAACTAAAGCTTTTCTTTTAAAACTCCATAAATGAGCCTGTGTTATTTCAATAATGCTGATTAACTCTTCAAACACCCCTATTAAAAAAAAGTGTAAATCAAATAATGTGCAAACAAGGCAGCAAATGAAGCTTCAAAAGGTTGATACGCTAAAGCTGGTGACTTTAGGCAACATGATGTAAACCAAACACCACCATCACAAGTTTTTGGGATTAAACAAGATCTTAATGCTAGAAAAGTTAGTAGAGTGTTCATATTCTCAAATCTAAAATATTGCCTTAACATTCTTCAATGTACTTGCAACACAATGTAGCAGCAACACTGCCAACACCTGTGAGTCAAATCTCCATGCCCTAACTCGACACAGAGGTTTGACTCTGAAGCTGGACACTAACAGCAGAAAACTGCTATCTTTAAACATTATTACGTGTTACAGGAGTCCTAGTTCTCTCAAACTCAGGAGCCTAAAAAAAAAAAAAAATTACTTTTTCTTTAATTTATGGGGAAAATTGCTGCTCCTAAAAGTTGGTATCTAAGTTGCCATCCAGTCACTCAATTGATTGCTACCTGTTGTATGACTAGTAGGAGACATCATGAGAAGGGAATCACAGAATCACAGAATGTTAGAGGTTGGAAGGGACCTTAAAGATCACCTAGTCCAACCCCCCTGCCGGAGCAGGATCACCTACAGTAGATCACACAGGAACACATCCAGGCGGGTTTTGAATGTCTCCAAAGAAGGAGATTCCACAACCTCCCTGGGCGGCCTGTGCCAGTGCTCGGTCACCCTCACAGCGAAAAAGTTTTTCCTCATATTTTTATGGAACCTCCTGTGTTCCAGCTTACATCCATTGCCCCTTGTCCTGTCAGTGGACGCCGCTGAAAAGAGCCTGGCTCCATCTTCCTGACATTCCCCCTTGACATATTCATAAACATTAATGAGGTCACACCTCAGCCTCCTCTTCTCCAAACTAAAGAGACCCAGCTCCTTCAGCCTTTCCTCATAAGGGAGATGCTCCACTCCCTTCATCATCTTTGTGGCTCTGCGCTGGACTCTCTCAAGCAGGTCCCTGTGCTTCTTGAACTGAGGGGCCCAGAACTGGACACAATATTCCAGATGCGGCCTCACCAGGGCAGAGTAGAGGGGCAGGAGGACCTCTCTTGACCTACTTGCTACTCCCCTTCTAATACACCCCAGGATGCCATTGGCCTTCTTGGCCACGAGGGCACATTGCTGGCTCATGGTCATCCTGCTGCCCACTAGAACCCCCAGGTCCCTTTCCCCTGCGCTGCTCTCCAGCAGGGCAGTCCCCAACCTATATTGGCACATGGGGTTATTTTTTCCCAAGTGCCAAGGGACCTGCATACAGTGTCCACATTGTAAGGCAATAACAAAACCAAAGCCATAGGGACTCTGAAAATAAAGCAGAAGGAAAAGGCATCAGAAGAAAAAAAAAAATTTTAAAAAGAACTGGAGAATAAGTGGCACTATAAGCCATTTTAAGACCTAGCACCCTCAGTCACTGACTTTTACGAACCCTGTTTTTTTTCCCTATCTATGAAAGAAAGAACCCATACCTCCATTACTCAGGGGCGCTAAGTGAACCAAACGAAAAATTCAATTTAATACTGTCAAAAATATGAGTTCACTGTCACTGGAAAATATGCACTGCAAAAAATGTTTTTCAAGGGAATATTACTTCCCCCCTCCCCCCGGCCCCTTCTACTTGAAACACCTCCTGAATACCAAGCAGGTAACCTAAAATCATTTCTCAACCCCACGGTGGAGTGGAGTAACACAGAGATAAGAGAAGAACCGTGTGACTTGTTCACTAGTACAGCATCATGAAGTTAAATGGCCAGTATTGCTATACCATACAGCATTTCTCTGATGTTTTTCCTTCCAAACCATGAATTTGAAACAATAAACTTCAAGGACAACTTCCCTTCACCTACGTTTAAGAACAGGCATATGACTGCACAGGAAGATGCATGACCTTGAACACAGCCTACACAGTTTGCTTGTTTCCAGACATGCAGTAACTCACCTGCATCCAAACAGCAGCCGGAGATGCTTGTTTGGGTCACCAAAAATCTTGAGCACCAATTTTTGTTTGCGCTAATGCACAGGCAACCCAAAGAGACTATATTGCAATTCATCGAGTAAACAAAAGGCACTACCTTAAAACATCTAAGCATAACTGATCAGTCCACATTCAGGCTACAGTCATTAGCACAAAGCGATTGAAGTGTAAAAGAACTTACTGAACCGAGGTCACAGCTGAATGAAGTCACACCCTGCCACAGTATTAACCATGCACTTCTGTAATTCAGCACTTTTTTTTGTGGTAGAAAATAGACTGAACAAGATCAGATTCCACAATTTGTGGGAAGAAAAGTAATTGATGCTTCTGGTTTTTCAGGTCTCCAATTTTTTAGTTTCTGTTATTTCTGTTTCTCTGTATAGATACAACTTTCCACACCATTAATCTGAGCCAAGCTCTTGCTCTGCACGCATTACAATGATGAAAACATATCTTCAACTACTGTCAAATTTTTGAGGTTTTTAAAAGTACCTGATTACATCCAGAAATGGGATATTTTTCCAAATTGACTAACAAGTTCACGTTCCCCAAGCAGTCTCCAATATGAATGCTCAGACTTGGCAAGTTAGAAGCTTGATTTTCAGAAGTAAAACTATATATTTTTTTAATTTCAATGCTCTTGTAATCACATAATATGTTTCCAACAAACATTCAATGATTAAAGACGACAAAATTAAAAACATTTATAAAATAAAGGTTGTAATCAGTGTAAAACGGTTTTGGCTCCAATTTCCTCTAATTGTGGAGTTTGAATTTTCACATATCACAAGAAAATCTTGTGCAGGAACTTGTCATTGCTGGTTACCAAGTCAAATTTGAGAAACTATCACTAGAAAGGAATTCTGAAATACAGCAACCAGGTATTTTATTGCAATTTGTTTATTCACTGAACTGAAAACATTTTGCTGAAGCACTTCCAGTGTAATTTTTTTTTTTAAACTGATGTCAGATAGGTTCCCAATGAAAACCTCAGTCTGGGACAGAAGCCCAACATATCCTACTCCCAGGAAACCTCAGAGGAGTTCTGTTCTTCTGGAAGTTCCCACAGGTTTTGAAGGAGCTAACTTTCGAAAATCTTCCAGAATATTGATTTACTGTTCTCCACTCGGCTCTTGTATTAGAAATAAGCACGCGCAAAATAAGTGTGGGTGGGAAGGTGTGAGGGAGAAAGGGAAGGAGGAGCTAAAGAAGCCATATACAAGTAATGTTTTTTGATCTTTTCCTGCTTGGAAAGGGCACATGTAAGTTTGGGGAAACATGACAGCACTGTTCAGTTCCATGCATTTCAAGAACTGTCCTAGAGATGATTCTAGTGATCTTAGCATGACGTAAGAAATAGTCATCTAAAATCTTTTCTTCAAAGATATGGTTACCCTCCCACAAAGCTAACTAAAAAATAAATAATCCCTCTACCTTTCCACATGAGTCACTGTTTTATAGGGATCTTGCACAAATGATAGTCATTGGAGATACTGTAGGTTGGTTGGAGTTCTTCTCTGTTGTCTTCCCCTCCCTCCTCACCAAAAAAAGCACATTTGGATGACTATCTTTTGAGTACATCAAATACATGGTCCCAAACAGAACCATCAGACTTTGCAGGCAGCTCAACTTTCAATAGCAATGATACTACCACAAGTAGTACGACTCATTTTTACTGGAATAAGAAGGATTATTAGTGGAGACAGTCTTTAAAGTGACAAATGTTATCTTAAGGACTGTTTTCCATAAGATCCTTATCCTCCTGGTTACATCCGCGGGCCTATAAAACATGTTTAGCCCAGCAAAAGATGTTAGAGAAAGCATCCACAACAAATTTCTGAAGGCCTATATAAGCTTTCTCCCACATGGTAGTCAACTAAGGAATCTTGTTTATTATAAAACTTCATCAGCTCCTCATCAACTATTAAATTTTGTTCACTGAGCTCTGAAGTGCCCATACAGTTATACATTTTTTATTTGATGAGATTGAGAAGGATGTTTTTTCCTTTTCCAGAGGGTACACTAGATAAACTTTAAACTCGTACCCAGTGTCAATGAAAAAGAATTTTTCCTACATAAAGCCTCCATTCAGAGCCCCTCTTTCTACTACAGTAAGAAAAACAGCAGTACCCTGGATAATTTGTTCATGTATGCCAATAAAAGCACACTGGATTAAAGCCAGCACTTCTAGCAAGCACTCAAAGACTTCTGAAATCCTACGGAAAGCAGAACTCATTCTTCTCTTCTTATCCTTTTTCTGTTTGCCATTCCCAGTGCTTATTACTTCTTTTTTTACATATGTCTTTATATTACTGTAAGAAGCACCTAAAAGAGGAAAACAAGACAAAATAATAAACCCCAAGCTTTTAAAAAACCTCTTCTATGAAAAAAAGCTTTCAGGTATCTTCAGACAATGTTTAAGAAGAAATAAATGATGTATTTAATTTTAGAAAAAGAATAACGTAGCAACAACACGCACCCAATCAGTGTTAAAATGGGCTTACAAAAATATCCTGTTCCTCAGTCTTGTGTGATATAGTTGGCTTACTGTTACCTCCCGTCTCTTTTATAACTTATCGCTCATATCAACACTGCAATAGGCCTACAAGGATGTCGTCTCATGTGCACCATCTCATATGTTTTTCCAACTAAGCAATCCAAAGTAAGCAGACGTCAACCTCTATTTTCCCATAGGAGCCCACAAAGCAAGTTTCAGGGAAAACAATATTACAGTTACTTCATCTATATATTATCTTTCATTATCTCAGTGTTTTTCTAAAACACATCCCCTTGCTTTGTCAACTTTGTATAACCTCTTCTCTTTCCTCACATTGTTTAATTCAGTCTTACACTTTTCTCCTCCTTTTCCTTTTTGTCATGCACATCTATAGCAGACTTTTTGAAACAGAAGTAATTCAAGAAAAAACAATCCCACTGCGGCCTCAAAAATACTTCCTGGTGTTGTCCGAAGCCTTTAAGACAGGGACTTAGCTTGTCATCTGCATTCTGACTGTCCCTCATTGCTTGTTTGATTGGGTTAGATGACCACTGAGCTTATCAGAATTGACAGTTGTAAATATTGTGCTTCCCAATTGAGGTAGCAAAAGCATTAGGGATAGGAGTTTTTTTGTGAATGCATGTGGTAATTTACGTTGCACAGCTATTGCATTAAGCATTCTGAAAACTCTGTCATTCACAGACAGATTTAGGTGAAACAGCAGAAGCAATTACTGCTCTAAATGCCTACGTCCTCTTTCTGCCTTTACAAGGATGCAAAAATGTGACATAAAAATTTCAACTTCTCTGGGAGCCAGAGTTTGAAATCCAGCACAGAAGAGTGAGCTGCAATGTGCAGGGGTTGAAGTTTTAGCACAGGGACAAGGTAGTTTACTGGGACAGTAGGTGTCCCATCTTTGTCCATCCACAAACAGCAGAGATAGTCCCCAGGCTACCCACACTTGGGTCATATCCCAAAAACTTTTGCCAGAAAACATAGACTCCCTACCTCAAACTGGTACTTTGCAAAAAGCCTGCAGAACAGAGACTTATGCTCCTCATCCACCTTCTTACACTCTAAGAAACAGACCTAAACTGCTTTTTAAATCTCCCGTTCTCTCCAGATTTGCCTTTACCCCAACACCAGCTATCCATATGTTACTTCACCAACATGTTAACCTAGTTTTATCGCAAAAACCAGCCACAACATGATGGGAAACCTCCACAGAGTGCAGTTAGCAGTGCAGACCAGCAAGGATTTTGCATCAGAGGTGCCATGTCTCCTGCTGCCGCAGTCTGCAGCTGGACACTGGCAACAAAACGGGTCAGGTCTGAAACACTACGTTTTGTCCCCTCCTTCCACAAGCAAGTCAGAGAGATGTAGCCTACTGCTTAAGTAAGACTAGCTTCTCCAGTGCCGGTGCCATTAACCCACTTCACAGAAAGATGGCCCTGGGGCTTCATCCGCACAGGCAAGGTGAGGATTTGGGTCAGGGCAAACCTTCAGCCACACCTCATGCTGGTATTTCAGCATCAACCTGCCCCATATCGGGCTCAGCACAACCACTGTTCATCCCTAACAAGCTGACTTTGTAAATATCCAGGTAATAGCTGGTGCTGGCCTGTAAAACCTCTCCCAAGGCCACAGAGCTGCCCCACCAACAACATATTTTCCTCCGACCTCCCTCGCTATAGCTGCAAGACTCAGGGGCACCCAGGTAGCCACCTTGGAATGGGCCTGGCTCTGCATCCCACTGAGCCACCTCCTCCAGAAACAGCCCCATGGGCCACCCACCCTACCCACGCTAGGGGACACTGCAGCTGTTTCCCTCGTGGGTCAGGCAGGAGGGCTGGTGGGAGCAAGGCTGTTAAATGGGATGTTGCATTGTGTGGCAGGAATGGAGAGGTCAGCAAATCATTTGCTGCCCATGCATAACAAGGTCAGTACTCCTAGCCAAAGGCGTTGACACAATTAATAGCTAGTCAAGCTGACTACCTTCGTGCCCTTTGTCAAAGGGAAAACAGCATGGCTGGAGTCCAGAGCACTGAAGGTGACATTTAGGCAAAATACATATTAAAAAAACCAAACAATTGCTTCCTTTGCCATTATTCAGCTTTGTGACTCAGTTCTTCCAACCAGATGTACA
The DNA here is from genome assembly GCA_020746105.1 of Trogon surrucura. Lineage (NCBI taxonomy): Eukaryota > Metazoa > Chordata > Aves > Trogoniformes > Trogonidae > Trogon > Trogon surrucura. The sequence continues at coordinate 150,077,252 of CM036617.1, read as the reverse complement.
TCTCAGCCAGTGCCAGCCTCTCAGGTGATGTTAATGTGAGACAGATGCACCCATTTTTTTAAACAAAGTCAGAAAAACAAGAATAAGATTGCTGCTCTCATCAGATTGAGGAAGTCAAGGATTACAGAAATTAGAAAGGGAGAAGGCCATTGGATTCTGTCCTTCTGCTACAAAACCACTTCCCTGTGTACAAGCTTTCCAGTTTTACTGCTGGAGCAGCATCTCTTGAAAATTTTACACCTGAAGGAAAAAAAAAATGCAGATGAGACACAAAAGAATCCTACTGCAAGCAGAAATGTTCTGCTGAAATCACAGCTGTGCTGTCCTTCCCCTTCTGCACGCGCACCCCTGCCAACGCTTGCTGAGCGCTCCCATCACCCAGGAGTTTCTCCCGTACCTTAGAAGGGGCCCTTGGTTTGGGTTGTCGCACCTGGCTAGAGGAAAGGCACGCCGTGTTTCAGGTGACCACCTTGAGACTTGCTAAAACCCATGCTCATTTGAAGAAAATACTGAGAATTTATTATCCAGGGATGAGGAGAAAGCTCACACTCTTTTAGGGTCAAATAAGGACACTTGTAGCTGACACTTTCAAACCTCCTTATCACTTCCGAAAGATCAGCTCCATTGCCCCCATCTTCCTCACTGCCTCTTCTCCCAGCAAAGAGCATGCATGGGTCAGTTTAGAAAAAGCGCCCAGACTATCTGTATGCTTCTGCAAGGAACACTAGAAAATCACAGATTTAGGGGAGGGAGAGGATCCATTATTCTACAAAGAGGGAAATCCCAACAGATGTCCCAACATCTTTTCTGCTGCCCAGATCGATTGGTGAGCACCAGGGACTCCTGTGTAGTTAACTCCTGCCAAGTTTTAGAATTGTTTAGCAGATGGCTACTTCTCACCATGCACAGGGCAACTCCCCTCCCTGGCACTGAATGTTTTCACGTCATCTAGAAGCAGGGACACCGGTTTGCCAGTCTCCACAACCATATCCCTTCACACCTACTCCATGAACAGTCTGGCCCCACTCTCTTGCTCAGGCTTGGTGCAGTCTGAAAGCTCAAGAGATGCTAAATCATCCATTTTCCTTTTACATATGAGCAGAAGCAGAATTGCAGCCCTAAAGTATGCAATCAGATGGCTCCAGCATGTGATAAGGAGGACAAAGTGATCTGGTAACACAAAACCAGCAGCAGTGATGTCTCTCCTTCAAAATTTCAGTCATACATTGCACAGCATCCTGTGAAGCCTAACACACTGAACTGCAGCAGATGACATTTGCTTTGAATAGTTAACAAACAAGTCTTTAACCGTTGTAAATCGTCCATAGTACCTAGGATAGTAAGGCGGCTCTGAGGGAGGAGATGATACTCTCTTGGGCTCGCTCTTGAAATGGAAATATGTAAAAAGTGATGTCATGTAATTTGCACTTGCCTAATATCAGGCTGTTCTTATCTAATGTTCCTCCCCCTCTCATGTTTTAGTGCACTCCAAGGGGATATTATCCAAGAGGATAATACACATGATGCAGAAAAATAGCCATATGCAATACAAAAACTGATGCCAAAACGACCACAAATGCTTTTCCAGAGCTGAGTTCCAAAACTGTCCAAGCAGAGGCAAGGAATGGAAGAAATCTCTCACTCCTGATTCACGCTGTTGGCCTGAACATGAGATGGTTCGTTACTCAGAGATGGCATTTGGACGCACCCCCTCCCCAGGAGCACAGTGCTGCAGAGGCGGAGGAAGTATCCACAGCTCCAGATTTGTGGAAAAGATTGCACAAAACTTGAGGAATTCGGGATCCATTTTGAGCCGCAAGAGTAACAAAGGAAACTGTAAGCAGCATAATGACTTTTTGTGTATTTCTGAATTATCTAGAGAGAACTCTTTCTCTACAATACAGTATCTTTTTCCTGCCGTCCACATCCCACAGAGTTCGAGTCAGTTGTGTTGCTCTCTCCCAAGCCTACAAGCAAGGCCAAGGGGAAAAACTTGCTTGCATTTTATTTTTCATTCTTTCTTTTAATGCGTTAAATTTTATGTCCCCATCTCATTGCACGCAGAAAGCAGACACTTGAAAGGTGATTGCTAATATAAGAAATATTTGAATCAACAGTTCAATACTTAAAATCAAATTACGAGAGCAAAAAAAAACGTCTGTAGGGTTTGCAAGAATAACAGAACCCTGCTAGAAGATAGAGATTGACAGTTAAGAACTGTTCAGAAGCAGGATGCAAGGTATAGAGTCACGACCGTGTACCAAGTATGAGACTGCCTGGACACTGAAATAATTATTCAGCACAGATAATCATTACAAGTCAATTATGAGATAGGCTAACTGACAGCATGAATTAGACGTGAAAGAAAACTAAAATAAAAAGAGCACCATGAGAGATGCAAACCAGTCTCTCTACATATGAAACCTACAGTTTTCCATTTTTTTTTCCTTTCCAGAGGATTTTGTGGGAAGGCGGCAAAGGAACCATACAGCAGTCAACTGCCCAGCATCCATTAGTCTCTAAATACTGGTTTTCAAAAAGATTCAATTTCATGAGAATCAAGCCACTCTCATGCATCAAGCTGATTTTCAGAATAAAAACATGACAAGTAATATTTGTGTGCACAGTAGTGCAGTCAGCTGGACATTTTTGTCATCTTTAACACTCACTTCCAAATGCCTCAGTAAATAATTTATTTCACCACAATATGCTCCCAGGATTAAATCCCACACTGTGTAATTTGAGCATTGCTGTTCACAGATCAGTCTCCTCAGAGTGCCCAAAATATTAACTAGTCTTGTCCAATTAAAAACCCAAACCAGGAGGGACAATTAACACTCTTTGAATCCTCCAAATGTCTTAAAAAAAAAATTAGAAAGGATATTAAATATTTTCAGAAATTTACAGTCCTCCACTTCATCAGCTACTCTTGAAAAATTGCACCCCCCCATGTTTCCTTCACATCTCCTTTTATTTAGATGTGAAATAAAAAAAATATCAAAAATCTCAATTGTCAATATCAGCTGGTCAAGAAGAAAACAGAAGCCTGAACCTCATAATTTTGACAGATTTTCAGAATAAAATATGCTAAATTGATAGGTCAAGTTGGAATTAAGGGATGGCTGTTCTGCAGTTACATCAGCTTTCGGTTTTTTTACTATGCACAAAGCATAGTGTATGATGTACGTTTAAAACATGTGCACAGCATTTAATTTTTGTTTGTTTTGACCACCTCGCATAACCACAGTCTCTAGGAAAGGAATTAGAAGTTAACTGTTATAGGACTACAACTACAAAAAGCCTGGGTTGAACGAGGGTTCCATCGAGATAAAGCTTAATTATTTACAGTATAGTTCCTGAGAGACTAGTTCCCCAAGTCATTTATTACTAACAATAAATCACTGGTTTCTATTTTTGTAGTGCAATGACCAGCACTCAATAAGAACTAGAAGGTGAGTAGAAGATATCCACCCTTAAATAACACCATAGGATGAGCTTTATGAGAGAGAAAAATGACAGAGGATAAATTTATCTGCCAAAGAACTGGAGTTACGATCCAAAACAAGAAGAATTGACACAAGTTGTTGGCCTCTTTACTGAATCTTCAAATGAGAGGAGTTACTCAGAACATGACAGCAGTTCTCTGAGCAAACTGTGAGAACAAAAGTTCTCCAGAGCAGCAGCAGCCAATGCTCCAGCCTGTGCTGGGCAAGTCAGAGCTGCTCTGCCAACCCTCGTGCCCATGGGACATGGCACACACCGGCATCAGAAAGCCTGCCGACAGGGATCACATCGTCACTCAGATGATGTAGCCAACCCCACCTGTGCAGCTGTCCTCCACTGCAGGATCCTCTCCCAAATGCTTTTAGAATGCACAAGTGCCGGTGAGATGCCAGCAGAGCTACAGAGACAGGAGCAGCACGAGCAGCAGGCACAAGCTCCCTCCTCTGCACAGGCGCACGCTGGGGAGGAACAGGAAAAGCACACACCCCGCGAGCAACGCAAACACAAAGGTTTCAAAAACAATACACCTGGGAGCAGGCACAGCAATATTGGCTGGTGTCGGCTCTTAAAACAATCGCCAGGACTGGCATGGAACTTGGCCACAGCTGGAGGGTGCACGCAGCAGTGCGGAAAGACCTACGTGTCACAATCCCCCAGTGACAAGGGAATCTGAAACTGGTGATTATACTCTACAGTTTGGACTGGATGTCATCCCGGGTATCTGTATCTTTACTGCAGCAACCATCATGGCCCTATAGGTATCTCCCACTTCATATAAGAACAGATTATTTCTTCCCACTTTGTTGTGGTGAGCAAGGAAAAAGAAAAAGGAAAAGAGACAGAGGGTGGGGAAAGGGGAAAAGAGGGCAAGGAAAAGGGGAAAAGAGAGAGCAAAAAATAAAAGCAAGATTGGAAGAATAAAAGAGGGAGGAAAAAAGGACAGGAGAGAGGAAAAAAGGATGGGGGAAGAAAGGTGAGAGGAAGGAGAGAGAAAAAAAAGGAAAAGGGGGGAAGGAATGAAGAGAGAGGGAGAAAAGGAAAGGAGAGAAAAAAAAGAGAGGAAAAAGGAACAAATAAAAACTATGATAACACAGTACAAGTTAAGGCATAGTTCAGAACAATATCTGAACTCTCCACGGCATGGCTTACCACGAACAGTCCACGTGCGAGAGCTACCTTGCACCAGACTGATGGTGCAGACAGCATTTGTAATACAGGTATTACATGCACAAGCCAAAAGAGCACAGATTTCAATACCCACCTTCTGAAAATAAAAGGTAGTTTCAGGTAACTAAGACGGAATATCAAAAAGTATAGAACATGCACTAAATACTGCATTGACTTGACTTTCAGGCAGGTATTTGTATACAATTTCAGCTTTGTATTTATTGTTCAAGTTCCAAAAGCATATGATTCTATTTGAAAAAAAAAAAAATTGCTATGGTACGCTCCAGTAGTTAACGTACATTGGACCACAAATCACCATTTGTAGAATAAACATATCAGGAGGGTACATATCGTTATAAGCCAAGCGATGCTGTTCATGCTTTGTGATGATAGCAGTATCAAAACAAATGTTCAGTTACACAAGGAATGAAAGTTCAAAGATAAAGTAACATAAGTCAACTGCAAAATGAATACAAATAAATATACCACTAAGACAATATACTAGAGAAAGTTTTATTCTAGTGAATAAGTGGGATTACCCTGTCGTTACTGACCTGTTTTAAAATGGGCATAAAGGAATGCAATTGTGGTAATGACCTGTCAAGAAGTCACAAAAAGCCACAAGTTCTTCTGTAGCCTTATAGTAAACATTTTGTGGCTAGCTCTCTTTGAGGAGAGTTAAGAAAAAGAATTTTAAACAAAATTCATAGCATAAAAGCACACAGACCTTTATTTCTATGAGCTATCAATTAGATAATGGCTTATCAAGACCCTTTGAATATCAGCCTGTGCAAATATACCGAGTCACAAAAGAGAGATATGTGCCTAACTCCCCTTCATCTTTTAACCCGCGAATCACCTGCTTCTCAATTCTGTGCTATGCTCACAAATTATTTTGCCTGTAGTATCTACTCCTTAACTCTACTGTATTTAAATCATGGTATAAATTGAAAAATAATTCAGGTTGAGAATAATCTCTGGAGGTCATCTAGTCCCAACCTGCAGATCAAAACAAGATTAACTTTGAAGTCAGACCAAGGTACGATCTACGAATTGGTTACAATAATCACGACTCCTCAAGCCAATAGAAATTCTGTAAGTGATTGACAAATAGTTCCTGACCACCAATAAAATGACCTCTCTCATTTTGGTCCTATGCTTATGCCCTGTTACATCTGAATGGGACCAAGAACTGAAATAAAGGTCTCGGTAAGAGCACAGGTCTTGCCAACCTGTGACTCCCATGCAGTTCAACAGCACTTTATGAAACCTGGTTTTGCAACAACTAGGCTGAGGAGAAGGCAGGACAGCAAGGACAGACAGCTGCAGGAACCCGGAGGAGGAAGGTCAACAGCACGGTGGGAGGAAGACTGTGGGTGAAAGTCAGCAGAGCATTTCTCTGGAGGACACCGGCACAGCTTTGTTGGCTAACACAGAGAGAGGTTCCCACAAATCCATTTAGTATGGTTTGCATGATTCCTGGTGACCCAGAGATCCCCTTTTGTGAAGACATCTGTATTCGCAACAGCCTTGCTGCAGCTGTTTATACATTCCCCTTAACTGAGGCCTCACTATGGGGCCACAGGGGTCGGAACGATTGAGTTACAATAAGCTCCATCCTCTAGCATAGAGATTTAATATTTACTATCTAGCACAATTTGTTGGGCTGCAAACTGATATCATCGTTTGTGATTAGTATAATTCATATTTATATATATACACATACAGAGAGATAAGAATTACAGCACCTCAATATGCCCTGATACATTTGGCTTTGCCTCTTGGGACTTGGCACATACACTGAGGTCACAATAAGGAGCTATGCCAAGTGCAACAGGCTGTACATTATTTAATGGTCTGACCATCCTACACCGCAGTTTGTCATGATTCCCATATGCAGACACAAATCCTCGTTAGTTAACAAGCCTGAAAATGGTCACTCAGTACTACTGATGAAAGCAGTCTACCTTAGAAGCTATGTCCAAAATATAGGAACAAATTTTGCTGCTCATTCTTTGACCATACTGGAATATTGAATAACTGCTTCTCCACCAACAACAGCAACAACAAGAATGTTCTGACCAAATTCCAGGTACTTTCACAAATCACAGCGCTTAAAATGACCTGCTGCTTAAAATTCCCAGTGGTTGTAGCAGTTCCCGGCAAACTGAAAACATTTTTCCTTCCACACTTCCTCTCTGCAGTACAGCTGAATGACCCTGGTGGTGGGAGAAGGTCAGCATAGATGACAAAAAAAAAATAATCTTTAAAACACTGATTCACTATTTGAAGTATTAAATACACATTTTGTGAAAGCCAACTTTATTAGAAACATTTAAGTCTTGCAACTGAAAGAAGATGTAGGAAGAACAAGTATTTGAGCCCCTCCAAAAAAAATCCCTTCCTGCAAGTCAAGGAAGCAATAGCATGAACAACTGCAAACCCATCAAACTACTAAGGAAAATAAAACCCAAAAGAAACAAACAAGCAAAAAAAACCTCCAATCAACACACAAAAGGTGTGTTGGGGTGGGGCCTTGCTTCTAACTTCATATACACCTCATTTTCCCCCTTACACTGCAGACTGACTTAAGTCACTTCAAGATTTTGCAGGTCACTTCAAAGATTTGGTTTATTTGTATTTTTGCCCTTTCCCAGTCTCTTAGTCTCCCATCCTTCATGAATAAGAAAAAACTGTCAACAGTTCAGAATTGAGCTGAGACAACTCAATACTCCGGAGCGGTGACTTCCAAACATCTGGATAGTCAGGTCTCAGCATTTATATTTTTACAGACGGGCATCTCTGCCTTTGTATTGCTTGCTCTACTCTTAAAAGAAATAATCTCAAATTAATTTTAAGCAAAAATTTACCATATGCCACATGTGCCCTCCCTACTCAGGGTACGTCTCAAAGTCAAGATAAGAAGCTGGGAGCCTCTAATACAATTGATTCCCTGCATTTCCTCTTTCCCTTATAACTCACTGCTCATTTACAGCAAAGCTGCATCTTCTCCTGTGCTTGCTAACAACATCAGCATTCTTGTAGTTCCGGCCACAGATGAAACAATAAAAACACAGTCAATAAAATTTACATCTACAAAACATAAATAGCAAAGCTAGGAATAAATAAATGAAATATCTGAAAATCTTGTGCTGCTCTTGTGCTACACTCTAGTTTGCTTCGCTTTTATGCAGATTGACAGGTATTTTACAGGTATTTTATCAACAGCTCTAGGGTGGCATACAGATGACAAACAGAAAGTTTCTTTGAATCTATTTGACAAATACTGAAATAACGGAGAAAAAGTAACTTCTAAAAGAAGGTTTGAAGCACTTTTTCTGAATGCTGTTTCTCCTCGAATGGGTTTATACTTTTCTTCTGCTGGAGTACTAATCTCCAAAATAAATAAATTAAACGCTCTGAGAGTGAGGGCAGCAATTCTGATTTGATAAATGACAACATAAAACCAGCACCTTTGCACTCAGCAGATCTGCCTGTGGTGTTCAGTCAAGAGTGATTGCTGCTGACTAGTGATATAAATAAAGTTCTACTACTTTCATGCTTGTTTGAAACAGGATATCAATGCGATTGTTGTGCAGCAAACTGAATACTACTGTCTTCTATATAAAGCTAAGTTCTTCATTAATTTTCAATTACATATCTAGACAGTTCTTGCCATACCACTCAATAACAGGTAATGGGATACAGAGACGATGTCAGAGCATGCTTCGCTTCGCACAAACTTTATGATGTGAAAACGCTCAGGAAGGGAGATCGGTCTACGAGATTGGGAAATGTTTCACCCAGAGCCAGACAGAAATTCCAGCCTCCTAAAGCTACTTTTAAACAAGCGCTTGCCAGATTCAAGGGTTGCAGTTTATCTTTGTAAAATGCTACAGATGCAAGCAATCCTAAAGGGGGGAAAACTAGAGCAACAAATCGGTAAGCAAGTGCATTGCTATAAAATATTTAACAAGCAGTTTTCATTGTCAAAGTTCAGCATCACATGTGTAGGCCACAGGTATAGTACACAGAATAAAATACAACATACACATACATAAATACCAGCTCACCATTTCAATGAAGACCAGACAAAATACTTTAATTTATGATACTACCATATGAGTAAATTGTATTTTACAGGACTGGTTAGCAAGTAATTGAAAAGAAAGAGGCCATGCAAGTTCTCAGCATTCAAACTGGCAAGCAAACACTTTTTAGAAACTATTAGGAGAGGAAACATATGCTTGAAAGCGAAGGTTGAAAATATTTTGGAGTACATTGTGACAGTACTTAAAATACATAACTAATAACAGTGCCTGCTCTTTGGAACTCTTTGTAAGTCACTGAGATAAGGAAGCCTCTGAAAGAAGAAACAGATGGGATAACAAAAAGACCTGCTTCCAGAGCCTCCCAGGACTCACAGACAAAACACATTACCATCATTTTCTTAACATTATTTTCTGACCTGAAGCTTCTGAAAGCTAACTACTTCTCTTAAACCAAATTAGCATACGCACTATTTCCTCCTGGAAGAGCCTACATCTTTCTTAACATCTCAGCAAAAAGTCAGTGCTGCTGTTGTGCACCACTCTGTCCGTTTTCTTTTCACAGAAAGTTTACTCAAAAATAATCAACCCTGAAATTTCTTTTAAAGCAGCCAAGCAGTATTTTACCCTTTTAGCTAAGAAGTTTTGCCATATTGGTTTTCTTTTTTTTCCATACTCTTTTCCTTTAAAAAAAAAGCCTCAAAGAAGTAGTAAAGAATTCAATAAACTGTCCAACTTAATGAACAGACACAGAGACTGAATTAATAGGCGATACCTCTTCTAAAAAAGCACTACTAAAACCAATTTCTATCAGTAACAATCTATGTGCTTGTGGTATGTTAGATTCATTTCATTTCATGCCATCAAGCAAGAACTCAGAAACTTAGGACAGAGAACAGAAACAGATCCACTAAAAGTTTCATGTTATAACTGAGAGTCAGAGCTTTCCATTCCTTCTATACTTCAGATTTAAAGAGGATGGTTGACAACAACAAAATACTTCCCTTACATTTAAAGAGTGTTAAAATGGTACCGAAGAAGATCAGAGGAACTTGTTCTTCTTTCTAATTGCATCTTTAGGTCACGCACTTTAAATAGAGTTTTTGGCACACAGTGAAATAAATGAAACTTATTTTTCAAACTCTGTCCAAAACGTCTCTCCAATTCGTGCCTTTTAATGATTCAAGCTGCCAAGCCTTTTAGTTATGACAAGCTTCTACAAGAATTAAATCCTGCTTAAGTCAACCTGGAATAAAAGGCTGGGTACTTATCAGGTGAACATCAGCACAGCTATGGGGAGTTAAGTAGCTTTGCAGCCAACACGCCCTGGGGCTCCTAAGAGCTGTGTCTGGTCCAGGACAAAATCCTGCCAGTGCTCACCCTCAAGCCAAGGTAGCTCTGAGGAGAGGAGGGAGGCTTCTGCCACCAGTTCACCTTCCTCAGCATATTTATTACTATTTCTACATCCTTCTTTACCTTGATAATAAAGGCACCTGTCTGAGCTGCTCAGAGATGCGCAGCGTGGATGTATCTCAGGAAAGGTATCAAGAGGCAGGTGGTACATCTGCAGGCTTGCAATGCATCTAGATGCAATCGCAGGCCTGAGGATGCACCATTTTGGTACACGAGAAATTATGTTTTTAAACACCTCTCTGTTAGCATGTAGGGGTACCACCTGTGCAACAGTATGTTCACACACATCTATACTGCATACATTTGTACACCAGAAACCATTATAGCAACTTATTTCCATGATATTCAAATGATGACGCTTGGTTAAAAATAAACGGATATTTCAGTGCAAAACTGCCATGGAAGCAAAATGTATCATCTCACTATTTCAAAGCACAAGAAGACTAATTCCATCTACTCCTCCCAGTGCAGGTTACGGATTATCCCTGGTCCCCTGAGGAGTCACACCAAATGCAGTTTCAGTAGTCTGGGCTCCCACATTCCACCTTTCTGAAACATTTTACATCTGCCTTCTTTTACACCTCCTGAATCATGAAGTGTAGCACATCTTCCACCACTGGAGGTGGACAGTTTCTCTCCATAATTTACTTTCTTGCATACGAGACTTTGCAAGTACATGTTTTCAGTCAGCAGGCAAGTGTCAGGTTGGTATTAAGAAAATGTCATTTTATATCCTTGACAGTCTAGTAGTAGCACATGGCTCTCCTGTATCACAAGAAAAATCACTAAGAACTGCTTTTTGTTGCCCATTCTTAAACAGTTTTGGTTGGAAGAGACCTTCAAGATCATTGTGTCCAACCTTTGTCCTAACCCTGTCAACACCACTAAGCCAGGTCCCTCAGCACAACATCTACACCTCCAGGGACAATGACTCAACCACCTCCCCGGGGCAGCCTGTTCCAATGCCTGACAAGCCTCCCAGTATAGAATTTCTTCCTAATATCCAACCTGAACTTCTCCTGGTGCAAGTTAAGGCCATTTCCCCTTGTCCTATCTCTCATCACTAGGGAGAACAAACCAACATCCGCCTCTCTAAAACTTCCCTTCAGGTAGGTGTAGAGAGTGATAAAGTCTCCCCTTAGTTTCCTCTTCTCTAGGTTAAACAGCCCCAGATCCCTCAGCCGCTCCTCGTACGACACCTGCTCCAAATCCTTTACGAGCTTGGTAGCTGCCTCTGTACCTTCTCCAGCACCTCAAGGTCCCTCTTGTAGTGAGGGGCCCAAAACTGGACACAGTACTTGAGATGCAGCCTCACCAAAGCCGAGTACAGGTGCATGATCACCTCCCTGTTCCTGCTGTGACAACACCATTCCTGATACAGGCTAGGATGTCATTGGCCTTCTTGGCCACCTGGGCACACTGCTGGCTCATGTTCAGCTGGCTGTCTCTCAACACCCCCAGGTCCCTCTCTGCCTAGCAGCTCTCCAGCCACTCCTCCCCAAGGAGGAGTACCACCTCCCTAAGAAGCTCCCTCTATCACCACTTTTTTCTCCCCTTCTTGAGCTGCTCACTTACCATGGAGAACCAGCTGATGATGCATGTGCGGTAAGAATCCCTTCAATTTCACCTCTCTGGACTTTAAAAAGCTGTTCTGACACCTGCATTTCCAATCCTCAATGAATTTTTGCTTTCTGAAATTACTTGGCATAAAGCCTTATGTTTGTTAAAACGCTTCTTAACCTTTGCCCTTTGCTACTCAACCCAGTTAACCAGTAAGAATCTGGGTACTCTCCTTACCTAGGGAAGTAGAGGCAGGGGGGAAGATGCTAAAACCCACCTTTTTTCCTGAAGTTCCACTAACCCATCCTCACCCAAGAATCACAGCAGGAGGCAGTCTCTCAAATGTCTCTTCCCGAGCACCCCTGCAAGGGATGGGGAGAGGATGGACACACGGACTACATGGCTCACATGCAAACCGCACAAGAGCTGCTGCTAACAGGCATAGCAAAGCCAAAGCTTCCTCTGTGCCCCTGGAAAAAGCAAAACAAAACAAAACGGGGAAAAAAACCACACATGTCCTTCGTTCCCTACAGGCTTCACATCAGCATTTTCAATCTTGAAACCGGAAAACTTTTCAGCAAAAAGCTGCAAAAGTCAATTCCCTTTTGAGAAAGCAACTGGTTTGGAGAAGTGACTGCTGAATGTGTACAGGTCCTCTCATCCCACATCACTGCAAACAGATTCTAAAAGAGCTTCAGCTCTGGACAGGCAGTTTCTCCATTTAACACAGCCACTGATCTGCTACTATGTTCTCATTTTGTATTTCTGTTTTAAAAGTCAAAACTCTGTGTGTCCTAATTCAAAAGCAGTGCAATAGTTCCTAATTTTTCAAGCATTTGTTAGTACAAACAGAATTAAAATATTTAAGCTCAGCTGCAAACAGAGATTTTAGTGGTCACTAACAGCTCAGGTAGAAAAATAAATAACAATATTTTTTCTAAGTTAACCCTGATGTTTGTACAGGTGTCTGGGATTTATATGACATGATGGTTACTAAAGTATTCACATCTGTGCACTAAAGTTGTCATCAACTTAGAATACTTTTCCCTCCCTCATGATTTAGATAAAAACAGAAACAAAATACCCACTTGCAGTTCTCAGAGTTATCTCCTTGACTATTCACAGAAGTGAATAAACAGCCTGTTTTTCACTTCTTTCAACTCAAAACACGTAAGTGATTAACAGACCCCTGCACTTTGATACAGTGCTGAAAGGAGGTCTCTCCTGAAGAGGAGAAAGATCTGCTGTTTCTTTTTAGAAGCAAAGAGTAGGAAAAAAAAGTAAAAAAAAAGAGATGGGAGAGGAAAAAAGGAAGCTCTCTGAGGAGAAAGAGTGCTTTTAGTTTTAGTTCTCCATGCCTCTTTCATCACAACTTCAATTTGCATACCCTGTTGTGAAAGGCTCAAACCAGGACACCTGTTTTCCTGAGAAGTGAATGGGTGACTGGAAAATCAGTACACTAATATATAGATTTGGATAAAAAAAAAAAAAAACAAACCAAAAATCGACACTTAAAACAAAAAGCCCATTAAGGTTGAAAACTTATTCGTAAGACATTCTACTCAATCCTACTCCTAATGAGGCTGCTCCAAATCAGACTCCTCACTGCTCTTCATTTTGCCTGCAGTCCTGCACTTTGATTCACCCAGTTTCCACTAGCCTCACTCTCCCTAAATTATGAGTAAAAAAACCTGATGGACTGAAGGACAGCAAAGGTGAGGTTTACAAGCACCAAAGGAAAGAATTCAACCTAGCTGCAGCTGGGAGTGCTGACTTGTGGGGAAGAGGCAGAGCCCTGTTTCATTGCTTCGCATCCCTTACTCACCCTTCCTCTACCTCAGTAAAAACCAACACCACTAAGCCAGAGCATGACCAGGGCTTGTGATGAAGGATTTGTCCCTAAGCTCAACTAATTAGCCAGTGTAATCACCAAATGTCTCCCTTAGCACAGGTTTTCTCTTTTTATATCAACCTGTAGCTTAAGACTCTAGCCAATGCTATCTACTCTTGATATTTTATGTTATTGTGAGTTAGTAACTACAGGGATTTAGAGGAATGCAAGCCACCTGAAAAACTCAGGCAGGCAGAAGCTGCTGATGGCACAGCTGAAACTGCTGATATCTTTGACAGGGCAGAATTTTTAAGGAGCAAGCAAGACCAGATGGATGGCAGCACCAGCTTAAATGTACTACAATCACTCAGGTTTAGATGGCTGTTAAACCAATGAATCTCTACAAAAATCCATGCAGGATGCTGTAAAATAATCTATGTGTTTACTGTGTATTATAAAGTTAGAAGGCATTATATTTAAGGAAAAATACTTAAAAAAACTTAGTACACCGAGATACTTGGGAATAAAAGTCAACAAATGCCAATTACAGCCCTTTTAATAAAAAAAAAGTCCTTTTAATAAAAAACAAAGGTATACTAAGATGCTAAAATGGTACCTCCTTTCTTTTTGGTGAATGTCTAAACACTGACATCTATTCTGATGAATCCTAGTGCCTTATGCATTTCAATTCTAGGAGTGCTTTCATAATCCTTATAAACAAAACAGGCTTAAAATAAAAAAGCTTGTAAAGAGAAAGCAAAATAGGGACTAGCATTCCTACTATATACTCACTCCAAAGTATCTTCAGAAGCATGCTTTTGAATACTATTGAAAGGAATTCAAATTTCATGAGTTTGAAGCAAGGATTCTTCAATGCCATACACCAATAGAAAGCCCAGAACATCTTTCTACAGCAATATTTTTTGAAATGTCACATCAACTATTATAAAACAACATGTCATGAAAAGCAGATTGTGAAAAAAAAGAGGTTTGGGATGTTTGGGTTTTTTTTCCAAGTCTTTCCTGTGTCGTTTGAACCAGGTTTTGAGAATAAGAGTTTTGAACAAAAAGTCACTTATGCTGAATCGCAGTGTTCACTCCTGGGGCTGGCTCAACACAGGAGGGGAAAACAATTGCAGCTGCTTCTGCAAGCACTAGGACTTCAACAAGCAGCTTGCATTTAGCATCGGTAGTATTCACAAAGTTATTTCTTAGCAATTTGGTCAAACACAGACTACATGGCCAACCAACTACTTAATTAGATGACTAACTCTGAAGGTCAAACACTAATATCCAACAAGAACACTGACATTCAAAGCATTAAATGTCTGCTTCTAGCAAATGAACCAAGAAGCCAAACTGGTCAAGAAGCAGGATCTTGTCCTTTGTGGGGGGAAAAAAATAAGAATTTAAAAAAATAAAACCATAAAAATATAATGTAATTAAAAGGGTTAATACCAAAACAGCATGAGTAATACCACAGTTCAGTTCGGCTCTGCTAATTTCTCACAGGTTGATTCCAGGGCGAGCAATTCCTGTCTCATTTGCCACCCTCCCTCCTAGGAAAAGGGGAGCATCCCTTTGTCCCACACCACTACAGCCCTTTTCTCCAAGCAAACAGCCTGACACGCAGACTCAGCTTGCTCTTTCTTCATCCCCAGCAGAACCAAAGCTGGTGACAATATAGGTGGGGCCCAACATTTACATCTGTGAGTCACTGCCCTGTGACAATAACCCCAGAGCACAAAGCGACTCTTAAAGCTCCGTCTCTGGACTGCTAAATCGTACAGCTACGGAAACCAACCCAACATTACTCAAAACTCAAGCATGATTTTCTCCCATCCTGTGGCACCCGTTTTTGCTGTCCTCTTTGGCAATTTAGTTGTGTGGGAAGAAAGCAATGGTTGGTAACTTTATCAAATTAACACCCATGTTTCTTTCACTGCAAACAGTAAAAGATACACTGCACAAAATAGTCCTCAAAGTTCAGTTCAGCAAGAGAACTTAAACAAAACCACCACAATTTTCAACTTTCACAGGAAAATGGCTGAGCCAAAGGCAGCATGATTACGGATAGGTGGATCAGCCATAACACTGTCTCTGCAGTTTACATGATCAGAGTACGAAGTGTTTCATACATTCTGGAAAGGGTTTCTACCATTGGAATGCTGCAAGATATAGACTGAATGAGGTGTCATAAATTACCTTGGACTTAGACCTTTCATATTGCTAAAGAACGTACCAAGAAGTACTTTAATTCAACCGTTTCCAGCTAGTTAAGAAAAATAAAAAGGCAAAGCTTACAACACAAGCAACAGAAGGTAAAATAAGAGCAACCATACCTGGATCCACTGAAACTTATATCCTGCTATGGGACCAGGAGCCCCTTCCTTGTCTCTATGGGATGGGCAGCTGCTCTCTTCCTACTTTTAACTTCTTGGGGTTTTTCCCAGATGATGTTGTTAAGAGCTGGGAACAGGCAACATGCCAGGCAGAAACAATCAGCTGAGACCCAGGCAGTGGTGGGTTGCCTCAAATCACCATCTGCCTGAGCCCCTGACAGGAGGGTCTCAGGGGCAAGGAGCAGGCTACCCCCACTGGCTGCACACACAGTCACCTGCAGGAGATTTAGGAAGCCTGGGTAAATGCAAAACAATCTGCGTCTCCAGTGTTATATGGTTTAAGGTAAGAGTGTGAGAGAGATGAGGTGGGTGGGATTTTTCTTCCTCAGCTAAAATTAAACATGCTGATAGCAACTGGCAAAGAGCGTTTTATGAGTATTGCCGGAGGATGGGTGAAAGGTAGTGGAGGTAAAAGTCAACAGGACCTTTAATTAAGCTGTGAACAAATTGCTGATCTCAAAGTCATCTTTGTCACTGTCATGGACACAGCAAAATAAAAACCAACACACAGCTGCCTAGCCATCACCTACATTAGTCAACAAGTATTTATCAATATCCACTAATAGAGAATGGAAGAGCGAAAACTACTCGGGGTCTTGAGTTGAGAGACCATACCCCATATCAGGCTCGATATGCACCCCTCCTGCACTCCTTGTCCAGGGGAAATGGGCAGAATTTAGGGAATACTTTGCCTTTTTCTTTCTCTACAAGAAAAAGTTCTACCCAACACTTTATCTCCCAATGCCTTACATAGGACTTGCATTCTGTCATGAGTGCAGCAACACCCACAGGTGCTAATGAGAGGGAAAGGGCAGCTGCACAAGAAGAGCCACTGCAGGGACTCCTGGGCACTGCACAAGGGACAGGGCCTGATCTGCTCCCACACTCATCCAAACCAACACTACACTCCTTTCCAAGAGACACATCACCTTACCTCCCTCCTGCCTCAGTCCCAGTGGGGCCATGGCACCATGGCTCCACACCACCTTAAAAAGCTCTTAAAAAGAGCTCCTCTTCCCTCCTCCCAAAATCACTGCCATCTTCAGTATCTATTGACAGACTTAAGTCCTACTTAAAGGTTACAGCTGAAACCAGTGACTGTGCTAAGTCAATGGGAAAATATCTGAATAATCTGTTAGACTAACAGAAAAGCCCTCAGAGAAAAAGCCCAGCACAGTCCTACTTCCTGCAGATATTTGATTTGCTCCAAGCTGAAACAGAAGCCACTCCTGCAACAACAGCAAGGCATCACACGTGCCTTGGGCACAGCTCAACCAAAGTCCAGGTGCTGCTTCAGGACTTCTCCTAATCCAGAGGCAATACTACTACACATCGACACCTTGGAGATGTCCCAGTCCCACTTGCACAAATCATCCCTAAAAAAGGTTATCTTCCATCTCAAGAAAGATCCATATCACTCTTCCCCTTCACTGGATTCACTTTCACTAATTCATAATTCAGTAGTCCTTTTCCCAACCTCCAAAACCAGGAATGTTCCTCCCTCTGCTTTCACTACAGGTGGGTGTGGGAGTTCCTCTCTCAATTGTTATGACAATTCAGGGTGAAATTTATTATGGAAACGTTACTTTACTTTAGCATAGTACCCACAATAAGTTCACTATTCAAAAACAGTTTCAGTTTGATTACAAATAATTAAGGTTTAAAAAAAAATCCAGAACAAACATCAGATTTAATCCAAGTTCTTTCCTTCAGTACAAAACTCAAAAATTTAAGCCTTCTACTGTAGCACCTGCTTGCAAGTTTACGCATTGCCTCTAAGCCATTGTTATAGGCTGAAAGTTGTTAGAAGCAACGTGCTCCGTAACTTTTAGGACAAAATCCTAGTGCTTAGAAAGGAAATCCCCAGGACTAAGATTGTTTACTCACAGCTAATATCAACCTGAGCTGGACACTATTTTATAAAAAATATAATACAAAAGTGTGTAAACCTCATAGCTGATGTCAGGAAAATAACTTCAAAGGAAGCCTAAGACTGTTGTGATAATCACCCTTTTATCATCCCAGAGAAATCTGAAGGCCTACAAAGTATAGGTGATACTAAGGTTTTAAATTCTCACAAAAAAAAAAAATCTTTTAGAAGATAATTTGCTGTTGATAAGTTAAAAATGTTCAAAGGGCCAACAGTCTAAGGTTTATCAATGTTGTACATCAGACACTCATTGTGTTACATACTTTAACAAATTACAAATTGCAATAATTAACATCCTCAAATAGTAAATAATACATACTTTCGTAGTTAATAACACATTCTTTCAAAGCTCCACCTTAAAAAATAAAAAACTTTAAGACACAGTCATGCAGTACTAACACTCAAGATGCTGCTTTACCTCTTCCCTAAATGACAAATAACTTTGCATATCAGCAAAGAGGTGTCATCTTCCTTACAAGTTAAGCATTGTATGAAGTTCCTCATTGAGTTTTCCAAGGGCGTTAACCAAGAATTCTTTTATTTGTTAAGTAAATGGTTTCCTTGTTTCTATGCAACATCTATCCATTGCTGCATCATAATTTTACAACAGTTAATACCTTTGCAAAAGGGCAGTATCAAAGTATGACTATTCACAGAAGTTTAACCAAAGGCATCATGAATTTAGTACCAACAAAACACTGAATTGCTGTGTATTTCAACACAAAGAAGGTAGCTTTACAAGGTAGACATCTAGACAATTACTGCAGTCTTTCTAAAGCCCTTAGGATCAAGGTCAATTTTATTATACTGTGATACCACAGACAACAAGGAGCTTTAAAAGTGTACTTGACTAATTGCTGTCATTTTTTAAGCACTGAAAGATTAAAGAAAAAAAAAAAAACCCTAAATTTACAAAGCAGAACCGAGAACAGCGAGAATTCCTAGTGACATGAACATTTCCTGAAGGATTACACTTTCTAGTCTGCTTTAAAAAAGTCTCAACGCATATATTTTGGAACAGCGCTGATAAAGAAAAATCAAGCACATAAAATCACTAACAAGGATTATGTCAGAACCCCTTAACGTTGGAACAGCACCTCTTCAATCCCTACCAAACTTGTCAAAGGGGCTCTCTACAGAAATTTTTTTGAGCATCAGTAGCAGTATATAATTCTGTTCCTACAGCTTCCTACACACACCACAAAGTTCATCTCACGTGTTCTATTGATGGCACACGGTTGTGCTCTGTTATTTCAGCAGCAAACACAGAACCTAGCACCTGTGCACGGAACAATGCAGCACACCAAGCGACATGCTGCCCATATCCTGGACACAACAGAAAGTCAGACAGGGGACACGCATTCCCAAAGCTTTGCTTTGCCAGGCCACCCAGGTCTTAGGTACCAAGCCAGCAGACTAAAGGGCTGTGTAAAAACACCTGGGAAGTGAGCTCACCCATGTAATTTTGAGGGAAAGCCCAGAGCAGACAGCAGTTGTTCACACCAAAGCTGGAGCATCAGGATAGCAACAGATTTCAGGCACTCCTCCCACTTAGAATCACCCACAGAAGCAAACCTAATCTCTAAAATAAGTTATGAAAAGCACTCGAAAGGTTTTGCTGGCTCAGTAACGAGAGCTTCTTTGCCAGCAACAAATGGAAATAAGCCCAGTGAAGACAGAGCAGAGAAAGTGGTCCCCATGCCCTCTGAAAACACACACAGGCAGATGGAGCACTGAGAAGTACAGAAAGGAGGAACTAACTGGTGGAAGGGAGCACGGAAAGTGAACTGTGATTTAGAGCTGCTTTTAATGAATTTAAAAAGCATGTTTAACTGAAAATGTTTAAGTGATGGGAAAAAAAATACAGCTTTACAAGTGAAGATGAGTGGTGCCACTAACCACCTTCAACAGCAGCACAAAGGAAGGTATTTCCAATTTTTTTCCCTAAATAATGCAATCTATTAAGCAATGACGTACTTTAAAATGAGACACTGCTTTTCTAAATGGTCATATGGTAGATAGCAAAGTGGAGAAAAAAGCCTGTCTTTTTAAGACAAGTAATAATAATAAGCAGGAAGATTAGTAGTTTGAATTTCTTTGGACCTCCTCTTTCCTGAGCAAGAGTAAAAAGCATGAGAAATTATTTAGTAGCTGCAAAAGAAATACTCTACTTTTTTTTTTAAAAAAGCATACAGATTTGTAAGAACTATATGAAGAATTCATTTACACAAGAAGGAAAGGTCAACAGCTATACTCATATGAGAAAAGCAACGGGACAAGAAATGAAGAAAAAATTGAGCTCATCTTTGCAATATACAACCATAACGCCCCATGTGTTTGATCCATTTGCTTTACTATTTCGCACCTCTTAGCACCCAACGCTCCATGGCTGACCACAATATAAAGAAGGTGATCTTTGTGACCTTCACTAAGAATTTGAGACTGAGGAAGTGCCTGTCTCACCCTACAGAAGGATGAGCGTGAAAGGTGGAGAACGACACCCTTCCTCTTTAAAAAAACTGGAACCTTCAACCAGTGTTTGCAGTTCAACGTTATAAAACCATACAGGTGTATCAACGTACTGCCAGTATCCTGAACTTTACTCTTTCTTTTCACAGGAATAATTTGCATTTCCTTGTTTGCTATACAGAGCACATTTTTCTTCACCTCACCTCAGCTACAGGAATTATTGGTCGCAACCAGCTGCACCTTCCTCTGGACAGGCAGGTGTCAAAGTTCACAGGTTCCTGAAGCTCCCCAGGGAGCACATAACCCTGCTCAACATGATTTGAAAGGAACCTATCAATACAGTGTAAGCTGTCAGCAGAATTGGATCCCTATTTATCAGCAATTAAGTCTACCAAGAAAGTAGCAAAACAGTCTCCTCTTTGCCTGAAATGCTACTTAGCCACAGAGATAAAACACAGATGCAGCCCTGTGTTTCATAAGGCACGTGTCCCCATGACCCATGTATGAGCTACAGTGCGTTAGCAAAGGCTCTTGATGAAGTGGCAGAAAGGACACCGACAGGGATGAAATCGAATGGATTTTAGGAGCTTGGTAGTAAGTACGGCACCTTGCCACGCACCCAGCTTCAAAGAGAGCAGCCTGTGCCACAAAAGCCAGTATTGCAGGTTTGCCTTGACCTAACCACAGAGCTACTGATGAGTGAAATGGAAATTACTCCAGCAGGAAAGTGGCTATTCTTTGAAACTGCACAATGATTCAGCAACTCATGCCCTCTCCACTGAGTAGTACATGCGTTTGAGCGAGCAACTGCAAAGAAGAGACCAACAGCCAGCGGCACAACGCCAACTACAAGTATCTTCTTAAAACAACAAATAATTCCTAAGGCAGCTACCTAGATCCTATGGGTGTACTGCTCACCTACGAACACAGGAAAGCAGAGGGTAGGTATAGAGGAAGTCGACAGTTTTGTGTCTCTTTAAGGAAAAAAAACACACATACACACCATTGCAAGCATGAACAGCTACAGCTGAATGTTCTGCTGGTTGCTGAGGATTTTGGCAAAGTGGTAATCTGCAGCGGCCTCCTGCACACCCAAAACAGTCACACCACCAGAAAAGTAACTTTCATATGGCCCAGTGAAACTTCACATGATACAACTTTATCACAGTAGTGGTTGAATATGGAGGAGATGACAGTAAATAAGCTGCAGATAAATAAATTTCCTCAAGTGGGTATCCAAAATGTACTTAATTTCGGATACTTAGATTTGGAAACAAATGTCACCTTGAGCTCATTGCTACTTGGTTACACAGTACACTACTATACAGTGCTTTTAGGGAATACTGTCTGTGAATAAACAGCACAGAGCAGCCTTTTACTTTTCTTCTAAACAGATCTTCCCAGGTGCAGCAGATAACAACAAGAAATTCTGCATGGCTTACAGCAGGCTGTATTCCACTTCACTTACTGAACAGAAGTCCAGCAAAAAGTAAACTCTCCCATTTATAACCTCAGCTGTATTAAAAAGAAATCTTACAAGTAAAAAAAATTGGCAACAATATATTATAGTCAATATTTTCACAGTTTGACATTTTTTATACGTCAACAGACCTTTCATACAGAATTTCTAAATAAATAAATACAATGGAAGAAATTTCCTTCTCCAAAAGATAGCAAAGAGTATTTCAGCTTCTGCTGTAATAACTACCCTATAAACCGAGGAATTATAATACCACCAATATAGGATTACCTACCAATATGTACTATGTGAAAATTGGGCTGCTGGCAATCTCAGAATGTTTTACTGTCTATCGTAGCCTTATTGACTCAACCATTACGGTTTGAGGCCTCCACCAAGACCTGCAGTGAGTAACAGAGATTACAAAACCCTTCAGTCAGCATTGTATGTTCCTTACCCTGTTCCCAGCCCTGCATTTCCAGGAACAAGAACATAGAACCATAGAATGGTTTGGGTTGGAAGGGACCTTAGAGATCATCTAGTTCCAGCCCCTCTGCCATGGGCAAGGACACCTCCCGCTAGACCAAGTTTCTCAAAGCCCCATCCAGCCTGTCCTCGAACACTTCAGGGAAGGGACATCCACAACCTCTCTGAAAAACCTGTTCCCATGCCTCACCACCCTCACAGAAGAGAATTTCTTTCTAATATCTAATCTAAATCTACTCTTTTTTTCAATCTGTGTCTGTTACCTCTCATCCTATCAGTACACTCTCTGATACAGAGTCCCTCCCCTTCGGTATACTCCTGATAAAAATTAAACCAGATACTAGAATGTTACTTACAATTATTCATGTAAATACAATTCAGAAAAAAAAGAGAAAATTTACACAGCACTAATCATACTGTTCATGCTATGAATTTACCTCGGTGATATAAACATTAAACCTGTATTTGGTCACACATATTCACAAAATATATTATTTGCCTATATCAAGTGCGAAACTAAAGTTCACAGTATATCCAACACCACTCAGCTTTTCTGCTTAAAGCACACCATGGTGACAAATAGCTGATTTTTTCTAAAACAGTTGTAAAAGTCAAAGAAAAAGAAACTGCGCTTAAAAATTAACTGTTTCATCTTCAGTGATGAGTATAGTCTAGATAAGGTATGGCCAATTTCATTCATAATCCTCTTAGATATCAATGCTTCCTCTTCAAATAACCATGTAGCGGTGAGCTTGTGAAGTCTGAAAAGCTGACACGAGAACTCAGCAATTTTCAGAGGTCTGAGCACGTCCATCAAGGAGCAACATGTTCATCCATGGGTTTGCAGAACAAGGCTTTTCACATGCTCACTGCTTCTCAGCTTTTACTGCTTGCTAGGTTAAACGGTGAAGGACCAAACCCTTACTCTGTGTCTGCAGCTGATTTACAGATACTGCATGTTTATAATCCAAAATCTCAAGTGAGCATTCAAATGAGTGCCAGATCTTAATAACTGTATTTTAACTCTATCAAGGATTTTAAAGGAAGATAACAAGATACTGCCAGCTATTAAGCAATGGTATTCCCCTGCTAAGTTCCCTGATTAAACACATGCAGGAAAAACAATGCACTCTGTGAAAAAAAAGATTATGTATTGGCTTCTTCTGTCAGCCATATTTTCTTAACACAAGCCAACATCAATAAACCCCTTCACTCAATGTGCAATTCTCACCATCTCCATGTGGAACACGTTAATGAGTCTACATCAAAAAAAAAGAAAATCTATATTTGAGGCACATAGCAATAACAGGCTCTGGTATACACAGCGCTGTTTTTTACATGTTAAAGAAAAGCTAAGAGGTTTTTTTTTCTCACTATATGACAACAGACACTTCATTTCAAAGATGCTGTACTAGCTTCAACAGACATAAAATACAAGCTCACAAAGTCCATCTGGGTGTTCTGCAGGTTGGGGTCTCCTTTTCACCCCCTTCTCTACGCTTCTGCCAGCACTACATTTAGTGTTTAAATGCTGCCTTCGCACAGCACTAGGAATGCAGGAGTGACGCAGCTGCACTGCTGAGCAGTGACGGTTGCAGACTGCAACAGCAAAAGTGAAGTGGAGAAGTCTGTAGTGGAGAAACACGGCTGGACTTTACCTGCTGTGAGAGGTCTCTCTGGAGTGACACAGGCTGCTGAGACAGAGTTTATCCAACCACCAGCAAAGAGTAGTCTCTGCAATTGGAGACTGTGACTTGAAAAAAAACCCATGGTGCTCCTACTACAAAAAAAAACAATTTTGCAGTGGGGAAAGGACACTGTACCACTTATGACCCTTCCGTGAAGGTTTTCTTCCCTAAAGTGAAATGATACAATGAAAACTACATACTTCATACTACATACATACTTCACATTCTGGTGAATAAGCTTCTGCTGGTAAGAAATGCTGTTCCATGGAGCTATACATACATCCCAGCACAAGCGTAATCTTCCCCACAAAATCTTGGTGAGGACAGACTGGGGAGAAGGGAAAGATGAGAAGTTACGTGTGGATAAGACCAATGACCTGCAGACCACAAGTCAGCTGGTACCCATATCCCATACATATTTTACAGAGAACATTACTGACAAAAGTTTTCATAAAATTACGAGAATAAGTAATGCAGTCAGCAAATGACCATTTGTTGCTCACAAATGTTGCCTTAAATTCAGTTTGTAAAATGCTCAGTGGACACATTTTGCTCTCCTCTAGTTAGAAATGAAAAAAATAAATTATGTGGATGTACTGGGGAGAGACACAGGGGAAAGCAGTGTTGTCTCTCCTTTTGTTGATTTGAATAAGCCATGTCTTCCTATTCAGCTCATTCTCTGAAGAATATTAAACCATCCCAATGCTACAACCAAAAAGAAAACAAAAACAAAGTGGTGGTGATGAGGTTCATCAAACGGTCAGGATTAAAAACCAAGCAGGAAGGTCTGCACATGGTTTCTACAAAGCTTACTGCAGGTCACCTCCTAATTTCAGCCTATATCTGAACACCTATCTGCAGGTCAGTGCAAAAGTACTGCTTGCAGCTGCTCTGCTCTCCTCTCAGCAGGCTTAAATCACAGCTCTACAGATGAAAATGCAAGGGTATCCCAGAGCCCTTCCCAGCATATTTCCTTTTCGATTTTTTTCTTTTCTTTTTGGCAAACAGCACCCAGATACTATCCTAGTGTAGTCAGGTCTTCTGACAATGTGAAACTCACACTGACAGATGGATTCACTTTAAAGCATGGCTACGAACAGCTGCTGCTGATCATCAGCTTGTAAAGCGAAGTCATTCATCACAAAATATTTCAAAAGACTGAGCTGAAACGGAACAAATGAATTTGAAGAAGTACAGGAGGTGTGGTGTTAGCTTTGGAGAATGTCAGATGTAGAAAGCACAGCTATAGTAGTGCTATTAATTAATTCCTGAAAATGCTGGCACCACTCTACTAGCAGCATTCTCCAGATTCTCAAAATCTCCCCTCTCAGGAGGGGAACCTGAATAAGGTATTAGAAGACATAATTAAATACTCCTTAGTCAAGGTGATTTTAACTAAGTGAGTCACTAAAGGGAGCTGATGGCATGTTTAAATTGTGCTGGGGAAAACTTCAAGATGACAAGCCTCAAAAAACTGCTGGACTGTGAGAAGGTTACTTCCCCAGCTGCCCTAACTCAGCAAGAAGTCCCATCACTCAGGCAAGGGGGCCACACACTCTGCCTTCGCTGCCTTCACGTTAAACACTTTGAGAGGCCTTACTGCTCCTAAAATGTTTTCATCTTCCTCTCTGATCCTTCAGCATGGCTGCAGTCAAGAACAAGATAACCTTCGAAGTATGTAGCCTCACAAATAAAACCACCAAATACGATGGTCTCTGAAGAGATGGGAAGCTGACATAGAACTGAGTAATTCACACTTTTTCCTTTTTATTTTTTAGTTCAGGAATTAAGCCGCAAAAGTAGACGTTTTAAACCTTGCTGTATTTTCAGGGCCACGGGATCATCTCTGACTGACTCAGTTTTTCCCAGACTGCTTCCTACAAGTTATGTATGAGGCAGCTTCACAGACATTGGGAACGAGGCTAATATGCAAGGAAGAAAAATCTCCACAAGCTGCATCAGGTGGTAATTCATTTTTGCCAATCCTTGCTAGGGTTTTCTAGCAGAGGGGAAACAAAGTCTCAAAGACTTTCTTGAGGGAGGTTCTTTATCTAGAAGTGGTATTTATAATGTTTTCAGACAACTGTGCCATCAAACTATACTTTCTATCAGTGCCATTTCATGAAGCAAGCATGTAAGTCTCATGTAGAATATTCATATGTACACTCTAGTTTTGAGTCACTTCTGCATCGACATGCAGTTGCTACATCATTTTCATGTCTTAGTATGAAAACCACTCATGTTTTCAGCTGCAGTAAATTTAACAATATTTTTTTGAATATTTACTGATAAACAGTGAAAAGCAACAATACTAACCCACAGATGGTTTCCAGGTTTTTTCCTCAACATAGAAAACATAATCTCTGCAATGGTAGGGGGAAAAAAACAACCAACCAACCAACCAAAGCCCTCTTACCATTTCCCTCTTCTCCAGAGTACCTTCCTCAGTCTATTTCTCTACCTACCATCCTTCCGCAAACCCGGGTAACAAGACAAAGCTCAGGTGTCATAAGCTTGTGCAAATAAGGACTATCAACTACCCTGCAACTCCCATGCAATGGAAAAAAAGCTACTGCTTTGCCATCACCTGGTATGAAAGCAATGCGAGGAAGTGATCAGTGGATTAACACCACATCAATAACTAGCTCTAAGACAATGGTTTTGTTATTTAACTAATTTTTGGCAAACAGCTGACCACTGCCAGGATATAGGACCTGATGTGGGGGTGAAAAGCTGGGCGCTCAACAATATTGTTTTATACGCAAGAACCAAGGCGCACACACAGGCAGCTCTTGCTCACACACCCTCCACAAGGTTATTCATCACCACAGCAACCTCTCGAAACAAAGGTGAAAGCCGATTCAAATGGACCTGTTCCTCTGATGACAGAGGACGTAGGGTGCTCTCTGCCTGCACCCTATGGGGGGGCTTCTTTGTTTGGGTTTGGTTTTATGTCATTGGATCTCATTTACTAATTTAGTTTTCAGCAGCCCAGCATGCATGCCCAGAGCAGAGAATGGCCAAATTTACACATTAAGCAGCAATTTTCTCCTGTAGCCCTGGTCAAAAGGACGGAGAGGAACTGGCTGATGTACAATTCCTTCTTGCCACGTGGCTGAACAAATGCCATACTGTTACAGGTACCCACTGTCACCTCACCTTCCCCACACCCTCCCCTACCTACCAGGAATAGCTGCTGTAAAATAAATGCCCCACCTAAACCCAAGGGAAACCCCAACCTCTCTAACTGCCATTTCTTCCTTCCTCTCCCCTCACCGCTTCTTTTTCTTCACATCCTCTTTCACTCCATGGGAGCTTAATGATTTTGGATACGTTAAGAATATTCGACCGAGACAGTAAAATAATTGTAAACTCAGCACAGACAAGAAGCAGTGTCTCTCCCGTAATTTGGAAAGAACAAACACCAATGCTTCCTGGAGTCACTTGAGGAAAGAGATTATGATAATTTCTAAACCTTTTCAACTACAAGCCAGAAGGAAAAAAACACTGTCTGTAATGACAAGCTGTCAACACTCGGTGAGCAACGCGGTTCTCATTTGTGACACTGATCCTTTGCCTGCAGAGCAGGGCACGTGGGCATCAGCAGCCAAACCACATGCAATAACAAGGCTCAAAATGCCCAGGTTTCTCTATTTCTCCAAAAATAAAACCTCCATTTGAGCAGCCAGGTCTGGCTGTGAGAATGCTCTCCCTGTCTTCAGAACTTAAAAGACAGAGTAACCATGTGTTCTGAAATACAGGATTTTTAAAAAAAACAAACCACAAAAAATGGTTCCTACGAATTTTATTTTTTAAATGGAAAACACAGGTGACTGGAGCAGATATCATGAAGCCTCAAAAGATAAGTCCTATTTATTTACTCACATCGAGAAACAAATTCTGCTGTAGTGAAAAAAGCAGAAATACCTATCTAGCTTCAGTGATTCCATGGATCACAGCAAAATGTATGCTGTCAAAAGAGTGGTTTGATTTACACCAACTGCTTAGGCTAACATTTTTCTTAAGTTTCAGAATAATCATTGATAGCTGAGCATTAATCTTTTGCAGGTTTATGACGGTTTGCAATTTCTGTCTGTGTGTTTCAGCACCCCAGCAACATAAACAAACATCTAGGGCAGAAGGTTCATTTACTCAATTTGGCAGTATAAAAGTCTGAGAAAATTCAGGTTACAGATAAAGATTCAAACTGCAGTTTCAAAAGAGCACACTGCATTTGCAGGTAGCAAAAAGCAACAGAGGAGGATTGAAAGTGAAGCACGAAACGACATCTAACCTCAAGTGCAGGACACTCTCCATGTATACTGCATTTGAAGCTCTATGGTCTATTAGTACAGTGCTCTCAGAAATAGAAAAAGAAGCTGCATTTGAGCTGACACACATTTCTTAAGTGCAGCCACAGGCAAACCCATCAAACTGGATGCATTCATAGCACAAGGTGATTTACGTCATGATGTAATCACTACCTGACACGATGGGCAGGCATTGGCTGACTCAATCTTTATTTGTGCAACGAATTTTCAATGTACCTTCCTTATGATCTTGTTTCACAAGAAGTGTCTCCACACAAGAGTTGCTTTCCCACCCACACTACAGGGGAGCAAAGGTTTTTGCCTTCTCCCTCACGCTGGCATCTAAACATGAGTCAGACCAGGACCAGAAATACAACAGACGGCAATTATCCTTAAATATCAAACTGTCCGGACCAATACACAGACATGCTTCCACTGTAAGAGAATAATTTTATCTATGTGAAATTTTTAAGCTTCTAGAAGATCTGTGGTCTCTAACTCCTGATAACTGAAAATACATACTGCTAAAAGCAAGCGCACCAGCCCAGGCAGTAACGCTTCTGAATAAAAAACATCACCTCAAATACTAGCCTGCTTTCTCTATTTCTAGGCACTCAGAAAATCGATTGCAACAATTTGAAAACCTTTCCTCTCCAAATCTGCTGGAGTTAGCACTAAAGTTGTTATATTATTTAAGCACTGAGGTTCAGAGATCTCAGGCCGTATATAAAGGAACTGTGTCTACCTTCAGCAGTTCCCAGAACAGCAGTTGTTATGCTTGAACTGAAGCGGGAAGAGCAGAAGTAATGAGAATGAAGGGAACCTAAGGACAGATATCTTCCAACTTGCAAAAATACAATGAATTTGTGACATTAGCATCAAATTTGGTTTTCCAAACTTTCTGTTAATTAAAATCTGCTTGGTTTAGCCTGGTTTAATAGACTACTAGACCTCAAAATACTGCACTGGAGTTTCTTGTTCTGCCTTTGCCTCCTCCAACATAAAGCCAGAGTTACCCTCAAAATTTTTCAGGCCAGAGCAATTTTCCAACTCCGCAGTTAATCAAGCCAGCTTGTACAATCAGGTGCCGCACTGACCTCCACGTTTTGCTCAAATACTTCAACGGGCATTCTTAACAACATGGTAAAAACCTGAACGAGTCAGACAAAAGCCTGTGATATATTTTGCCCTTCCTGCACCCATCCTTTCAGAAGGGCTCCTTCTACCTTCTCAGGGAGGTAACTTGAAGTAGCTCTGTCTAAAGCACCAGTATTCAACTCCAATATTCATAGGGAGATTCGGTATCTGATGCTGAGCTGTATCATAACAGTGCTTTAATAGGACTGTTCCGGTCTGGGCTAAACAAAACCAGTTCTGTTCAGTGATTTTTACTTTCTGTCTCAGTCTTTTCTAAGAGGCTGCACTTTCTGAAGTCAGCAGCATGTTTTTGCAGACAGTGTGTGCTACTGGCAGTGATAACACCTGATGTTTACAGTTACTGCCTGGGACTGAGATGCAGAAAGGCTCTTGCTTATACTTATTCCCATAGTGACCAAGGCCACTGCTGGAACTTGTGTGCCACGCTGGGGGTGCCGGGTAGTAAGAGGAGGCACAAGAAAGTAAAAAGTTGCACCTTCGGGGGGTAACAGACAGGACAGGTGGCCAATGAGAGTATTCCATCCCATATACGTCATATTTAGTATAAATTGAGTGATCACGAGAGTCCTTTTCCCTTTTTCACTTCTTTTCTGCAATGGCCAGTGTCCAGGGAGGACTCTGTCCAATCTCCTGGTTTTGATTCGGATCCTGAGTTCCCGAATCCAGCTCCCTGTATCCATCTCCCGCCGCCGCTGAGCCTGGGGTTTCCCCAGTGCCTCCTGCTCTGCAGCACCAGTGGGGATTGCTATCAGTGGGGAGTCAGGTTCAATATCGGGCTTATATATAGTTGTATATAGTTCTTTTTATCATTTCACTATTATTTCTATTATTGTTTCATTAAAGTCATTTTAGTTTTCTTTTCTAACCCATAAGTCTCTCTGCCTCATTCCCTTTTCCTTCCCATTAGGGGGCAAAGAGGGAGTTAGAGAGCATCTGTGTGTGTTTTAGTGGCCAGGCCAGCCCAGCCCTAACCCATGACAGGGACTCTATCCATGCACAGAGGGGCTACTACCCCCAGATTTCAGGGAGATGTTTAAATGATTAGCAACAGCTAAGGCCACATATGTTGTTTTTAATAGCAAACGTGTGCTTTGTAGACGACGCTGCATCTCAGCAATAATTCTTTGGTGCAACACTCCTGGGAAGACAGCAGTCAGCCCAGCATGACAGTGTCTTAAATGAAGTGGGGTGTTACAAGGTGCAAGGCGGCACTCCACACATTTGCTGTCAAAGAATCACACCATCTCAGCTGCTGGAAGAAGCAGATTGCCCTTGTTTTACCAAGGAAAATCACAGATGGAAGAAATCGACTGGAAACCACGTTCCTCTTAAAAAAAAAAAAATTGCTAGCTATTATCTTTTGCAGAGAGGCTATGTCTAGTATTGAACTGAAGACAAGATCACACTTTGGAGGTCAAAACAAGCATACTCTTTTCTTTATAAAGCATCTTCAAAAGGAAGCCAGGGATGAAGTTTGTCTGTGCACAGTCAGAGATTTAAATGGGGGAAAAAAAAAACACCACAAAAAACCACACCCCATGCACTTATATAAAAGGCTTTAGGGAGTTTCATTTTCTATTCAGCTGGAAAGGGAGTGACCAAGCATGCACGCACGCACGCACATATATACACATGCACACGTTTTTAATCATCTTCATGCTGACAGCAGCCAGTCACTACTTCTGTTATCAGAGCCCCACAGCTTGTATTGCCAAGCTATGAAGCGCTAAGGCAGAGAGTATAAAACCTTCTCTGATTAAAAAGGCACAGCGATATCATCTAGTCCAAGACACCAATTGCTACAGATTTGAAGTTTGGCCTCACCATGACGTTACTCACTCAGTGGAGGGAGCGAAAAAAAGTAATCTATAAACATACAAACAAATAGTAAGGATTTGCTAAGATTAGCTGGCAACCTGCATCACTCTCATTTTCTCTAAGCTCGTCAGTCACCCTCTGTGGAACAGAAGCGAGCCAGGCAAATATTTCCATTCAGAAAGTTCAGTTTGCAGCAAGATGCCAGCTGTTAGAGACAGCAAGTGAGAGAAGGTGTGCTTACGTACAGCTCACCAATGACTACTTGTGCAAATGCCACGTGCCTGGGATTAAAACTTCAGCTCGGGTAGACGCTGTTGCTGCCACTGCTTGATTCAGCTCAGGTGGCTGGCATATCTCCAGAGTCACTCAGAAGGCAGCTGCCCAACAGGACAGGTCACTGAAAAAACAGAAAAGAAAGAAGTTCAGCTTTGCAATTCCACTGCACGTTATACTATGAGATTTGCTAAGTGCTGACTTCTTAAAATGTGATTTTCCGTAATGCATGAGATGGAGGAGTACATTTCTTGAGTTCATCCACTGTTTACAGTTGAATTTGCTTATGAGTTACTCTTTTGAGTTACAAAGAACTCTAGGAGTTACATCATTTTGACATTATCTCAGTTCTGTGGGTTCTGTGAGAGGTTTCATTCCCTCTCCCTTCCAGGAGGCCAGCCCTGCATTGATGTAGCCATTTTAGGATAAATCCAATTAAAAAATAATTAAAAAGTACAGATCAATTTGATAAAGCAACAGAACTAGGAAGAAGCAGTAACAAGTCAATCTAGTAACAGGGCAAGCGGTAACAGGTCAATTCAGTCAATCTGAATTGATCCAGTAGTTGCAGATTAATATAGGAAGTAACATATTGAGCCAGTTTATGTACTCAACTTCATAACGTTGCTTGCTAATATGATCGGTGGTTTATCTTTCAAGCGGTGGTTTATCTTTCAACCACCTAATTCTGTCCAAAAATTAAAATTCTACTTTTTTTAAGGGGAGATAAGCAATTAATGGTTTGCTGACTAGGAAACCCGTATCAAAGAACAGACAACACATGGGCACAACACCTTAAAGGCAGCTCAGGCTGTCTTCCATCCATACCTTGGTTTCCCAGCCTTGGTGTTTCCCAGCTCACTGGCCTCGGCCAAGACCCTCTACCCTTCTGTGTCCATTTTCTGCCTTGCAAAACATGGATAAAGGTGACAGCCTTCTTAACAAAATACAAGCGCAAGTGCTGAGAGGCATTCTAAGAGCCAGTCACGATTACTAGCACATCCAATGTTTGCCAATACTCCGTGGTCAGTTTTGCCACTGACTTCAGAGGAACCAAAATCAAACACTGAAAAAGAAACAGACCCAAAAATCCTTCAGGAACAATCAGAGCAAGAACTTTGTGTGTGGGTCTCTCTTTCAAAAGGGCAAAGGGGCAGACAGTCAACTGAGGATACACCAAAGAGGAAAGAGACATGATCATAAGTTACCTCTAAATAGCACAGAATCATCTATAAAGCTCTGAGACCAGGGAATAGACTTAGCTGCATGCATTACATATACATACACACGTATAAATAAATGTATATACATGCCCCCAAAAAAAGGACAGACTACACCTCTTTTCCAACAGTAACTTGTGATCTCAGTACCTTCTTTGCAGAATTTAATTCTTCTTGGTAGTATGGAAGAATTAAAGAATTCTGCTGACAAAGGAAAGTACCAAACACCAGCACATTAATTGTTTCCAAGCTCCTTGTCTCCAAAATTTGTGAGAGGTTTTGGGACTCTCATCTGAAAGCCAATGTAAAACAAAAATGTCAAAATCCAATTTTACCAGTGAGTCTCAGAGTTCCTCCTTGCTAATGTGATTTTACTGTTTGCAGCCCTGGACATGAACACAGTTAATGAATAATGACTGTACAAACAAAATATCAGATAATGATGGAGGGGGGAGGAAAGGGCAAAATAATTGCATGGGTAGCTTGGATTGGATTTGGCATCAATTAAAAAAATTGATGCCCTTTTAATTATAGGAAAAAGGCTTTACTAGAAAGATAAGACAGACATGACAATCAAAACATTGTAATCTTTGAGTTCAAATGTATGGAAATGGAAAGTTCACAAGGTTGTGGTTTTTCAGTGTGTTTCCTTTTTATAATAAAAAATCAGCTCTTTCTCAAAGAAATACATCCAAATGTGTGTATAAACCTTCAGCTCACTTCAATGCTATCACAGCAGAAATCTGCGTTCTGCTTTTATCGCTCCCTGGGAATATTACTTCCACAAGTAGGACTGCCTCCTACAAGGTGCAAGATATCTTTCATTTATTTCCCTTACAGTAACAGTCCAAGTCAGTAAGAGTTACAGCCACTTGAAGAATCAGTCCAATAACCCACCACTTAAGATCCTCCCCTAAATGGTTCCCCTGGATATATTATCAAAAAAAGAGCACTCGAGATTGCTCCCTGTTTGATTAAGGCTGTGCAGTGCATGTTTCTTTCCCTGCTCTTGTTTGTAATTCCAGCAGCTCATGCCAGATTCTCACGTGTGAGAAATATCTAATGTAAGCACATGAAATGCATTGTTCTCGGCAGCCCTTTAGTTTCCCAGAGCAGCTTAATAATATCCATTAAAAATAAAATAAAAAAGTTAAAGGACATCTCTTTACAAAACTCACACACAATTCCTCAGCTACCCAATAAAGTCCCAGATGTTTCACTGCTGCTCTGTACTTCCACACCTTTTTCAGTAACGCCGACACTAATACAACCCGTTTTTACACAATCATTTCCACAATGAGATATAACCACTTCTAAGTAAGTGCTAGTTTATAAACAACATTTACTAACCTATTATTTATAACGACCATTTCTATTATTCAGTATCTTCCATCAACAGATCTCTAATACTGTTTAGAAGACTTAACTTTATCGTCCAACTACCTCTGCAGCTGTGGCTTACAAAGTGAAAGCACAATTATACAAGACAGAATTTATTCAGGAAATAGGAACTGTGATACTTAATCTTGCAGAATAACCGAGAGATAATTTAAAGTAAGGTATCTACAAAGAGTAGCGTCTGTGCCAAGAGACTGTTTGTATTGGTTTTTGCAAAGACAGGACAGAATGTTCTCTTCCAAAGAACCACAAAACAAACTTCCTGAACTAATGTGAGTTTTCTTTTTACTTGTATTTAATCCAAATAACCATGGCCTGGCCAGATTTATTTAGGAAAAAAAAAAAAAGAAATTAATTTGGCACATCCTTGTCTTGAAAAAGCACAGTCACACCCTTCAAAGTGAGTGGAACGAGCCACCTGGACAGATCTGTAACAACTGCTGCTCTTTAAAGTTAGTGGTAAGAGCCTGGAAGGGATGAGGTTTTTTGACCATTTAAAAAAATATTTTTTTCCATAGCAACCTAAACAGTTGTAATAAAGTCTTTTAATTTTTTTTTCTTTTTTTTTTTCTTTGTTTTAATTCTGGTCTCTTGATACACATCAGTAGGTTTGAGAATATGGAGATAAGTGATGCAGGGTGTTGAGATGGTAAAGCAAAGGAAAAAGAACTTGAAGTCACAATAGTAGCTTATTTAACATAATATTTTGTCCCTAAATCAGTTATATATGTCCTCTAGCCTAAATAAATAAATAAATGAGAGAAAGAAATAATTTTTTTAAAAAACCCAAAGCAACAACAACAACAAAAACACAACATGAAACCCTCAACCTCAGCTGAGCTTTTACCTCCTTTTGCCTTTCAGGAGCTGATGGGCAAGTCCACAGGGAAAAGCTTCTTTGCAGGGCAAAGAGAAAAACATTACTGGTAAGGTCAAAAGAGACAACATATCATTTAATGGGATGTTTTTGTAAATCCTGTTTAGAAATAGCAATGGATTTAAAATTAAAAAATTTATATACAACTTCTGCCCTTTATGATGACACTGAGCCCCCCCCAAAAAACCCACAATGATGTCTAACTCTACAACAGTTCTGTTTAAATGAGCATTTGTGAAAGTTCGACTAACAGAAATCCATATTTCACAAAATCTACAATGTAAAACTACTTCCAGAGCCACCAGGAGTACAGTTTTTCCCAACAGTGTACCACAGGCATATTTGTCATATTTGCCACACAAGTACTCATCTCTTCTCACAATTGCATGGGTTGAGATGCTACCTTATGTTGCTCAGGCAAAATGGGCAGAATGCCAAAAGAGGCAGAACCATCCACACAACTTGTATACAAGCCAGACACTTTTTTAAGATCACATTTAACAATATAATTTCAAAACGGTGCATTATAGTCTCACTGTAGAAGAGTCATCCTAAACAGATCAATAAAATACCCCCCCATAACTGGGAAGGATAAAAAAAGAGGCAGAAACCTGATGGAAAGTCAACAGAACGCAAAATGAATTTCATATTATTTATACTGATACAAAGCATCTGCGTGAGATGTCTGAAAGTTGTTCATCTTCATTGCCACAGAAGTTAATAATAAACTCCTATATATAGCAATTTTGATTATTGCCTTTGGAATGTTTATACATTCTGTGCTTCCATACATTAATGCAGACTGGATTTATTAACAGGTAACTGTCAGATGATTTCAGTGGCTATTTTTACTTGTCACTGTTTCCTTGTTTACTTTTGCCTTCATTCCAGCTTCAAACTCCTTGCCAGGTGAACAATGAGAGCTGTTTTACTTTTAGGTTCCTCCTGCCACAATGTTTAAGTTTCAAGCTCTGCAAGGATGAGTTTTACTCATGTGAAATCCAACCAGTGCCGTTTTTATTTTGCTTTATTTTAAAGCAGGAAACAAACCATATTAATCTCAGATTTTGTAAAAGTTGTTCTCATATATTTAATGTGGAACCACTTCTAAACTTGAGAGCATAAAACTTACACTGGCAAATACATTCATATATTAAACCTAAGTCTCCCTACCAGAGGCATATATTTTTTATATTGAAGTAAAGACAGATTATTAATAAAAGACTCTGCCTTTCTGAAGTCAACAGTTATGCTCTTACATTTCAACATACCCAGGATTTCTTGTTACCACTACAGAAGACAAAATTGTCTCTTTAGACACATGCATGTGGTAAGCAAACAAAACCGAGAGCATCATATTGTTCAGGAAGATTAGATTATTGTCTTCAAATACCATTACAGGCTTCAAAAGGACGGGCACAGCAGGTATCGCAGCGGGGAACAGACCCGTGGGTGTTGGTGCTCAAGCACGAACTCCCTGCTTACTCTGGCAAAGGGAGATCCCGACACTGTAACTGCTCTTAAAACCTACATTGACTTTCAGACCCTTGTCATATTTGGGGCTGAGATAGCTTAGAAGATCCGTGGGAAGCATCACATGTGGTATTGGAAAAAGCAGTAAGAAAGGAACAAGGGGCATGACAAGAGGAAGGGTTTTTTTCTAGTCGCACTGAAGGGTGTTCAGATCAGAGCTGCTCAGTCCTTGATTCCCAGACTTACTGTGTCTGATGTGACTTGAAGAGCATTTTAAATACCAATTTCCAGATACTACCTTGTGGAAAAATCACCCATCAGAAAAAACCACCATGCAGATAGTCTGCACTCCCTCTGCACCACCCAAAGACACTTGATTTATTTTATTTTCTTTCATGCTGCTATTGGCTTGGAAAGGGACGGTGCTTGCCACACATGTATGATCAGAGAGGTAGAAATCAGAACATGAAAAAGTAATTGTGACAGTTCTTCTAGCTGACTTTTTAGTTGTCAATTTTCCTGTTCAGCAAAGAGGAGGGAAAAAATCCCCAAACCAGAACAAAACCAACAGATGACATTCCACAGAAAGAGAGAACTGAAGAAGATACGCACAGAATGGGGTAAAAACAATACTCACCCTTCACATATCTCAGCACTAAAGCCTACCAAAACGTCCACCATCCTCAGTATAAAGCTTCCCCAGCTGCTTGCTACCAAGTTCTTCCTTCGCAAGCCCTCTTGTAAAAGGGCTGCAATAATCCAGGCAACTGTCCCAACGTAGCCTGAAAAATCAAGTTTCCCTTTTTTTTTTTTGAAAGGCCAAGTGCACTACACAAAATGCCCAGTATTCATACTGAAATTTTAAAAATAAAGAAACATGTTCAGAAAATTTACTAATCTTACCTTGCGTAAATTTATCATAGCTCATTTGTTCTGTGAGCCATGGAGGAAAGAAACAAGAAAAAAAAAAAAGGGAATCCCTTCAGGAGGAGAAGGATAGGGAAGCAGCACAAAGGAGCACTCAGTAACTACATGGTTAAGGAGCAAATTCATGGCCAAAAGGCAAATGATTGAACATTTGGTTCAGACTGGTATAAATAAGTAAGTGTGCAGTTATTTGCCCTTCCCAAACCTGACCCTTCCTAACTCTGTTACACTGCTGAAAAACAGCATCATCAGGAACATCTTGAGCTTTCCGTTTATTAAGGAAAGCACAAAAAGCCATCAGCCTTTCAAATCACTTTGACAAAGAAAAGCACAGAGGTTTCCACATCAATACACCTACAGAATACCACCACATTGTGGCCGTTACGATAATAAAAGTTATTTCAAGCACAGCCTGTAGTAATAAATCCACCTCAGTGCCAATAATTTTGTGTTTGTAGCTGAGGAGCCCGGGGAGTTTCCCCATCATGATGTAACCAGAAGTTGCTTCCGAGCTATATCGATCTCGGACTCATGATATTTGTATCCCATGAGAAGACAGAGCACACCTTAGACATAACCTCTGAAACACCTAAAACTTCTATCAAGCTCGTATAATTTTTTTCCACACTCAAGCACATCAAGTCACACTGTTTATACTCAATAATAAAACCACATACCCTTCATCAGTACATGCTATCCTTTCCCTGGGAATCACAGAAAGGTACAGTATCAAGACATCTGGACGCCACAATTTTCAGTTCATCTCCCCACTTTCTCAAACACCATTTCTTACCTATGTCTTCGCATTTATCCCT
The DNA here is from genome assembly GCA_020746105.1 of Trogon surrucura. Taxonomy (NCBI): domain Eukaryota; kingdom Metazoa; phylum Chordata; class Aves; order Trogoniformes; family Trogonidae; genus Trogon; species Trogon surrucura. The sequence continues at coordinate 150,039,025 of CM036617.1, read as the reverse complement.
AATTAGAATCACCGGTATTAGAGCTCACGTAGTCCACTGGGGTCAAAGCAGTGCACTGTAAGTGATGTTTTCCAGTCTCTTCTGATATTACCCATCAAGGTAATAAAAGTTTCTGCTCTAATTCAAAAGCAACCTGTTACGCAACCCAGCAGCTAATGATCAATTTACGTCCTTCTACTCCATCATTAGTACTTACCACAGTCTTTGAACTCATAATTATTTTCTGTATGACCTCTACTTCATGAATTAATGGTTTATCAGAATTTAATGTGCTTCATTGTATCACATTCCAAGTTAAATCATCCTAAAAATCAATGCAACTACGAAAAGAAACGTAATAGCTGTATAAGTCTAGTAATGCAGCTAAAAGGCGGGGGGGTGCGGAAAAGAGCAAACCCGTTTTCAGGCTAACTATCAGGTCTAACAAAAAAAAGCGACATTATTTTGTCAAAAGAAGAACCAGGAACATAGTAATCTGCCTACTCTGTAAACAAGGACAACGCAGCAACTTTCTTGGGGCCATTCCACTCCTTCAAAAGAATCTATAATGCTCTCAATAGAGCAATAACTACCAATTCCTATAAAAACCAGATTCAAACAACAAAACATATTTTTATAGTACTTATCACCACCACTTTATTAGTTCTATTGCTAGTCCCATTGCACCAGCACACATGACTAGGAGCAACCCAGGCTGTTGCGGGACTCTGGCCAAGACAGCTCACAATACTCTTCATTACAGGAATTTCAGGAGACCTTGGGCTAAATATTCTCCTCAGATCCTATATAACAATTATGACTGTTCCTTTGATGTAGGACAAGGCCCCCTAGCTCTGTCCCCTGTAGGTGATGAATGGTAGCAACGATGGCCAAGTACTCAGAAGGAATCCTGTGACAGACAACTGTACAGTAACACTCCCTTAATCAATTTCCACCCAGCTACTCCCAAGCTTGAGCTAGGAATCGACCTCCTAAAAGGGCCCACTTCTTAAAAAAAAGAACAACAAAACCCACCACTTAAACGTTTTCTTGCTAATGTTTCTTTTAATTAAAGCTATTAAAATTTAATGTTTTCAGTAATGCCCTTCTACAACTCAAGGGTGTACAAAAAGGAAATCCTTGTGTTTAAACACCTTCCAACTTCTCTAAGCATCGCTCTTCCTCTCTTTTATAATTTTGGAACAAGAGTGTTTGTCCTTGATCTGATCCCAGTTTCTTTTTCACTTTCTCAGCTCATCTGTGACTTTATTTGTCATACTAATAAGGAACCGATTCTGCAATGTGGCACATATAAGTACAGAAGTCTAACATCAGTTTTAGGTCAAGAGCAAGATTAAGGACATTAAAGATCTATAAGACTAAAAGGGACTTTTGTACATCCCATCCAGAAGCAAAAAGCCAGCCTATTTAGTTTCCCAAGAACACCTAAAATTTTGTCTTGCCAATATCAACAAAGTATTTTAATTGTGTTTGGTTTTGTTCACTGCATAGAGTGATGCATTATCATTACCAATGCTTAACACACTCAGACATAAAATCCCTCTGAACAAACAATTCCTAATCCAATGTTTCATCTTTATAATCCTACTACCAGAATTCTGCTGGGCAATATAGATAAATAAAAGCAGAAATCCACTCTAACCATGGAAAATAATGTTCATCACCTTTTCATTTTATGCAGTCGAAGCCACTTTCAGCCTTGCAATTGTGGCCATAAAAAAAATTCACATTTATGGCATTGAATCAAAAAAAAAAACCAAACAAACCACCAAACCCTAAAAAAAAAAAATTAAAACCACAACAACAAACACCCCATAAACTGGTAAACAGGTTCAAGAAAAATGTGGATAAAATAGCTGGAAGAGGTCTAACTGAAAGCCAACCTTTGCCAATTGTTTGCAGGAGATAGGATGAGGTGAGAAACTCTAGAAGCCTCTCCAGCATGTCAGGTAACCCACTGCATTATTTACAGAGCCCAAGCAGTGCCGTTTGTCTTTAACTTCAAAACAATTTGTGCACCCTTATTAGGCTTTAATAATAAATCCACAGTTTCGCTCTGTTTGCCAGAATGAAATAAAGACTGAAAATAAAGGAAGGATGCAGATGGGAAGCGCACAGGGCAACGATGACTGAGAAACCTTCTGGTGCATCACGATCATACTCCAAAGTAAACAGCTTCATTTCCCAGGAGGCTCAAAACACTGCTGTCAATGTTGTACACTAAGCCACAAAAAAAACCAACAACAAAACACCAAACAACTAAAACCCTATGGAACATATAAATTACATCTGTGGATTACACCAAGTGCACCCAGTGTCCATAAAACATCCTGTAAGCTTCCAGGAATTGTTTTAAAACTAGATGAGTGAAAAAATGGCCAAGAAGAAGTGACAACTTTTAACCAGGATGTTTCTACAAGGAAGAACAAAGCTAATGCTGTCTTTCACAGCTCTAGAGCATTGAAAATTTATTTTATGAAAAAAAAAATATATATGCTGGCAATGTCTACTTGTGCACAAATTTTCTTACAAGACATAAGAAGAGGAGATACAAAAGAACACTAAATATGCCCTTCGGAACCAGAAGTGGAGAGGTGCCTTCTTCTGTTTTGAAAGAGAGCGATATTGGCCTGATGAAGGCAAGCAATTCAAAAAAAAAGTTTCTACTAGATTTAAATCAGAGGAGTAATTTTCCTCAGAAACAATCAACAGACCTAGAGATTCAAAACTGGTATCTGTTTTGTTAAAGAGGCAGACATCCTCAGGAGGTTAAGTTATTCTGCACGATCTCACACATCTAATGATTCCTAGATAAGGATTTAAATGGAATATTTAAGTCACGACATTAAAAAAACCCACATACATGAGTGACTACCATCTTTATTACTCTTAGCTTAGTCCCCTTCTAGCATATGGAAATACTCACTACAGAAATTTTGTTTCTAATATTAATACTACTATTACAGTTGCAAATTTGATCAAAACAATTTACAGGCTTAGCATGACAAGATAGTCTTAACAAACGAGCTTTCAACCTACTGGTCTGAAAAACACTCTTCCCATTAAGACAAAAGCACAGCAGTCACTGTATTATTGAAGTTGTAACTCAAGTCTAAAAGTTATTAAAACATTTACAGAAATGTCAGTTTAAAATGTATTTACATTTTAAACAGAATAAGTAATGGTCTGTTTGTCTAATGATCCTTTCAAGCCTTAAACTCTACAATATTGTGATTTTCTTGTTTTTTGTTTTGGCCCCTTCTATCACAGGTTTAAATTTAATTAAGATTAATTTGATTTACTGGCCCTCTAGGAATTGGACAAACATAACTAATACTTTAGGTTTAGAATTCAATCTTTGATAAATGGGCTTCAGGCAGCTCCACAGGGACCCTCAAGTCTTTAAAAAAGTTAATCCTCATGTAAGTGTTGTGACTTCAAACTCTCAGCTCTTCAGTGAGAACATACTAAATTCTTTTCCCACCCAAAGGAAAACAAGGATGTGGCAATTCTCTGCAAAGAATTAACAGAGTAAAAGCTGAACACTCAGTGAAAACGTTCTTTGTCTTGGAGGGCGTAAACGTTTCTTCCTGCATAAGAGATGATTGTGTTAACTGGAGCACTGCTTATTCTGTTACACTAAATATTGCCTCAGGACCTCAACCAACCATGAGATGGCAAGGCTACACGCCAATTTATTAAGTTACTTCAGGAGAATGATGCTCAGGCCAAGATTTCGAAGTTCTAAATCTTTCCTTACAGGAAATTAATGTAGATGCAAGACGACTTCGAGTGCAGCAGCAGAACGAAGATAAAAGTACTCTGTGCACATTATCTTCCTCTACTTGAGACTCAGGTAGCTGTGCCACTGAGAGATGACACGTTCCACCTACAGTGTAAAAACACCTAAGCACTCAGCTGTACTAGCTTTAAGTTTTAGCATGTATAATATTCATAAATTAACCAGGCAAATATTGGCTGAGTAGCAATGCTGGGCCAGTGACTTCACAAGATCCCCCAATTTACCCTTGTAAAAGCAGTGGGATTAACGCACTCCACGGTCTGTAGAGCAAACAACATTACAACCCATTCTGTTGGAAAACTAGGCAAGAAGATGCTATATTTATAGAAACAGGAGTTTAAGTGACTTGGCTTATTTTTTTAAGCATTCATTATTTACACGAATACTGTCAATGGTGGGACGGCTGCTGAGGAGACCAAGTGAAAAAAGATTTGACCACAGCACTGTCAACACACAGCTGGGAAGCCAAATACTCGGTCCTGCAGTGAGAAGGAATAGCATGGCGAAGCTTTGTCCTCAAAACACTACTGATTTACATGAAACTGCCAGAAATGAAGACTGCTTTCAGCAGGCAAAACCAAACACAGTGGGCACAGATGGATTAAAAAAAGAAATGCTTATTACTGAGCTGCAAAAATACTGCAGCAACGGGAAAAATGAGAATATTATGTTTAATCACCTGTCTTCCTGAGGGAAGTAAAAATGTTTTGCATACAAGATTTACTCAGAGACATAACAATCCACAGAATTAAAAACATGACATATTTTTCAGTCTAATTCTTTTCTAGGTACTTGAAGTACATTTTTGTTTGCACTACAACCACACAATGCTGATACAACAAGTAGCCTGTCAGCCCTGTAAATCATATTCTTAAGTTCCAGTGAGACACAATTATGTGTTATTCAGGTGACATGTGAATTCTTCTCGACAGTGCGAAAGCTGGCAGAACTCTAGCCAGGCAAGTAAAAATAATTTCCTCATGAAACAATGCTTAGACAGTTCTTCAAAAGCTAAACTTCAGCTTGGTATGTTGTTTTTTAGAAATCTGCAAATCCTTTGTGACTTGGCAGTTTCCAGTATTATTTTCAATGTGAATCTTCTTGCAAAACCAGGACTGAAAATGACAGTCTTCTGTCACGGCCCAATGGAGAACTTGTCCGAGACATGAAGCCCAGCCAAGCACTTCTCAGCGCAAGTACTGAGACACAGCAGCAGATGCAAGAGCTCTCTGCTTAACTTCTACACCAGAACGAAGAAAAAACTATTATTAAAGCGTCTGTACTTCTTATTTTTCCCCTTCGTAAGCTGTTACAAATCCCATGTTTCACTCCATTATGCTCCAGGTTAAGCAAGACTGCAGAACAAGGAGAGGCTGGGCAAATGCTTCCCACTAAATTTGCATGAGGGAAGGGAAATATCTATGGCCTTACACAGTTACTCTCAATCAGTGTCCTAGGGGTATAAACTACACCCATTCAACCTAACTGAGTGGTTATTTGCATTCAAGTCAGGTCTGAGATGCAAAGCGTCAACAACAGATTTATAATTTTAACTATGTAAAATATTCTCCCGCTCCCAACTATCAAAGACCATTAAAGAGAAATAAAAAAGAACTGTGGACATGCTCAGTAACTCCCTCTCCTCCACCTCCAGCAACAGCAGAAAGCTATAAGCTTTGTTTTTTTTAAATACTTTCCATTTGTCCTTTCCTCAGGGACAGTTACAGAGAAAACAAATTACCCGTAGCTTCCAAGTCGGTAACAGAGCTGGTCTGCAAACATGTCTCGGCAAAAGGCCTCGGGTCACCACCCTAAATTTCTTTATATCTCTAGCCTTGAGGCAAGTTTTATTTGTTTACTAAAATGGGCTCAAAAACCCCACACAACCACAACAAAACAAAAATAACCTCCAAAATCTGTAGAGGAATATTCTCCAAGGGCAAACAGGAACCAGCAGTATTAGTTGAGAGTTAGATCCCTCCCAGTGCTTCTGGAAAGAAAGGGGGAGCGGAGCGGAGGAGGAGGAATAAATAAATAAAAAGGAAGAATCACCTCACAATATCCTGGCAAGTGGAAGCTATGGAGCTTTCCATCCGCTGAATTCAGAAAATGGCCTCTCACTTATCGCAAGTTCATGAAAATCCCACCACAAGCAGGCCTCAAAGGCAGTTTGGGCTCAAGAAAGATCCATCTGTTCTTTATTTTTTACCCCACAGGCACCACAGCCATCACTCAGTGCTGCAAATCTACTGATGATGAGAAGCAGGCAATAGGGAACTACCAGCTGGAACTGAAGAAATATTTACAGATGTCCCAACATATCTAACAGAAAGCCTACAAAACTTGAACGTAGCAGGTTAGCAGGATATGACCATGGTGAGATACTCTTACAAAGAGCCTTTTATCAATTAGTACAGGTGCATCTCAACCGAATATGCACGTGAAGCACATCTACAGCCAGCAACACAGGTTGCGGTCCCTCCCAGCCTCTCTTCTCGCTCACCCAAATGTACTCCAGAACGTGAGACATGCTGCTGTCTACAAACAGCTCACAGATGGTGCTAACACCCCTCAGCTAGACTGTAAAGAAACACAAACCCAACACCATAATTCAACCCAGCTGCACTCAGAGAGGCACCCAGCCCATCATCTGTGATCCAGCCTCTGTTCCTTTGAGCCCTCGGGGCCATGGATGGGGTTGGCCCACAGCCCTACCACAGAACGAGGGGTAAAACATCACCCAAAGTAAGAGGAGACATCTTGCACAGAAGAAGAAAGAGAGCAGCGGCCACATTCTTGCATGTGGGAGATGCCCGCCTCTTAAAAAACAAGCCTCTCTTGATTAGAGCTTGGCAAAAACACATAGAAATCAAAGAGGAGAGAATTACTCTTATTAGATAGTGTAAAAATATTTACACAATGGTTCCTAACAGTTCATCTCCATCAAGATTTTCTCCTTTCCTTTAAGTGCATACTCAGCCCCTTTACTTTTGTTATGTTCTTAGGAAAGGGGTGATGAAAAGGAATTGCTTGAACCACCCTGGAGAAGGTCCAGCCTCCAGCACACAAACTCCAAAGGCAAGCTCTTCTCACCTGTGCGGAGCTTCAGAATGCAGTGTTGCCTCAGCAGGGCACGGCACCCCAGCCGCCAGGCACCAGAGCTTTTGTCTGCCTGGCTTTAAGGCACGGGGAAGAGAAAGATTTTTCAGGAGCAGAAACCCAGCAGCACAGACCGTGCCCACCCAACCCCTGCACTCAATACCCTGCACTCAATACCTGTGTCCCCTTACCATCACCACTGCCCTGACAGAGGGAGAGCCCAACTGCCAGAGACCAACAGCTCGGGCCAGCCCCTCCATCGCTGCCCATCAGCACTTGGGAAGATCCAAAGCAGCACCTCCAGTTGGAGATGACCAGTTGTTCCTTCAGCACAGGGTGAGAAGGAAGGCACAGACAAACGGGAGGCAGCAAATGGAGGCAAAGACAGAGCGAGGGGTTATTTTTTCTTAGTACACCAGAGATGATCCTCTACTGGAGTTCACAGACTAAACACATTTCAAGAGGGCTCCTAGAAAGTTAAATCAAGTGTGCACACCTAACTCAAGTCCCAATGGAATACACCATGCCCAGACAGCATAGCAACTTTCCTTTCAAGGTCCGGGACAAGCCGTATTTCTGATGCTCTATGCTACTCTAATTGCAAGAACAAAATGGACAAAATAACAATAAATCAATAGTTACTTTAAGTGTCTGAAGAAAAAGCAAAATAAATAAAAATATTTCACTTAACATCATAAAAATACGTTTTTCCCAGATCAAGAGGAAACCCTACGCACAACAGATATTCAAAAGCAAGAACTCAATGAGCTGTGGAGAAAAAAAGAAAAAAAAGAAAAATCAGCAGAGAGAACAGGATGGTCCCCATTAGCTGAAAATTTGACATACAGAACACCTCCATTAGATGGAAGCACATCCTTTGAAAACGCTATTTAGCATGAGTTAAAAAATGTGTAATGCCTAACATAATACCTCAGAGGCTGATCAGGTAAGACCTTTCTTTAAGATCAAGTCATTATATCATACAGGAAACAACTTGGAAGATATCTTACACTCACTAATTAGCATTAGTACTTTAATAAGAGAGTATTTCAGTTTTAATTTGATAAAATGTCTCACCAGTGTGTTACAGAATTTTGTTAATTGAAGCATCATTCTCTTCCAAATCAGTGAACTGCAAACTACTTGCTACAATAAAAATGGCTTTCCTTTATATGCATTACTGCAAATGTCCAGCTTTTTTATTTATACTATGACTTTCAGAAATTCCTCACATATTTTTTCAACTGATTCATCATTTCCTTCTATTCAATGTCCAAACCCAATGTGAAGGGATTCAATTAATTGTTCAGAAGCATCCTCATCCTCAGATGAAATTTTATACTATCACTTCAAATACAATTGCAATACTGAAGCGTAGCACCAGCAAAAACACTGGCAAAGCTTGCCTTCCTTCAGGATAAATGTGGAACAAAAAACATATCTTGCTATCATCACAGAGAAAAAAAAATTACATTCCTGTAAACTATGACTCATTGAGTTTTGGGGGTTTGTTTCTAATTTATTTTTTAAAGGAATCTTAACAGCCTTTTTTAATTCAGGAACTAGAAGAGTTGCAAAACTTCCTTTTCCTCCCAATATTATTATCCGTCAAGAGAAGAGTGAGCCTCCAAGCCATTGCATCAGAGCGTGGCAGAACTGTAAGCTTACCTTAAGAAGGCTAGTCACAACTTTTAGTTCTACACAGAGAAATATATGTGTTATTGAGAGGTAGCATGGAAGTTGCAAATCCATTAGTAACATCTAGTCTGCCCTAACCATTCCCATCACTTGAAAAGTCACCTTTGCACTGTCAGCCATCAGCTTCAAACAAGATCACTGTATTACTGCTGTAGTCTGAACTTCATTGAGGGAAAAAGAAAAAAAGTTAAAACCAGATTTATTTATAACTATCATTTAAGTTCTGTTTACCAATTGATTAGGTAAGCATTTCAGAGCGTATATTCTCTACAGGTTGCAGAAATGTTAACCAGTGACATAACTGTGGGACAGCATCATAATTAATACACATCTACAACTTGCTGAGAGAAGGGAAGAGGCAAAAGAAAAAAAAATTAAAATCACACTTTGTCAACTCAGTTTTACAATTTCTGAAGTGCAAGTTGTTCATTTTAGCACACCACTAGTCTCAAATCGTGAAGGTACTGTCAGTCAGTTGGCTCAACCAAGTAACAAGTGGTAGGACAAGAGGAAAAGGCCCCCAGTCACACCAAAGGAAATTTAGATATTAGGAAGTATTTCTTTACTAAAAGGGTTTCAGGCATTAGAACCAGTTGCCTGTGGTGGAGTCTCCTTCCCTGAAGGTATTTAAGAGTCTGAAGGCATAGTGCTTAGGGATATGGTTTAGCTGAGGACTTGTCAGTGTTAGGTTAAAGATTGGACTCTATGACCTTAAAGGTCTTTTCCAATCTAGGCAATTCTGTGATCAAAATATTCCTATTACAAGCAAACTCTGGGCTTGTATTTAGGCAAGGAAGTGAGATAAGATGTAGGGGGAAATAATCTCTTCTCCGGGAATATATTTAGATATAATAAAATGAAAGAATAACAAAGAAATCAAAATACGCAGGTTCACACACTACAGTCTTGTGACGAGAGCAGCAGCGGGGTTGGTTAGAGCTCAAGTCACCCAAGGGACTCCTTTTGTCTCTCTCTTTCTGCTCTTTTGGCTCACAGCCGTTTTAGATGAGAAAAGTGACCACATGCCAGCAGCACTTGTGTGTCCTGTGTGCTTCAGGTCCTTTTAAAGATAGATGTGGGGTCATGGCCTTCCTTCTCCAGGTCTCAATCATTTTGCATACCTTCAGTGTATGCGTGGACTCGCAAGAGCCATAACAGAGGCATAGCTTTCAGTCAGAGTTTTGCATCTGCCCTCTTAAGAGTCTCATTTCTCAAATGCTCATCTTCCCTTTCCCAAAATGAGCATTCACAACTTTGGCTCCTTTTGAAAAAAAAAAGATTTCATGTCTTCCATGAAATGATATTCAGCTGAGGCACTGTATCCTTCTATTAAACTTTTAACTTAAAATACAGTATTTTATTGAATTGTCCAAAAATGCCACAACCTCCTTAGAGCAATCTGTAGGCAAAGCACCCAGCACCTCTTGGTGTTCCAATGCAGCTTTTACTCCTAATTGTCGAAACTGCCATGCCTAGGGTCACTTCTTCCTTTACTCTTGGGAAAACTTGAATTTGAATGCTGGTGCTTCATGTTCTGTCTCTGTTAGAGGAACCAACATATCCATTTCCAGCACTAATAAGTTTAAATGGGTAGTGACAGCTTCCAGTCATGCAGAAACATAGGCAGACTCAGATGTCATTCTCAAAATGGTAACTGATTTGAGAGAGAGCATCACAGTGAAATTGCCGAAATAGATATCTGGTTTTGTATGACTCATTAAAATCCAGGGCAGATCAAAAGGCTGGATAAGAAAAGGATTACTAGGAAAAAAACAAAACCAAAACATATTCAATGTGCTAGATAACATGTTACAATCCCCATGAAGACAGAACAATTTTAGTTTCAAACAAAAGTACTTGTCTGTGAGAAAAGACAACTTATTATTGATTCAAGATAAAAATCACAGTATTGGAGGTAAGCCATTTTATTGTTTTCACTAAACTTAGCAGACTGAACTCAAGATAACAGAAGAATCCCAGGGCTTTGCAAAAAAACAGATAAAACTCACAAGCTCTGGTTTCCCAAGCGGCAGCACTGACATTCCCCACTCCAGACCTCGGTATGCTACTGCTGTCACTGCCCCACTTGATATCAGTTTGGGATTTAATTTTTCTAGGGTTGTTGGGATGGTCATTTTGGCTTTTACTGTCTAAGAGTTAACAATACCGGTCTGCAGCTAGTGCAAAAGATCTTGAGACCATACAAATACATGGAAACAAAACCAGTTTCTTTTGCTCCATCCATACAGTAGGTGCTATGAAAACACAGGGTTCATAAGCAAAATTAGTGATGTATTTCCCATTTAACTGCCAGCCTTTATAGGGATAAGTCTAGATAGAGAAAGAACTGAGTGAAAATAAACTGAAGTGCCTTGTGGCAGGGGACCCTGGAGGCTCTCCTGAATCTCACCAGTCACGTACCAAAGTTTTTCACAGAGGTGAAATGAGCCCCCATGCATTCTGCTCATTCCTCAGTCAACAGCACCCACTACTTCTCCACATTACTTACCACTGCTGATACACCTATCTCTACAATGCTAATAGTGAAATACAACAGCTGATCCTTCAGCCTAGCAACCAGCTGGAAATTGCGATGGATTTGAGTAGAGAAGAGCTTAGACAAGCTTACAGTAAAACTTGCTCACATTTAAGGCAACACTGCATAGTAAAACTGAGGATGATTTCATTCATTAGCTCCAGAAATCCTGAACAGCCAACCTTGCACATAAGAGATCTCAGCTTTGTAGAAAATGAACAGCTCCAAACTAAAGATATTAATTCTCACATTTATTTCACCAGGGCACAGGAAGCACCCAAAAGGTGTTATCTGTCCTTAAACAATGAATCAATCATGTCATCAACCCCTGAATTTCAACCTCTCACCTGAAGGTTACAGCTAAACAGAGTAAAATCAGAATAAACCTATACAAAAAAACATATCGCAGCACTTTCAGCCTCTCTTCACTATATAATGTAAAGATGGGAGCATTTTAAGATTTCATTGTAGTTTACACCCTTGTGACATACCTTGTGATGGAGTAATTCCTGAAGACTGCAGAATAACATTAAGAAACATCAGAGATAAGGGAGACCATTAGGTGGTTTTAAAACCTCACTCTCTTTTTCTTAAAAAAAGAGCCCTCTCATCTCAGATAAACAGAGGGTTTCTCTTGGTTTATTTGCTTTAATGTCTGGAGTTAGACATTGCCCAGCAGAGTTTTTATGAAAACAGAATTCTCATTTAAAATAGTACACACTTCAAACGAAAGATGTGCCTCACAGCAAGACGAGGACACCCACACAAAAAAATAACAAGAATGATGACAAATTCTTTTAAATTGTTTCCAAATGATCTACATTTCTATTAATAAAAAAAAAAAAAAAGGCACCTGAATTTTCTCAGGGTTTTAGTGTTTTCTTGTGGTTTTGTTTTGGTTTTTTTTTTTTTTTTAATTTGAGATTTTGGACTTCAGTCTCACAAGCATAAGTTAAAAGGCAGACAGACAAGTTGTCCCATTAATATCACTGGAACAAATAAATACTTACCGATCAAGATTTTGATCCTGAATTAACCCTTTCCCTCACAGCTGAGGGCAACTCCTTCACAAACACCACTACCAAGCTTTACCAGTGAACATTTCCAATGGGGCTGAAGAATACCTTCAAACTGGGCAAGGCAGGTCTTAAGCAATTCTTAGTAAGTTTTGGGGAGGGGAAAAAAAAAAAAAAAAAAAAGAGGATTCCTCTCCATTCCATTCAGTGAAGGGGGATAAGGCTTTTTGCTAGGCCACAAACATTTGAGTAATAGTTGTAACTGCACACCAGAGCTATGCTCCGTCAGCTTCACAGGACATGAACTGTATCATTGTCTGGAACACCTCAACTTCGGAAGACAGCAGTATGCACATTGCGTACGACACGTATGTTACCAGATTTGGTTTTCCTAGGAAAGACACTAGATCTGGATGAAGCCAAACTCCACTGCTGTTGTAAAACTAGAAAGAAACTGAAAAATTATCTGTGCAGAATACACACATTGTCTTAAAGGCATAAAGGAGGAAAAAGCAAGAGAGGGAAAAACCTGTCGGTTTTTTTACTTCTGCCAGAGCAACGACTCTGCATTTCTAAGAAGCTCTACAGGAATATATGTTCGAAGTGTTGAGTGCATATTTAGACTGAGAATGCTAATCACATCTGGTTTCTAATCAGTGAGTGCAACATCACCATCTCTATGCCTGTACATCTCAGTGCTCTGTACAACAAAAATGGCCCCCAAGCTCTAGATCTGCATCATTTTTAAGGTCAGTTGATCCCTGAAGGCACACGTCTATCACAGTGTAAGAACAGGGGAATATCTGGAAGTGCCTGTTATGGTACAATACTGCCTCAGAACAGCTTCTCATTATTGGAGGCCAAAGTCCCATGCAGGGGAGGCATGCAGGGAGCACATAAAAAACAAGGTCATCTGTAAAATTACCATGCATTTTTCCTTACAACCTGGAGAAGTCACTGCACTAAAGCTCCAAAGGAGGTTTTAAGACCAAGGAGGACTTGCATCACTTGTGACACATTCCCAGGCATTCTCTGTGGATGCAATTTACAAAGTTGCCTGAAACGACATCTGCAAATCTTGCTCAGTAGTAGCCTCAAAGGATACACGACCACAGAGAAAAAGTGTTACTGGTGGCATAACTGGCACAACATTGCATCTGGACATCCCGGTTGCTGTACCACACCATCTCCGTGGTCTAGGAGGTAGAAAGGCACCGAGTCTCTCAAAGTCAGGGTGAACTTAGACAAGAACCTCCCCAACATTTCCACGGATTTCTCTCACAGGGTAAATACAGCCTGTAACTCTTGGAATCTGTTTCAGTTTGTCATGTGAGAAGAAGAAAATTATTAGGCAGAGAAATATATATTGGTTCAGAGAGTGACCTGGGTTGATACACTGAAGCATGAAGAAAAAAGCATGGACTCCAGGATCACCTGCTTTTAGCCTGTGAGGTTTTAGTGGAAAAGGCCTGTATGTAGCAGAGGAAATCTGGATTGCATCTGCTATGTGGCAAAATATATTTAAATATAAATATATATATAAAAGTATACACACATACACATAAATACAAACAGCAGCATCCAGAGGGTAGCACCATGTACTGGCATTCACACAATTCAAATGCAGAACCACTAAAAATTCACTAAGGTACTTAGTGAAAAATGCTAATGTTTGTCTGAGACAGGTAGTTTAAATCATCATGTCTGTCTTCCTCAGAGAGGAAGGACAAGAAATATTGTTTTATATTTTTCTACCAGAAATAGAAGGGCAGAAACTCTCCTCTGGAGGTCAAACTAGATGATGTAACGAACCCTCATGTCTTTAAAAAGGTTTTATAGATTATTTAACTTAAAAATAGGCACAATGCTTAAATAATAAAATTATCTTGAAACTGAGTGCCTAGAACAGCGAGCCTCGAACCACTGGTTTAAATACGGAGCTATCATCACACAAAAATTTGTAATAATCCAAAGGGAAAATCTTAGGTAGATATTCTGAACCTGTAATTTTATCCCACTGACTCTACCCACCTGAAAAGCAAACAGTGTGTACTATTTTCTGTGCAGTCTGCTTCAGCTAGGCGCAGATCTCCAGAAAAGCATGCAGACAGAGGATGTGTCTACAGTTCAAGACACCATACCCAGGCTGGGTAATGGATTCAGTCTAGCCACAGCAGCAAGGACCTCTGTCCCCAGCCAAGAGGCAAGGAGTCCACTGTGCCCCATGCAACTGTAGCCTGTTTCTGGTACTGGGAGAGCACCATTAAAATCAGCTTGAATACACTTTGCACTACCCTGACGACTCTGCTGTAGGCACTCCTCTGAAGAACTTAATTCAAAGCCTGTTGCCATAAAATAATTGCCAAAGGTCATGCCATCATGGTTCAGATGACGACCTGAATTCATTAAGTAAGCCAAAATGCCTGGTGCCTTTTTGCTCCCTTTCCAAGTACAAGGCCGAAGAAGGGCAGGAGAGATGTGCTGTCTTGTCAATGGAGTTGCTTCTTGTCAGCTACGCCATTGTTTAACTTGTGAAAAGCACAAGCGAAACAACAGAGAGCAGCAAACCCCACCAGCTTGTACGAATAGCCTGGAACTCCAGTAGAAACCACTTAATTTCGTGAGCCAGTGAATACAAGAACAATGGGAATCAGATTACTTTGCTCATATGTTTTGACAACGGCAATTTCATTTTATTTATTATGATAATTCATAAAGCACCATCAAATACAGTGTGGAATCTCTTATAAAAATAATTACAGTCTAGCAATGCAAGGTCTCATGGAAGCACACCGTTAATTCCTTGACAGTTAGAGAATGAGCCAAATACTTTGTGCAAATGAAGGATTAACAAGGTTTCGACATACACATTTCGTTGCACTTAAAATGTGCAAGGAGCAAACCTTATTAAAACAGCATTTCATATTATACTTTAAAATGATAGCCCCTTAGGCAGATCTTCTGTACTTCAAAAGATAGCTATTATACCACCATAGGTTACAGTCGGGGGTAACAGAAAAATTCCTACCAAATTGCTGTACTGCTGTATGCAGAGGGTACAAAATAGTTGCTCTTTCCTACAGTCCTCCAGAAAATGTAGACTTTTACTCAAAATTAGGTGTCACCAGTCTCACACATTAAAGAGAGAACAGCTTTAATACAATGCTATGAATTGTCGTCCACTTTGCTACTGAAAATATTTTGGGCAGCTAAAGCAGCATTTTCTGAGCCTGCCAGCCAGCATTTGGGACATTTCCATATGAGCCTCAGGGTTATATTGCCTACCTCTGGGCGTTTCAACTGCTTCTGTTTCTATGCAGAAGGATTTTATGGTTGTACACTTTACAGTTGTATGTTTTATGTTTGTTTTTAAAATAGGATTTCACTAAAAAATAAAAAAAAAATATTAAGTCTGGTGTCTTCTTGCTGTTTAATGATGTTCAAAGTTGTCTGAAAATTTGCTTAGACGTAATCGTAAAGGACTAAATCAGTTCCCTACCTTGCATCATTTTTGTTTTAGAAGTCCTTGCAGTGCAACCACTATGAAATCGTGACACCTATAATCCAGTTTGGCACAATCTCTCTAACATGTTAACTGATTCAGGTCTTCATAATTAGAACTGATCCAGAAGCTATTAGGTAACTTCCCTAGCAGTTTAAATAACCACTATACTATTAAGATACAATTAGAAACAGATCACTTTTTATAAACAGTTTGACAGCCTGACTTGGTAAACTAGAAGCCCCTAAAAATCACCAGAAATACCCAACAATAATATTCAAATTGAGATCTCACAACAAGCAATTAAGAATGCTGAAAGAACTCACAGAAGGTGTTGCATTCTTCCAAATTTTATCTCAGATGTTTACAGTAATAAGAACAGAGAAGTTTTCTTCAAAGCACAATTATTATCAATCCTCTCCAACATTCCAGCATCACAATATTCTTCTTATAATCTGACCGAGTAACCCTCTCAGATCCTCAGGGGATGTTAGCAAAATAATTGTTCCCCCTCAGTGTTCTTTTGTTATTGCTTTTTTTTTTTCCCCTTACCCTTATTACTTCAGGCAAAAATGACTTGGAGATATTATCATCAATTTATCAAAACAGAATTCCCCTACATTTATTTTCTTTTACATTAAAGCTTTACAATTAAATTCTACATTAGAGCTAAAGCTAATGATTTTTCTACCTGGCTAAAACTGATTGGCCCATTAAGTCTTCAGTTTAATTCCCTCCCACTCCCTCATTTTGCTAACTAGAAGAGAAATGAATCTACCTTCAAGCCTGTTGGAATCAATCTTCTTTTCTCTTTCTCACAATTTATAAGTCAGAGGCTTAAAAAGTGTTCATATCCTCTTTTAACAAGCTGGTTATGTGAGATAAGCACAAGAACATTAATAAAAATAGCTCACCGTTAAGTCATGGCTGTTTTACAAAAGTAGACTTGAAAAAAAAAATCCTACAGGCTAACTGTGATTTATACCATGTCTCTTTTCCTATATTACCAATTATCAATCATCTCTAAAAGATCCCTTCTTTTACATGCCAATGTCATGAATGCAATTGCTGCCAGCTCATTCCTAATCAGGTGAGACACTGCACAGCACACATCACCCCCCAGACAGCCCTCTGACTTGTAGACACTGACATAATGAATAAGGTTTTATTCTTTCTCAGAGGTTTTATTTCTTCCCAGTTATGGACTTCTCTTTTTTCTTTTCTTTTTTTTTTTTCTAAAAAGTCTTTCACAAAGATTTCATAGCTTGGTACAGTTTGCACCACCATCACTTTTACCACCACACTCAATGTCTCCACTCTCTATAGAAGCTGTATCTAGAACAATAATAATACAACCACCAGCACTGAAACTTTTATTACTGCAATTACAACAAAGCAGCTGGTGGTAATAATAATATTTAGCACTTATACGGTGCTTTGTATCTTCAAAAGGCTGTATAAACAATTTCTAATTAAGCCTCGCAGAATTCCTAAGAAACCGATACATCTTTTGTTCACAAATAGGAAAACTGAGGCAAAGAGACAAAACAGCTGTCTCCAAAATCTTTAGGTAATTTTTAAAGAAGGGAATGGAGATCTCTTCAGACAGTAAGAATTTTCAGAGTTATAAAAGTACAGCTTAAAATACCCACATAATCTGGTGGGACATAAACTCTCACACTCTGTGCATCCAGCCACTCCAAAAAAGTCAGCAAGCACCTTTCCTGGGAGGAGGCTGTTCGGTGCTGCCAGCTGCTCCAAGCTACTTGCCACTGTGGAGCAGAAAGCCCTGGACAGGCCAGCAGGACCACCTCATCTGCCAACCTCCCAACCTGGAAGTCTGAGCCCCTCTGAAGAAGTCAAACTGTCAATAAGCTACACAAAATCACAACTTCAAATCAGTCACCACCAAGACCGTGCCTCATCAGGAACTTGCTTCTCCTGCAGGGCCCTACTCTACTCTGTGACTATTCAAGAAACATACAGACAACTCTTTTTCTTGCATGTCAACACTTCGCTTTAACATAAAAAATTAGAAGAACTGTAAAGAAAAGAGAAAATGTCATCACATACTGAAGGCACTTCTGAGAATATCTTCCATTCTTACTCAAAAATAAGACATTGATTGAACAGACTTTTTTTTGTGTGTATCAGACACCTCACCCACACGGGGAAAACAAATGCCTACATGCATTCTACATTTCCTGTTCAGGTCTTGAGCTGTTGAACTGCTTGAAGGGAGCTTAAAATTATTGCCTAGACAAAATACACAACATAAAACCTGTAGGGAAGAATTACTTTTAAAACCATCTCCCACAAAGATTTGACTACCCATGTAAGTTCACATACAATACATTCCACTGAGATCAATGTACCCGAAATGCATTTCAGACTGGTGACACAAAGAGGGAAGAAAGAGTTGATTTATAAGGCAGAAAAAGCTTTACTGCGAGAAGTGGTGTGAAGTGCATTCTGCAAAGCTGGGCACGGAGCACTATGTGCAACTGAAAAGTGAAGTAAAACAAAAAAAAAAAAGGTAAGGAAAATTTAGGGGGGCTAAAAAAAGAAACACAAAGGAAAAAAATATAACAGGAGACAAGTTATATCAAGACTCAGGAGCAGGATGGACCAGAGTATGAAATACGGTGGAGAAACATGGCTCGGTCAAGTGCAGAACAGAGGAAAACATGAAGAACTCACCCAGTGGCCAGGTTGAGCAGGAAGAAGAACCAAGACCAAAGCTGAAGGTAAGGCTCAAAATGCAGCAGTGCTTTAGCACAGAAGTAGCCGTGAGAAGGGAAACAGCGTCTGCAATGTTTATGTCTCAGCAGTGCTAGGACATTGGTCACGCAGGGGTGATTTGCCTAAGGGACACTAAAGTACAAAGTCCAGATTCCTTATTCTGTCCTGCCCTCTGTACATGAGATAGCACTAAAAGGCTAATTACCAGTTACCCTGGATTTATTTGCCATAACAAAGTTTGCAGCTAAAATAGAAACAGGCTCCACCCTTCTACCTCCCAGCCCTGTGCCCTCACCCCTGGACAATTCTTCATCCTTAAATACAGGAAAAGGAATAAACAGAAGACATGAAACATTACACTAAGGTTGTGATAGCATGGGAAGAATTAGAAAGCAATAAATAATGCTAGAAGTGAAGAAGAAAATAAGTAATCCCATTTTGGGAAGAATGAGCCTGATACAACACAAAAGTGAAAAAAGAAGAAAAATGTGTACTTAAATACACAGCCTGCAAACCAATTCTGAATGCAAAATGTAGATGTATATTTATATGTCCAGCTGAAGACAGTATAATGCACTCACTGGCTTCTCAAGACATGTTGTGCAAAGCTGAAAATTACTTTAGAGGCACATCTACAAATGGCTGACTTGTCCATGCCACTTTCGAAATGGCATGGAAGATCATCAAGCTCAATTTTGTTACCACCTGATATCACAAACGCCTCATGATGTAACTCAATATCTTTGTGCAGTCCTTGCTATATTATTGTCATATACACTCAGTTACAGTGAAGAACTCAACATGCGAGATGTTTTGCTCTTTGTACAAATGTCTCCCGTTAGCATGCTTTGAGTAACAGAACAGCACATTCAGAATATCTTTATGACATCTCACATTCATGTGCTCCGAGTAATAAAACCGCACATTCAAAATACTTTTATGACGTACACTGGGACTCTTACAGGCACTGAACTCTTACCAAATCCCTGCATCAACCAGATACCTAACTCCCTGAAACACCAAGTGTTAAATCCCTTATGGATTAGAAAAAGAAAGCTTTCC
The DNA here is from genome assembly GCA_020746105.1 of Trogon surrucura. Lineage (NCBI taxonomy): Eukaryota > Metazoa > Chordata > Aves > Trogoniformes > Trogonidae > Trogon > Trogon surrucura. The sequence continues at coordinate 150,019,568 of CM036617.1, read as the reverse complement.
CAAGGCTAATTACTCCAAATTATATTTTACACTGGAAACAAAGAGATCTTTGACTCAGGAAATAGAGTAGACACCTCAGACACACTGTGGAAGCAAGCAAAAAGAGCAGTGGCATCGGAAGAAGGAAGGGTACATCAGAACGAAGAGCAGAGTCCTCAGCCTTCATCAAAGGAGCATTCAGAGGGCTGAATTAACATTAAGCCCTCTCAACCACCCCAGAATGAAAGAAAGTGCTCATTAACCAGAGCTCGTGTTTCAGGTGAAAGACAAATCGCTAGGAGCACTAAGGGAACAAATTACAGTAATGTCAAATTCTACCTAAAGGTAACATATTGATAAAATTGGGATAATCTTGTATCTCACCAGGCATCTCCCAGTATTGAAGAGCAAATATCTCACGTATTTCTAATGGGTTTTAGAACAAGTTTTATGCAAGCTGATTTGAGAGGGATGTTAAATATTGTTTCTATTTCCTAATGGGTCTGGACCTATACTGATGAACAGTAAATAGGTACTGCTAACATCACACTTTCAGCTTCTCCCTGCACTTGAGCCAATTTCTTGAAAGCAAGGGAGAGAAGGGAGTACTGCTGGGAGAAGCAGCAAGCCTAGTGCCTGCTTTTCTATTTGGCTGAATCTTTTAAAATGCTTTTACATGCAGGAGCAGTAATCAAAGTAATACACACAAATCCCCATGACTCATCCCTTTATTTTCCAGTTACAAACACTCTTGAGCTACAGACATTAAGGCTCACAGTGATACTCTTGGAGTAGGTTAAGTCTGAAACATCCAGCAGCTACAGCAATTCCAGCCCACTTCCCCAAGAACTAGCTACGGCTGCTTCACTATTAAAATAGATAAATAAGGCTCCTCTACAGTCCTGGAAGGTTTGAAAGAAGTCAGATGTTCCCCTACCTGCAGTGATAATCTAAAAAAAATTTTTTTAAAAAAATCCATAAGCAGTTACATTTTGGATTATTAAAAGACCAATCCTCTCATGCAAAATCCATGCCTTCTTGAAAAGAAAAAAATATCTGCACAAAACCTTTAAGTTACTCAACATCCATAACACCTACTCTCACTCCATAGCTACAAAATAATGAGTTTTATTCTAAATACTCTGTTGAAATACACAAAGGTTTTACAGTGTTACAGGCTAAAGGGTTCATCATTTCACAACTGAGTTTTATACAGGTTTCTTTTTGGGTTCGGTTTTGTTTGTTTGTTTGTTTACAGAGAACATAACAATTCCCACAGTTGCTCAAAATGCCAGCTTGAGCGAAGGTTTAAGAACAAATGCAAGTAGACTCCCCTGTCACACCATCAGTAATATAGATGCCTGTTACGCTTCGGAAAACTACACAACAGAATGCCCCACAGAGATGGGTAACTTAATGAGATGTACAAATACCACGGAAAATACTAACCCTGCACCTTTGAAGCTAGAGACATCTGCTAACTTTGTCTATCCAGAATATGTAGAGATGTGCTGAGGTCTATTCAGAAAAAGACAAAGGTAATAAATGCAAAGAAAGTAATTTGTAATTTGCTATTTCCACTTTAGATCTTAATCCTGTGGAGATTCACAGCATGAGTAAATTTAATTACCGAGACAGTAGCACAGAGAAGAAAGGACACGTTCAGCTACTAGTATTCAAGGCCCTGAGTCGGCTAATATTAAAAAAAATTTTACTACGACTGGCATTACAGAATAAAATCAAAGGCAGGCATTAGTGATTGAGGGCTCATGGTCGCAGTTCAAAATGAAAACAGGTGGTCAAAAGCCAACATTTCCGTTTGTAACCGATTCATTGTTTTTAATCCCCTCCAATGCACATGCAAATGAAAACAAAGAAAAAGTCCATCCCCACAAAACAGATGTGAAGTTTGCCTCTTCACACATCATCACAGTCTTTCCAAGAAAGCTGTGAATAACCTCACCAGGCAACAAGCAGAATTACGTAGGATCAAACCCTATGAAAGGCAACTTGTCTTACCTTTCTGTTTCCGTGAATGAAGAGCTCTGTTTTGTAAACAGTTATGCAAACACTTTTCTACACACACACTAAATAGTCTCACTGACTTAGATGAAACATTTACACGACTTTATGCCCCAAGTCCATCTACAGGCACAACAGGGAGAGGCCCAGCAGCAGTAAGGCCCAGGACTGCAGTAAGAGCTGAAGTTCCCAGCAAAATGTAAAATTCAAATGACAGTGATCATCTAACTTGAAATGTAGGGTGGGAAACTGGAAGTCCTAGGTACCAGGGATAAATCAAGATCTGTACAAAATTACAAGAAATTCAGTGTGTTGGATGAATGAATCGATGGATGAATCGAAGCCTAACTGGAGTTGAGATACAGTAGTAGAATTTACAACTTTCCAGTTTCTGGTAGTTCCAATCTTTTTATACTGGAAAAAAACTAGAAAACTAGCACTGAAAACAAGACATTAGCATCTTAGGTTGTGTTTAGGTTTGTTTTTTTTATTGTGAAAATTTAATATAACTGCACGGTTAGTTTAGTTACCAATGGTATTTTCAGTGACTTACAATTTTAATGAGTATTGTATAAGTATGGCCCTGCTATGAGGAAAAGGGATTTTTCAGGCATCATGCTGCTCTGTACCACCAAACAGTGAGGTTTCAAAATCAGTTAAATAGCCATCTAACTGGGAGCTGTTGATTAGCCTCCTCGGGAACCCAGCTCAGGGTTAGAATGATGAAGACTCTGAATCCCCTACTGACAAAGGGGACACAGAACCAGATGGTGTTAAGTGAGAAAGCAAGAAGAAATTTTGGTTTCAAAGGAAATGTGAGAAACAGACTATCTACATGCAGAAAACACACAGACAAGCAAAGCACCTTTCCAGTTCTCTCTGAATGGATGTTAGGATTGGCCCATGCACACTGTACTGTAAGTGAGACAGCTCTGAGGTATCTTTTCTTTCTGGCCACCAGCCCCACGGCGGAGAGGGAAGAGTCTACAGGGGTCACAGACCAATGGACTCCATTTTTTTGTCTGGTGCAGCTGGTGAAAGACATGTCTTCAAGAAAATCTCGTACCTCTGACCAGTTATTCACCATTCAAGAAGACAGAGTGATGTAGGAATTATAATTAGAGGTATAAGAGCAACAAGTGCTAGACACTCTTATCAAAGTTCTCAAACACTTTATTAGTGCACTCTTCATTATATGGACTTGAAGTCTTCTGTTATCCCACTGCAGTAGCTGAAAAAATCTTACATATTTAATCTATTTTGACCCTTAGGGAATCAATTATTTGACTTCAGACTCTTAGATTTTAATAAGCTTTCACGTGCAGGTGAAAAAAACACAGCAGTTAATGTGACTGATTTGCCATTCACAGCCAGAATATGGACAGAAAGAAAATCAATCATATTTCGCAAATTTAGTTGTCACTAAGCGCAAACTTTTGTATTTTTTTCTGTCTGTGCTTTTCATAGCAGAAGTATCTTTAGATCAATCTTGCCCTCTCTATTATCACTATATATAGCCCAGCACCTAACCACTATTGGGTGGTTTTTTTGCTTGTGGGGTGTTACCTCCCTCCAATTAAATCTAATAGGATGCTTTGGCTGCTTTCACAAATACACACAATCAGAAACATTCATTCTGAGCTATAAGAAGGCACAGCTCATCACTACAGCTATTATGAGTGTGTGACAATATAAGCCAGTTGGGACAATTGAAGCCAAAAGCCACTCACATTTCCACAACCACCCCCATCAAAAGCAAAGAGCAGTCCCAGCCTGCTTCTGTGGAACCTTGAGCACAGTATCTCCTTACCTGACGATTCCCATATGCTAATAATGCTACACTCACTCTGAACTGTGAATCAAGATGAGATACACTGTGTCTCCCTTACACCTTGGAAACCCTGTTAGCTCTGCAGCCCCTACTGCAGAGTCCGACCCATCTCAACCCTGGCCTATGAGACAATCGCTTCTCAGATGGCGAGGGCTGAAGCATTTCCACGGGTATTCCACAGAAAGGAGATCGGTCACACAATGCTGATTCAGTATTTCCAGTTGCCAACAACAAAAAATGGCCATTTTTATGTTTTCCCATTTAAGCAAGTTTTGTAGCTGACACATAGACATTGCACAATCACAAATGAGAAGAAAGATGGTCAATAGGAAGGGAGGAGGACCATATTTTTGATGATGAAGGAGAAACACAATTAAAATACGATCTAAGCTGCAAAGACACACGAGATCCATCATTTGGTTAGTATTTCAGCAGACAGAACACGGAGCAGTAATATTTATATCTTCAGTACTTCACTTGAAGGAAACAAAGCAGACACCTCCAAAGGCCACACTGCTGCACGTGTATAACTCTAGGGGTTACAAGACCCGCAAGCCAAGGCAAAGCACAGTATTTTAGTGGGATGGTTGGTTCCCAGACAACATCCTTAAGAAAAAGCTTGTTCCACCCTCCTGTTGCCTGCTACTAGCTGGCTTGAAACTACGGTTTAGCAGAACCTGCAATGTCTTGCTTTCATGGATGCAACAAGACCTATTTAGATTATGGGATGGCAGGAGCACCTCAGATCACGTCATAAAGTACTACCTGTTTTCCACCCTGCACCCAGATCATTCTTTGCACACCGGTGCAAGGTGTAAAGGAGCGCCCGTCATGGCGATGAGAAGGGCAGAAAGAGGAAGAACGCCAGGGAAAGTTAGCAGATAGAAGGAAAGGGCTGACCAGCAAGTGGAGGAGGAAGAAGATAGCAGGGCAGAGCACCAAAGAAACACGGGCGTGCAACAGGATTATCCCACCCGAAGGCTGCCCTTCGCCAGCTACCAGCAATACACGCCAGCTTTGGAAAAGCCAGCTTAACCGCCGGGGGGGGAAAAAAACACCACAATAAGGACAGAAAGCCAAGTCACCTGGTAGAAGGTGAAGCAGAAGGTGGAGGAGGAGGGCAAAGGCACGGACGTTGTCCTTCCCGGGCAGCGCCAGGGACTCTTACTCCGCCACCCGGGCCACCCCCGGGGCCGCGGCGCTGGCGGTGGGAGCGCGGCGGGAAGGTGCGAGCAGGTGTGGTGGCGGCAGTGGCTCGCGTTACCGCAAGGAGGGAGAAAAAAAAATATATACGTACGCCTATACATACACACGTACACACACGGAGAGCTACGTGTGTATAAAGCCACGGCTGCAGGGGAAAGGCTGTAGCAGCAAGAGCCGTCTCCAGCCGCCGCGGCAGAGCCGTGCACAGCCCGGGGGGGCCCGGGAGGGAGTTTTCCAGGCGCCCCTGCCCCAGCGGAGGGGGCGGCGGCAGCTCCCGCCCAGCCAGTGGGGCTCGGGAGTAGGCTGGGGTTCATGCCCCGCAATTCGCCATGTTACGAAGGCGGGAGGCTTTTAGGTTCGCGGAACAAAAGAGGGGAGAGGGGGGGTTCAGCGATCGGGGGATATCCCGCCCCGTCAGCCCCTTACCTTCCCGGGCGTTCCTCCTCCCCGGAGAGCTCCGCGCAGCTCCCGCGCCGGGGCGGGGGGGGGCGACGGCGGCAGCCGCAAGGCTTTGCCCGGGCCGGCCGGGGCTCCTCCTCCTCCTCCTCCGCCGGGCTCCGAGCTGGGGCGGGCGCTGGGGTCTCCGCTCCGCGCAGCCAACAAAGTGCCGGAGCGGCTCGGGGAGGGCGCCGGTCACCGGGAGCGGGAGCAGCAGCAGCGGAGCGGGACTGAGCTCCCTCTGCCGGCTCACCGCCCCGCCCCGGCCACACCGCCCCAGCCCCAGCCTTCGGCCGGCCAGCGCGGAACCCCGCGGAGTCCCCCGCGGCGGCGGAGCTGCCGCCCAGCGCCATCAGGGGCAGTTTGGGGGCGGCCTTTCCTCCTCCCGCTCTCTGTCGCGGTTTACGGGGCGCTCACGAAATGCTAAGGTACCGAGAGGAGCTCCCCGCAGCTGGGCTGAAACACGGGAGTTGTTTAAAGCGATCGTAAGCGCTTACCGAAAACCATTTAAAAAAAAAAAAAAAAGCCACACAGAAATCCTACCAAGACTCCAAAGCAAAATCCTTCAGCGAAGAAGTAGGTGTATCTAAACCACCTTTGGAATGAGACAGGCTACAAGAACAGAAGTCTCTCGTCCTCACTCGAAATGCCGGATAAAATCTCTCACGTGTTTACGTTGTTTCCAGGTGGCAACACATTGTTCCTGACCCTGACAATTTACACGTGGCTTTCCCCCAGCGCAAGGGAACAGTCCCATGCACAGATCCCCTTGGCGTGCTTACAGGCAGCCCAAGTGCTCACGCAGCTCTCTTGCCGCGGTTGCGATTTTCCTGTAACGAGCCATTTCCACCCCTAAAATCAGGTTGTTCCCCGAGAATCTCAGTTTTCAGCGAGTTTTCACTTGTAAATAAGTTTTTGTTTTCAGTGGCTCCAGAGAAAAGCTAGAAAACATAAATCTTTCCACAGCATCAGACAAACGAAAAGAACCCCCCCCTTCAGGTAGTATATAGGAGAGCTAATCTCATCTTTGAGGTTGAGTTCCTGATTTTTGATAGGATTGAATTGCCAATCCTGAAAGACAAACCTGCTAAGTTATGTTACTGAGTATCCCTCCAGGCTTCACCAAAATTCCTCACAAAGATCAAACTCTGATCTAGACCAAAGGTATAGCGATTTCCAGAACTGAGCCGTAGTTATCCAAACACAGCAACAGGTCCTCTATGCTGCAAAGTTTCTGCGATTCCAGGCGCTCTTCAAGAAACTCGCAGAGGAAAAGTATAAACTAGTGAAAGAGCAACTGCTTGCTGGAATTTCCACTCAGTTCCAAGAAATGAGACTTGGCAGGTCCTTGCTTTTTATAACACTCCGTGACTCATTTGCAGAGGCAGGTGAAGTCAGAGCCATCCCTGCCAGAGTCATGCTCCTGACAGCTTCTCCAGGAAGGACACGGATTTTCCCACTTTTTAATAGAAGAAAAAAAAAAAAAGGAGATACTGCACAGCTACTGTTTGCAGCGATTCAGTTGCTCAATCTCTTCTCAAATGGTGCTGGTCCATCCTTGACCTGTTGTTTTCCAGCAAATCTTCCCAAGAATAAGGTGCAAGCTCTGCAAATGGTGTTCTTTCACCAGGCTCACCAGCAGGTTCAGAGCTGAAGGCAGTGGGCACCAGGCAGGCATGACGCTCACTGCTGGCTCCCAAGAACCGGAGAGCAGAGAGTAACCCAAGCTTGCAAAGGAGGCTGGGGCAGGTGGGGCCTCACTCTTCCCCTTCCCGGCTCCGAGCTGGCAAAGCTCCTTATCATGCTGCTTCTTCTTCTAATGGGTCTGTCTCTCCCACCTTTTCTGGTCCAGAGGGTTCTTCACGAAGCAAGGAAGTGCAAAAAAATCCCGCGAAGTAATGGGGAATCATCAAATCTGCTTTTATGCACCTAAACAAGAAATGAAATGCACAGATAACATACACTTAACTTGTTAACAGGAAGTTTGGTCCCAACAAACATTCAAACCTTAAAGAAACAGATTGTGAAGAGGTCACCTAGGTCATTTGTGTGAAGGAATGCTGACAGGAAGGCTGGCATCTAAACTGACATTTCCACACCATTTGTGTAAGTTGCAATACACATGCTCCCTAGCTAAATAATCATAGTAATTCATACATAAAAGTGCTTACTCCATGGGAGGAGGAAAGGAATACAATAGATGCTACTAAAGAAAAAGTTCAGAACTGCTTCAGTCCTTGGCAGAGGTAAACCCTTCTTTCCTGGATAGCAGCCCAAGACCACCCCCTGCTCCAATTCCCTTTAACAAAGGACAGAAGGCAAATGCAGAAGACCACACTGGGCTGATATTTTCATTTGTTTTTATTTAGGAAGAAAATATTTTAAATGGACAGAGATAATAAAAAGGAAGATTGAAAGAAAGTGGCATGTGAGGATAGGGAAAGGGAAACCAGAAGAATAAATGAGGGAGAGAAAGATTTGGGGAAGAATAAATTCTGTATTTATCAACTTTTCTTCAGGATGTGTACAATAGGTATGAAGATTTATATGATTATTTTATATTATTATGAAGCTAATATCCTGCAGATAGGAAAATCAGAACACTGCAACACAGGGGATGAAGAAGACATTTTATCGATGTTTTTCTGTTTGGGGAAAAAATGAAACACACCAAAGATTTTCCTTCAGTTCTAGAGTAGCCTAAAGATACCTTCCTGCTGGGAACCTGCAGAATGACTTATACACAACGAATGACTTTTGCATAAGCCCCTGGCAGACCCAGCAGAGGCTGTTAGCCCACACTCCCCTTTTCCTGCTTGGAATTTGGCCAAATGCTGTGGTCCCAGCCGGCTCCAATCCCCCTTTGCAGGTGTACACGCAACGGAAGGCACGGTGTGGGATTCATGGGGAGCGCCATTGTTCAGGCCGGATTGAAAATAGATGGGCAAGAGTTCAATCTCTACAGTATTGGCTGCAGCAAGCCTGGGGATTTAAGATTAACTGCTTGATACTGGAATTTCCACTCTCGTTGCAAACAGACACTACTGTATCCATAGAGTTTTCAGGAGAAAAATATACAAAGCAAGCCTGATTCTCCTCTTGATTCTAAGGCATGCGCAGCTACAGTGAGAAACAGCAGAACTGTTTCTGGTTTGGGGTCATAAAAATGCAAGTCTAATCCAGAGGAATCCACGTCAAATGAGACAAACAAAAGAGACTGGCTATCAGTCCATGCTCCTCCATTTTTTTATGCTATGAAAAAGAAGAAAGAAATCCTAAATACAGAAAGCACTCGTTTGTTGCTCAGGTAAAATTATAGAAAACATTCTGCATAAAGGCTAAACATGGTCCTATCTAGAAAACAATGCAGGCCAGAGTATCTGAATAATAAGCACAGAGATTCTTCTAATCCCAAAGTAATTTGCCTGACTGGGAGTTTCTTTTGGGTGTGTCTAGTTTAAAAGTATTCTACTGAAATGTGTCATCCTTGATTCTATAACTATATATATGTTTAGACCATTTTCAGTAGACTCCAAGTGAATGTAATTGTTCCAAACTCACATTTAATATTTGCTTAGTAAATCTATGAATAACATAATGGCCACAAAACTGGTAAAACAGATTTGATCTAAACATGTCATGGACATTTTATAAACTTCTAAATTAATTAGGAACCTAGGGTCTGCAATCCAAAAACCAGCTTTGGGCAATCCCTCTAACGTGTTTGGTTTTGATTTTGTTCCCTTGTCCCCAAAACTGGAATACAAAAAAAATATTAATTATTAAAAGACCTCCTCTCTCCACATAGGTTTTGGAACACTAAGAAGTAGTTAGTTGATTTCTTTATTGGAGAGGTTGTGCTTAGCTGATTAATGCAAAATTACAGGAGCTACTTGCATTTTCTTTAGTAACCTTTCTAGGGAAGGTTAGTTCAGGCAAACAAAGTAAAGTATATCGGAGAGCTACCCACGACCTAAACGTGGGAAGGAAGGACCCAGGTGTCTGTAAACCTCTTCTCACAGAAACCAAACTCCAGCCTCAGTTCTGAACCGGAGGGAAAACGTCTGGACTGCTCCTGGCTGACTCATACCCTTTATCCCAGGTATGGAGCCAAAGCAGTGCAAGGGATTCCCGGAAGCCTCGTCTCCAACCGAGAAATGATTCTTCTGAAGAGCGCAAGGATACGGCAGAGAATATGTCAGGCAAGAACAAGGTGTCTGTCAGAGTGCAGTCGCGGTGCTCAATTCCACAGAGACTCCCAGCACCTGTGATAGAAGAGCTTCAAAGAGCTGTCGTGAATCACTTTGCCCAAGTTACAAGAGGGACTACTTTGTACTGCAGAAGAGTTTGGTGTCTTAAAAAAAAAGAAAAGGCCCAATCGTTTGCTCATGGTCCTTGTGGTGCCTACATTCCCAAGTCAGAGAATGTGGAGTTACACCTCCTGGATGTTCTGGTCTCTGTTTTGCTTTATCTACTCAGTTGCATCAGTAAATATGCACCCTCCCTATTTGTCCCTTAGTCTAGCTGCCAGAGGTTATCAGATTTTTATGCCTTGTTCTTATTCATTGTTACCTCCATGAGGGAGATTATTTGAGTGACTAGGGTAAACAAACCAGCTGTTTATTCTGAGCCCCAAACTTTTCAGTCTGAAGACTGCCACCACTGATGACTTACAAACTTGCCATCCAGTTACTAATGCATCAGTTACAAGCCACGTAAAATTTATGGCTAGGATTAAAGTTGAATGTGTGACGATAAAAAGCCTTCCAGTAAAACAAGGGCTTTGGGACATTATGAATTATCTGGCAGATCTTTCTGCACAATCCTGTGTGGATCGCAACCAGCTAGTGAAGTAATACAGAGGACCTTTCTCCCACCAAAGCCATGGGGAGTGTTACCATTTATTTCGGGAGGAACAGAATCAGACCCAAATACTTAATTTGCACATTATGCAATCTCTGCAGTGAGAGCTGGTTGGTGGATGCTTGGATTTGTAAGTCAAGGACTCTGTCCTGAAAGAAACATGAGGTATAAGAAAGCAGTATGGGAACAACTGTCATCATGTTGGCAAAGCTCAGCATGTTCGTGATTGTTAGATTTTGATCTGCTCCCTCTCAGGAGCTACACTGTGTTCAATGGTTGAGGCTCTAATAGAATTTAAGCAAATTAATTGCAGGTTACAAAGCAAACTCAAACCTTGTTATGCATTTTGATGCCTCCATATTCCTATTTTATGGAGACAAAAATGAAATGACACAGGCAATCAATCTTTTTATATCTGTGCTCTGCTCTTTACAGGGAAATACGACAGATGTTTTTTATCACAATTGTATGTTTATTGGGAGAGAAGTAGAGGATTCAATTGCACATATTTAATTTTCCTTATATCTCATATTGCCAAGAAAAGAAAGAGGGCAGGCAGAAAGAAGAATATATGACTGAAAAAAAAAATTCATCTGTTTTGCCAGAATTTTCAGAACTTTCTGGGTTTTCCTTTTTTTCTTCTAGGGTTTTGAATTATACTTCTCTAGTGAAGGAGGGGGAAAAATCTTAACCATGTGGCTCATCCCAAGCCGTCAGAATTCTGGAGGCAAGCATCTAAGATCAAGACATTTCTTTAATACTCACGAGGTGTTAATAAAAAGATGCTGACATTTTTATTGGGGTTTGGAGTATGTTGATTTCATGTTTCCTACCAATAATGTCAAAGGGAAAGGCTTTCTTTTAACAAATGACATGAATTTGGTGCATTTACAAGACTTCAGCCAACTAAGAAACATGATTACCGCAATACTAAAATCACTAGAATTACTTTGTAAACTGCATTTTTATTGTTAATTGTGCTGAATTTTAATTTTGAAAATAGTAGTCCCAGTTCTCGTTCTTAAGGACAGAAGAGCCCAGTTTAGCTGGATGGAGAAAGTGTAGGTCATCTGAAATTCTGTACTTACATATGTGGGAAAAAATCCTCATCACTTCAGCACACACTTGCTTAGTTCTGATTGCCTACCTATTTCTATAGCTGAGGAAAGTAATTAATAATGCTGATGACAATTTTTGGTTACATAGCTCTTGCCACAGACCTCAAAATTGTCTGCTAGCATTAATGAATCTGGAACAACAAGCTCCATTGTACAGAAGGAGCAGCAAAAGCTCAGCTAGTACTGAAAAACCTCACAGTTACATCCTGAAACTTGAGTAAGTTGTGTTTTTATTAAAGTCTAAAATCATAGAATTTAAAAGATGGTATCTGGGATCTGACCCAGGAACATTAGAAATGAAAATAACAGTAGATACATATAAAAATGACTGTGTGTTTACCTGCATAGTTTTAAATACATTTTACATGAATCTCATGAGTTCTGGGTGGAAGAACTTGTTATTTCTAGTCGCACCGCACTGGCAAAGCTGAAGAGGCTCCATCATGCTGGGAATTTGCATCCAGTGCCCGTGGAAGTAGGGCTATGGTGTGACCCCATCCCTGCGTGGTGGTGCTCTCACCGTTACAGTGCCTTGTACAAAAACGGGACGATGCCTCTGAATTTCATTTCACACAGAGTCACAGGTGCAGTCCTGGCAGTTACAACCTGAGAAGGTTATGGCATGATTGAAAGGCTGAGTATACAGTCACAAATGCAACTAGACTCAACAAGCTTTTTCTTTCCTAAGGAAGGTGCCCGTGGGATAGTTTCATTTCCATACAATTTTCTGATAAACATGTGTAATGTCTAAGTTCATAATTGTTTAAGTCTATGACAGATGTGGCAGATCTACAGCTGCATTACCTGAAACTACGATTTTGCCGTAAGGCACCCCAAGCCCTGGGGCAATAGCAGCATTTGAAGCACACATACCACCAAATCAAAGAGGACCTTCCCTGAGCTTATAACAAGTAAAGTCAGGGAAGGCTAATCATCATTAAAATGGAGACTAAATCCTAGCTTTCTCATGACCATTAGTCAGGCAGTGGTGGATTTTATCCTGAGGTGGTCACACTGTTTGCTCAGATATGCTGCTGCTGCAAGGAGAAGCCACCTACCATAGCAGACCTTATGCAGGCCTCCTGGAGCTCACAGAAATGTGGTTGAAGGCCGTCTCATATACAGTGTGACACTGAGCAAGCAATCTAATGGCTACTGTCAGATGTTGAATAAAAATCTGCTTAGAGAATGCAATTAGCCCCACAAAACTCATCAGGTGGACTGCAATGGCTTCTTAACAATTGACTAGCACACTAAACATAAGACAAAGTGAGAACTTAGATACAACCAAACAAAATCATGCTTTAGAAATGCAGGGTTCAATTACTTGTGTTGAATTTTGATCAGTCTCTAGTCACTACAGAGCAATAGATAAGATACGGAGAGAACAGAATATAAATGATGTATCAGCCAACATACACTTTCAAAGCAATTTTTCAACCTTTATCATGGATGCCTGGCATAATATTCTATTTGAATTGCTTCATACATTTATCCCATGGACCACTCCTGATTTCATCACCTTTGTTTAGGATCTTGTCTCAAAGACCTATGAACCTCTTTTGATATGTTTCTTCTTCTCAGACACCTTTAAGTAAATCACAGGAATTGCAGACAATGACGCCACACTCGTAACTCACCAAAATATCCCACATGCTATGGGACACACTGTGTATCTATCTACAAAGCAGGAAGTATCTCATACAGTTCACAGCATATCAACATTCTTGTGTGCCATTCTGCTTCCTCCACCATGTGAAGAGTTTGTAATTTAAAACCAATTCTTCTACACGCTGTTTTGCACCACTAGCTTCTTAAAATCTCCTGCGGTTACTTACCTTGGAAGTTCACTGAAGATGTATGTATTCAGATACAACTATTTTCCCCTTTTACTAAATAGATAAGGAAAGCTTTAGAGTGTGTTTTTTCAGACAGTACTGATGGCTGTCTTTCCAAAGGTCTGAAAGACCTTTTGTATTCCAAAAACATCCTCTCTGGGAAAGAGGGGATGAGAAATTTTAGAGGACATCCACCACCATGTGCATATTATTCCAGAAAGAAACAGTGCAAATATGTGGTTTTCAACCCAAGGTCTTATGAAAGTCCATAGTGTTTGGCACAGCTGCAGTAATTGGGAGCTGTGTGACAGACATCTTGGGAAGTATTGAACAGAAATGACTGGGGCATGGAAAAAGTACTCAGGAAAACTCCTGGCTGGAGGTCATTGCCTCTCACCAGACCTGGGTGACGGAGAGGTCTTTGAGAGCACCGTCCCTGTAACAGCCATCCTACCATCAACTTGTTCAGCTTTTTTTCATCTGTAATTGAAGAAGCAACACCAAGACAGAGAATATCTCAGAGCATGCTTCAGTCCTGTGTCTCTTGGGCATCGTGTTGCCTTCGGCCAAGGGATGCTTTGCTTTCACGGGGGGGGCCGTTTGCCAAACCTCCCTTCTCCCCAGCCCTGTGCACCCAACTGAAGCATACCAGCCTGGGGAGCATGGTGCTGCCATGCCGAGGGACAATCTGCAGGCTTTGGACTAATCCAGCAACACCTCAGGACATGCCAGACTTTGTCTGGACTTGTTTTGGCCCATCTGGAACAGTGTTTTAGCTTGCTTAGCGGTAACAGCAATTTTCTAATGTCCAGGTGGCTATCACCTAATTGATATACAGCAGAATCATGTGGTATGACCATAGGGCATAATAATAGTAACCCCCCCCCCCCCCACTCCCGGAAGGGAGACCTGTGAGTTGTAATGGAAACAAATTTAATAAAATAACTTTTTAAAAAACACTGATTTTATTACTAATACTAAGCGAAAGTACACAAAGTTATACTTGAACAATGTAGTGGTCATAAGCTGTACACTTCCAGCAGTGAAAATCAAGTGTCCAGCACTGCGAGCACCACAGCTCCAGCAAAAATGCAATGGTTACATCAAACGGGAGAGCAGGCTTCGGGAACAGAATGACGGATGAGACCCCCCAGGAGAAGAAACTGCCCCCAGTAAAATTCCTAATTTACAGGGAGCAGGATGTTTATGGTATTGAATACTTCTGTTGGGCAGCTCGGGTCAGCCACCCTGGCTTCCACTCTTCCTGGCTTTAGCACCTGGCTAACTTGAAACTGCTCAAGACCTTGATCACTGTGGAGACCTGCACACCAGGGCTGGCCACAGATGAAAACAAAGTGTCTTATCAACTTTGTTCTCACTGAATCAGGTGCTATGGTCTTCTCAAAATTGCAGCTTTCCTGAATATAAATATTGATTCTATGACTCTTCCCAGCGAAACCAGGACATTTGTATGTTCACAATTTGCTAATAACAAGATTTGGCACATAAAACCCTCTCCATCAGTCCGCCTCTCCCCATTCTTCCTTTCCTGTTTATCATGATGCCCCATCACTTTTACCACCCCTTTATAAGTGCACCCATCAATACCCACTGACACAGTGACTGACACAGCATTTTTGTCCTTTCTAGTAGCAATAAGATGCCAGGTATTTGATCCCTCTGGTGCCAGAGGTTGAGAAAAACAGAGGTGTGTTCTTAAAGATCGACAGAACTTGATCCCAATACGCCTGTCACTGGCACACCATGAATTTGGGACTTGCAGAGTTGATTCCCCCACATCCTGCTATGAAACCAGGCAGCACCAGGGCCTCTCCCTCCATGACCCTATACAAGAGACACAAGGGGGTGATGAGGGAAAGCGGTACAGGGTGGGGAAAAGCCAGCATGCCAGGTTGCAGGTGGCAGGCACATCACTAAAAGGCTCCCATGCAGCAGCTTAGCATCATGGTGCATTCCTGCTTCTGCACCTGACCTCCATCAAAAGCAGGAGAAACCTGAGCTGCCTCATCTCCTGACCCCTTCACAAGGATGCTTTTCAATGAGCTGAAAGGAAGAAACCAAGCTTACACACAACGATAATCACCCTGTTTATTTACAGAAACATTTCTCCACATCTTTTGTGGTTTCAGTTTTTTAAAGGGTGAGATTTTTAAGGCTGGGATTTGTCCTCACGTATATATGCATACAGTGCCTAGTACGGCCAGGGCTCCGTGCTGAGAAAAGTCTCTGTATTCTGCCAAAACAGGCAAAATAATAACAAAAATAATGTCAGTCCTTCCTCTTTACATGAGCCTATGTTAAAAGAATAAGCAAGTACTTGGCCAAGAGAATAATTTCTTCTTCCTCTGGAGTGGTGTCAGCCAGCAGAATTCACCACTCCAAAGGGCAGAGACACCCGGACTGCTGTTGAATTTAAAAAAGGGGGGTTGAATGGTCTCGATCAGGCGATGCTTGTGGCTGATGCAGCTGTATAGAGACAAAAGAAAAAACTGAGAAGTATTTAAACTCTTATAATGTGACACAGATGACTTAACCCCTAGAACGAATAAACTAAGGATTGGGAACACACTCGTGATACAGATATTTCTGGGCTATAAGAAAAATAGGAAGAGAAGGAATTAAGTTAATCCCAAAGTAAAATAAACAAACAGTTACTGGAAATAACTGAATAGATAATCTGGGAAACTCCCTGGAGGAACTGTAAGAGCTTTCAGATTCACAACCATAAGACAGCAATACATGCCAGACATGTACGCAGCAAGGCTCAGCTAGTCTACCTGGTCTAGCAGAAACCTATTTCAAGGATTTTTAACTCACAAAGTATTTGTGGATTTGTGGGGTCTGAAAAAACATTACAGGGTTGTGACTGGGTTTTTTCCTTGCATTCAAGACTCGGGAGACGTATTTTTTGATGGAGGTGAGAAAAACGAACCTTGGATGTCTGGAACATCCCTCCTTCTCAGTCTGAAAACAAAAGCAAAGCCAATACAAGTGAGATAGTCAATGTGATTTCCACCCAAAGACCCCAAATCTCTTTTGAAAACTGTTCCTTTTCTCTTTCTCTTTGTGGCAAAGTGAAACTTGTTCCTGATTTGTTTTGATAACAGTTGTACAAATTATTTTGTTCCCTTCTTTTTAAGCACAAGTTGTACAAGCTGCAGGAAATGGCAATAGATTTGTTGTAACACTGCTCCTAATGTTCCCTCAAAGTAGAGACTTCATGACACTTCAAAATTGTGCTGCATCTGCATTATAAAAGAAGCTCTGTTTCTAAGGTGTATCATATGCACACCATAGCCAAATGGAATAAGGGCAAGAACAGACATATCTCAAGATTTCTTTTTAAATCAGCGCAGACTTGTACAATCCTAAAAGAAAGCGCAGGTCCGTCACAGGGGATTGTGAGCAGGCAAGCTCTGGCTTTGCACATGCACCCGCTGGAGAAGCTGCCCTCCCCAAGCGAGGCACCATGGCCAGCTTTGCATTTTTCTGTTGTACTCCGCCTCCAAATTCTACCCTGCCCTCTGGAAAAAGTAAATTGCTACATGGAGGAGAGTGACACATGGTGAAGATTTATTCAGGTATAATTACAAACACTCTGAGATGTTGAGAAGGGAAATATGATAAAACTGAATCCAAAGTCTTAAAGCCAAAAGGGTATTTTCAATTTATAGGACACTGGAGCAGGCCCATACATACTGCAAAATTATTGCTGAACTTTACAGGGTAAACAGATAAATCAGGATACACACAGTACTACGAAACTAGAATTAATTATCCTTTCATGTGCCTTTGCTCTGTATTATTCCAAAGAGATATTCTTGTTATCCTCAACTAAGTTATAGGCTGTTAAATTATCAGCAAGAAGATTGCAACATCTGAAAACAAATCAGGAACAATGGCTTGAGCTTCCCTGTCTGTGAGAACAGGGCAAATGGCAAAGACTGTTTTTCAGTGCTGAGTTGAGCATAACATATATAACATCTGACAGCAGCCCCAATCAAAGCCCTACAACACGGAGAGACAATACTCCCCCAGTGTCAGGCTCTGTGTTCTGAGAGCAATTTTCAATTAACTTTCCTCATTTATGAGGTAGATGCTAGAGCAGTTTTGAAGGAATCCAAAAGCTAAGCAATAAATGAAAAATTCTCTTGTATGCTTCATTCAATGCACTTCTCCCAGCAAGAGCAGAGAGAGACAGTTTGATAGCTCATTTCTTTAGCGAGAGACAGACAGACGTGTTATGTTACTCAGTCTTGTCAGAACACTCCATTCACTTGCAATTGAACACACACAATAGGTCAGGTTGTCCTAACAGGGACACAGGAGTTTTCATGCAACTCCCTGTGCAGTTCCCTTGAGAAGCTACTGGCCAAGAAAGCGGAAGAGTTTAAAGAGTTTTGTGTTGACGAGTGAATATTCTCAGTATGGGGTTAACTCCCATTGGACGCTGACATGACCACTGCTGGCCTATACTCCAGAATGTGGGCTGAGTGAATTTTCCCATTTCAAGCAGATACAAACTTCCCCAGTTCAGAGTGTGGGATGTTTTCTCCAGACAGCAGCTTGCCCAGTGACTCTAGCTGATGGTGACTCACGGCCAAATCTGAGATTTGATGGGCCTGATTCTCATTTGCTCTGCTACAGCAGTGCAGTTTAACTGTTTCATTTACTTATATGGATTTTTTTTTTTTTTTTGCACTTTCCTGAAAGCTCTGTAAATCTGCAGGAATTTGGATAAAAGAGGCTTTAATATGAATGAGAATCAGAAAACTAAAGATTCACATAACAATTCAGTTTGGGAGGGACCTCTAGAGGTCATCTAGTACAATCTGCTACTCAAAGCAAGGCTAACTTCTAAGTTAGCTCAAGTTGCTCAGGGACTCACAAAGATGAGTTTTGAGTATCTCCAAGAAATGAAAATCCCACAACCCATCTGTGTCCCCATGTTGACCAACGTTGTGGTGATTTTTTTACCTCTCATCCACTTTGAATTCCCGTGTTCCAACCTGTGCCTATTGCTTCTCAACCTTCCCTTGTGCACCTTTGAGCCGTGTCTGACCATGTCTCCTCCGCATGCTTTTGTTAGGTAACAGTAAGATCTCCCTTAAACCTTCTTAAGGCTGAAGAAATCCAGTTTTCTCAGACTCTCTTTGAACATTATGTCACCCAAATAAATCATCTTAATGACCTTTAACTAGATGCACTTCAGTTTGTCCATACTGCTCTTGCATTCAGGGACCCCAGACCAGACACACTGCTCTAGACATGGCTTCACAAGCACAACTGGAGAAGCAGAATCACTTCTTGTGACCTCCAGCTACCTTCTTGTTGCTACCACCTAGGATGTGCCCATCCTCCACTTCCCTGTGGCACGCTACTGATGCACGCTCAAACCTGGACATCTACCAGAACCCCCAAGTCCTTTATGGCAAAGCTACTCCCTGGCCCAGTCAGTCCCCAGCTTTGTCCCCAGCTCTATAGCCCTAGAGCTATTTCTTGCTTGGCCATACTTTTCAAGCATTTGTACAGGAAATTCAGCTGCTGGTTTCACACAGAATCACACAGAATGTTAAAGGTTGGAAGGGACCTCAAAGATCATCTAGTCCAACCCCCCTGCCAGAGCAGGATCACCTACACTAGAGCGCACAGGAACGCGTCCAGGCGGGTTTTGAATGTCTCAAGAGATGGAGATTCCACAACCTCCCTAGGCAGCCTGTTCCAGTGCTCAGTCACCCTCACAGTGAAAAAGTTTTTCCTCATATTTTTCTGGAAC
The DNA here is from genome assembly GCA_020746105.1 of Trogon surrucura. NCBI lineage: Eukaryota > Metazoa > Chordata > Aves > Trogoniformes > Trogonidae > Trogon > Trogon surrucura. The sequence goes on along the minus strand of CM036617.1, from coordinate 150,000,476 downwards.
CTCCTGTGTTCCAGCTTCCACCCATTGCCCCTTGTCCTGTCAGTGGACGCCGCTGAAAAGAACCTGGCTCCATCCTCCTGACATTCCATTTTCCATTTCTGTTCTACAAAACAATACGGGAAATAATATGGTAATATCTGCAAAATCTGAGAGTGAGTGAAATAAAAATAACGAGAAAAAGACAACACATTATATCTTTTTATGATTATTGTTGATAGGGTCTATTATTATTATAGTAACCCTGTAATCCTAATAAGGAACCCAGCAGTGTAAGAAACCAGTTCATAGAAATCTTTGGGAGCTGTAAGGATTCATATCAACATAAGCCATTTCAGACTTGGGTTCCATTAACTGTTGTGTCCATTTAACCATAACCCTTTCAGCACTCCTGTCTCCTTTACCTAAAATACACATCCAAGACATAGTTAACATATTGATGTAAAATGCAAATATGGTGAATTTGCTTCCATGTCCAACCTTTCTCTCCCTCATCCGTAAGCTGCTTTTTAAGACTGCCAACACTGATTTGAGGGGCTGTCTCCGTGACCATTTCCACCAGACTTCTCTCTCCTCATATCCCAACAACTTTATGACTCCAGCTTTCTTTTGCAGTTCAAAAATAAATGCCAAGGCTTCAGATATCTTTTCTTTTTCAAATCACCTGGTTTCTGAATGGCTGGCTATGGAATCTGGCTTACCATACATCCCCATCCAACACAAAAGTTTATGTTGACAAGTTAAGAGTATGTTGCTGGACTGCAAAATTGTGATGCAGGGCTGCTTTGCGGAGGTATAGTAGTGTTACTGTCATTTTATGGAATTTGAAGGAATTAATTGCATAGTTTAGAATGAAATTAATTCTCTGGGTATGAAAAAAACTCTTTTGCTGCCTGACACAAGAATGAACTACTGTTGAAAGCATGTTTATCCTAGTGAAAATATATTCATTTTCCTAAGTAACAGTTAAAACAAAATAAAGGTCTCTTTAGCAGCAGGCCTGTTTTTCAAGAAGAAGGCTTTCCTCTTATCAATATCTTTTCATGAAGTTTTATTTTCATATTAGCAGATTTCACTGCTGCTATTAAACAAGATTGTATGGGCTAAGGCTTGGAGTAAAGTGAGAATTAATTGATGGCAAGATTGAAGTTTTTGACCGTGGATCTCGCAATACATTGGAAATAAATAGCTCACAGTCCCTCATCATTGTTTGTCTGCAAGTAATTTGTTACATTTTTTATCCTCATTGATATATTTCATTGGGTTTACAATGTTATATTGACCTTGTCCTTGTTCTACACATCAATTCCTATGCTTAAGATATTTAAGGATATTAAATCTTTAGAGTTATTGCAGTAGACCTTTCTCTTCAAATGATTTATTATTTTATAGTAAAGGATGAGATATTTTAATGACCTGCATTTTAAATTATTTCTCACTTGTAGGCAGTTTTAACCATATAATAATAAAAATGAGGTACAGATCTCCTCCTGGGTCCCAAAAGGAAAGCAATAATCTCCAACTACTTACAGTATTACTGTTTGCATTAACATAAATTGTGGGAATATGCCAAAGAAATTACACTTCTTTTCTCATTAAATTGAGTAAATTTTAGTACGCTTTATTTCACCTTGTTGGGACTCATTCTTAGGTTTGGGTTTGTTTTGTTTGGAGCTCTGTATTGATATTTGGAAACAGGAAAAGTTGGCTGTTGGGTATGTTTTTATGGGTCACAACAGGGGGTAGTTTAGAATTGCTTCTTCTACCACTGAGTCATCTTTTGGATTCATATGAAGATCCACAGATACCTTCTTCTTTCTACCAACAGTAAACACTTTGTTTGTCCAAGGGTTTTTCTACTACCCCGTGGATTCCAGGCCTGTGTTGTCACAGCTGCAGCTATTACAACCGGAAGTTTGTCATTAAAATAGAGATACAAATCAGAAAATAATTTATTTAGCTTACAGAATTATAAAGCCAGAAAGTATCGAGCTTCTAAATGAAATATCATCTATACTTCTAGGGCATTAAAAGCACACAAAAGGGGAGTTTAGAGGAATTTGGACACTGAGCAGTCCAAAGGATGCTCTTGTATTCCGAAGCTCAGTCGGTTTGTATTGTTCAAAGTTATTCTCTTCACTTCCAACACTGTGTAGATGCTGTATAGTTGCTTGTATGGCCAGTGAGATTGCCTGTCCTAATTATCTACATTAACATTATAGTTCCTGGACAGGGAGATTTCTCTTCCAGCCTCTATAAGTGCTCTTTGTGCATCTTTAACGGGGATCTAAGTGAAAGCAGCACCTCTGCAGCAGAGACCCTTTGGTGTCAGAAAGTTTTCTGAATGCTTATACACTACACCGTGCATTAGGGAGCCCTGATAATATGATGAAGGAGCAAGAAACACTAGTATTATGCACTCACAAGTCAAGATTATTTTTCCATTAAAAAAATTATGGGCATATTTCAGTGATAGTGCCCTTTCTAGTTCGTTCTTTATGGAACTTTATATGCATAGCAGGGATATTCATATTAACTATCAGTGAGCTTAAGTATATAGAAATTGCTCACTAGATCATTTTCTCAAAGATATGAATATTTAAGCCTAAGTTCACTCAAGACCACAGCCTAGATCATAACCCTAAGAGCACTGAGGATGAAGTAGCCAAACCACTAAGGACTTAACTGGTCTTTAAAACCTCCTAATGTATATTCAGTATTTGGGGCCTACACCTAAGACAGGTAAAAAAAAATACCGTAACTGTGAAAAGACAGACAAGCCACTGTAGGTGCAGAACAAAACAAACCCCAGCACTCTCCTACAATCACAGAATCACAGAACTGTTAAGGCTGGAAAAGACCTCTGAGATCATCAAGTCCAGCCTATGACCCAACAGCATCACAAAGGCCAGACCACAGCACTAAGTGCCACATCCAGCCTCTCCTTGAACACCTCCAGGGACGGTGACTCCATCACTTCCCTGGGCAGTGCATCCCAATGTCTGATCATCCCCTCCGCGAGGAAGGGCTTTCTGAGATCCAACCTAAACCTTCTCTGATGCAGTTTCAGGCCGTGCCCCCTCGTCCTGTCACTGGTTGCCCGGAAGAAGAGCCCGACCCCCACCTGACTGCAACCTCCCTTCAGGCAGTTGTAGAGAGTGATAAGGCCCCCCTCCGAGTCTCCTCTTCTCCAGGCTAAACAAGCCCAGCTCCCTCAGCCTCTCCTCATGGGACTTGCCCTCTAGTCCCTTCACCTGCCTCATGCCACCTTCTACCCTATTCTGGAACCATGTGGCTCTTCAGAGTCACAGATCTTTATGCATCCTTGACCTTAGTCATTGCCGCTTTGGGATCCATAAAAGTTTATTCTTATCAGCTTCGTGTAGCCTAACCTCTGTGTCCCCAGACAGACCTTCAGCTCTTGCTGAGGACAGCAGCTGGGCAGCTGGAGAACAGGCAGCTTAAGGATGGGATGAAGCAAGGGGATGGGGGCATTTTCCTAGGGCTTAAACAGTTGCAAGGGTTAAAAAGAAGGCAGAGAAATAAACAGAACACATGAACATTTGCTGTTGGAGAAGAGCCTATTTGTTTTTAATACACCAGAGAGATAGCTGAAGCACAGAACAGCCATGTGAAAAAGTTAGTTTGCAGAGCTGACCTTGGCAGCAAAGCAGCAGAGGCCTGAGAGACAATACCAGTTTTGCATCCAATTTCTGTGAGATTGAAAACAAAAACAAAATGATGTTAGAACAAAACTGTCCTTCTCCTCTTCATTTGCAAGAATTTGAAACACAGCCCTCTGGAAATAAATGTGTAAACTTATATCCTCACCAATATTAGAATCTTCACACATTTTTGCAACAGGATTTATTATCCTGGACCATGTTGAGTGTGAACTGGAATGGCTTCCAAAATAAAATCACAAATACAATCTAGAGACACCTTAGACCATATTCTTTAAACTGAATTGTTCAAAGTGATTTGCAACAAATATAGGTTCAAAAGTTAAAAAAAAACCAAAACAAATACTCTTTTTTTTCTCATACAACACCTTACAGTTCTTTCAGTTTGGATGGGGCTCTGAGCAACCTGTTTTAGTTAAAGATGTCCCTGCTCACTGCTGGGGGCTTGGACTGAATGACCTTTAAACGTCCCTTCCAACACAACACATTCTATGATTCAAAACTTAGCTGGCTGGCTGTCCTCTACCATTGTAGGAAATAGAAAGACAGCTATCACACACCCCTTAAATATTTATTCCTGCTATAAAAATAAATGAAAATACCATATGCAAAATTCATACCTAGTGTTGTGTCTATATTTCAGGTACTTACTATGAAAAATGTTGGGGTTAAATTCTCCTATTGATTTCTAACTTCCTTTGCCAAAACACAGTTACAAATATCAATATATATCACCACATTTTCTAGTTGTTTTTCTTTCAACACAGGACCGTCATTAATGACAAATAGAATCAAAGAACGGTTTGATTTAGAAGGGACCTTAAAGATCATCTAGTCCTGCAAGGACACCTTCCAATAGACCACATTGCTGAAACCTAATAAACCTAAAGAATCCCATTTTACAGACGAGGCAGACAGAGTATGTGATTTGACAAATTACACATAAAGCAACCCCAAAAAATTGAAAAAAACCCTGCCATTCTGTTGACATCTAGTTGAGTCTATGCAGCTTTCCACAGCTGATGACAGACAGGTTTGTACTAGTAGCAGGTAAGAAAACTGCTGCCCATGAAGAAATTATCAGAAGTCACAAGTTTCTTTCTTATCAGAAATTTGAAATGGATAGTGCATTTGTTATGTTAAGGTTATTTGTGTTATCATAGCTCCCAGAGAGTAAAAATCCCATGACACTGAGATCATGGGAAAGATTGAAAATAACTCCCTTTACAAGTGAATCACAAAACTGGAATCTTTGAAATGTCTTTGAGGGCAGACCATTTTATATTTAAATTATAAAAAGTTATCTCAAGAAAATTTCATATCTAGAATAGAATCTTTGGCAAAATTGTGAGTTGTAAACACCAGAAATTATGCAGTCCGGCTGTGAAATATTAAATGAAGATATTATTTAGTTTCCCTGTAACTTTGAGGCCTTAAGGTGTACTTGGGTTCATATTTTAGTTTTTTCCTCTGTGGGACCTAATAACTTTATAAAAAGTAAAGACTGAGCTTCTTCAAGATCTGAAGTATCAAGTAAAACCATGAAGTACTGAAAATTTGAAAATGAAGCTGCAACAATTAGTGGTGTTATTTCACTGTTGCTAGACAAATAGGAGGGTATGCATGAAAGCAAGCACCATTGGGAAAAAAATAAAGGCAGTCTTTGCTTTCTTTCTTAAACTACCATACAAATATCAAAACAGAACTCTCTTATTGGCCTACCACAAGGCAGGAAAATAAATGCAACAAGAGTTGTGGGGTTGGTTGTCAGTCATTTTTGCTTAACACTTGCGCTTTTCCCCCTGCTACTCACTAAAAAAATGGAGCAACTTGTAGGCTGCTGTGTAGATCAGGTGATCTTCAAGCTGATACCTGATTCCTAGCATTAGTTCACCACCTGGAACACAGCTGATTGCATATAAAAGAAAGATAAATCTAGTTTTCTGCAACAGCCCCTTCACACAATGGTAGGCACGCTATTGCAAATGTAAATCTTGCATCAAAATCTTGCTTGAGCAATCTCAGCATGAATCAGCAGCTGCAGGGGATTATCTCCATCAGGGTACATGGAAAGGCAGAAGAGCTTGTTTCTGAAGGGAGTTGAATATGTAATGTAAATCTTTCTCAGTTAAGAATATTTACTTTATAATTTGAATCAACTCACTTCTAGTGGAAAAAAAGTCTTTCAAAAGAAATGTCTGGAGGTGTAGCTAAAATTGCTGAAATCTGGGAACTAAAAGCATCTCTTTCCAAACAGCAAACTCCAAAACTGGAGTCCAGCATGTCAGAAAAAATCCGAAAATGAGCAGCATAATTTTTTTATTATTATTTTTTTTGTGCAAGAACTTTTCAATGATTGTAGGTTTGTTCATTCCAGATTGTAAATAAATCTCAGTAACCTTAGTTTACAGTTCCACACTTCTGATATAAAATAAATTATTTTGTACTATAAACATGTGGGGAACATTCTACAGGGCAGACAGGTAATATGAGAAGTAGTTTTATGGTTCAGAACTGCTGACTGTGTGACCTCCTTAAGGAGATTACTCAGTAGTGAAGACCCTCTGCCAAAACTGTCTTCAGCCTTAGTGTACTCTGTCCTGGACTCTCTGAGCTGCTTTTCTCAGAAGGACGCAGTTCTGTAGCTGTGGTGAAGATAGCAATGCCCTGCCAATACGAATAGATTAAAACTTGGTGATGGCTTTGAAGATTAGAATCTGACCCTCAAACTGGCAGCCAGAGTAGATCTAAAGTTAAAATAGATAAGTGCAGAGGAACAATATAGAATAGCTGCAGCTCTTAACGACCCTGAAAATGAGACAGACACATTTTTCAGCCCTAGAAGCCCTGGTGTTGTCTTTACCTTTGGACAACCTCTGTAACTGAGGAGCTACTGTAGTTAGGATCTCTTCTGATGGGATAGAGGGAAATGGGATGAAGTATAAAGATGAGGTTTTGCCTCAGTGCCTATGAGCTAATGAATAGGTTGATGTTTCTGATCACATTAACATCTGGATGGGAGGAAGAAAATATATATTAACTACATAGCTCAGCTCTGGGAAGCAGCTACTGTTCTTTTGGCAAAACATACCATTAATCTGAATAACTGGTTCCTCATTCAATCATGGAAATATATTCCAAATATTATGGAGTTTTTGATGCCGAATTTTTCTGTAGAAAACTATGTATCCAAACAATTATACCCGGTGTATGGTTGATATCACTCCGTTTTCCCAAGTGGTATCATATATCTACTGAAGCAGGATTCTTTCCAGGACAACTTGGCAGAAGAGGACTTCTTGCTCCTTACTGATCTCACAATGTTTTTAGTAGGGAATGACTGACTCCCATGTAGTGCTGAGTGGCTAAATCATACATTTTTCCTGTTACACTTTGTGATGTAAACAGGTTTTCTGCATTGATGGCCAGACATGCCATCAAAATGCCATAAAAATACTGAATATTCATAAAGAGTTTCAATCCAGTGCCATGAGACAGTCTTGCCCCTTTTTTTGCATCATCGCTAGCCTCTCTGTATCTTGCTAATATCTAGGTAATCCAGCAGCAGGAACATTTGCAAGCCTTACTATGTCTTGACAACGATTTTTGCCTAAAAATAGGAGGATTAAATAGTGCAATAAATAGGGAGGCTTCCAGTATGCGTTGCTATACTGATGCTCCTATTGCTTTTGTGAAATTCATGGTCTTAGTTCTCTGAAGAAGCTCATAATTTCAATTAATAAATATATGCTTCTTCAGCACTCAGAAGACATGCCAGGCTAGTTTTGCAGGTTGTCATATTTTGAAGCCCAAATGTGAGAAGTTCATGTATGTGTAAAACTAATTCAAAGAAGTGGGAATCCTTTGTCCCTTGGGACTGCCACTCCTATTTGACTGGTATTGCCTATAAAATAGGATAGATAGTTATCCCAGATATGACCACTCTGGTTGGATTACATCGTTAGTACAACAGGATCAAAAGCTAAGAAAGATGATTAAATGAGAAGTGGCACTAGGTGATTTAGCTTTGGAAAAAAAATGTTATCTGAAATAGAGACACTGTGTGTCTTCCATTTCTTATAACAAAAGAAGAAAAACTGGACTCAAACTGAAAATGCACTCCATGGTGGTATAAATCCACTACAACTTTATATCACAGAACCATAGAATTGCAGAATAGTTTGCACTGGAAGGGACCTTTAAAGGTCATCTAGTCCAACACCCCTGCAGTGAGCAGGGACATCTTTAACTAGTTCAGGTTGCTCAGAGCACCATCAAGCTTGATTTTGAATGTCTTCAGGGATGGGGCTTCCACCACCTCTCTGGGAAACCTGTTCCAGTGTTTCAACACCCTCATTGTAAAAAACTTCTTCTAGTCTGAATCTACCCTCTTTTAGTTTAAAACCATTACCCCTTGTCTTATAACAACAGGTCCTGACAAAAAGTGTGTCCTCAAATCTTCAATTGTTTTAATATTCTTTGCATCAACTATTGATTCAACTACCATACATCTTCTCCCTAGTGTGCCACTGCCGCTTTGTAATTATTTCCATATGCAGACATTTACCAGATGAGTTTCTCAGGCTTCTGGAAGAAAAGATTTCTAGTTTCTGAAAAAAAAGTCTATAGAAGGGATGGTATATGTTCTGATGGTGGCTTCTTGCCACTGTGAAAAAAACCCAAACTTGAGGCATATTTACACAAGCAATCATCTTACACATTTAAGTTAAATGGTACATCAGTAGTTTGTTTTCTGCTTTTAATGCACCATCTTTTCTTCAGATAACTAAGTTTTACATACTATTTAAATCTACCTCATAAAGATTGTGGAAAAAGAATTAAATTCCCAATCTACTTTCACTAAAATCATTGTACAAACACCCACTGGCTTGACTGGAAACACGTCCAGACACATTTCAGTTATCACTAGAAATAGAAAGGCTTGAGTTTTTTGGTCATTGGTTCCATAACGATATCCAAACTTATTGGAAAATACTCATTTCTTTTACAGGTTGCTTAAAAATCTGTAATATCATATATTTTCCAGATTATGTTGAATTATTTTAATTCAGGTGCTAGAAAATACTTTACTGCCACGACCCACTATATGCCTTTTGGGAAGCAGCTAATGCACATGGGATTTCTGTAGAGGGGATAATAGTGAAGAGAACTCCTTCAATCCTGAACTGAGTACAATAATGCATTTGTGATGAAATGACAAACATTACTGTCATCTCTCCAATCAGAGTAGGTATGAGAACAGCAAAAGCAGCGACTGCAAGACTCTTATGTTCCCCGCGGTGCCCGAGCAAGGACTTTGGTTCTGTTCCTTTGCCTTTATGTCTTATCTTTCAGCTGAGACTGCCCACAAAGCACCCAGCTAAAATTACGTTTCTTAATCAGCAGACCTCTTAGGGAGGTGGAGAAAAAACCTCGCTGACTCACTAAATAAATGCCACCGAATCGTCAAACAGTAATGTTGGGCAATCGCTACTATCTGCTCATTCTTCTTGGTCCTCCTAGGTCTTGATGTATCTTAAGTGGATAACAAAGAATGAAGTTAACAAGCCCATTTGCTTACTACTTGAGGCTGATGGAAGATGCTTTTGGCAGGTTTTTTGAGGGTGCTTTAGAACCTCTAGCTTACTGATGCCTTTATTCATTTCCAATCAAGAATTGGTCAAATGCAAGATACATGACACCACATGAAATGCAACTCAAATAGGAGAAAAGAAAGGACTTAATAGAAGAGGAAATTTGCAGCATGAGTTTTCTTGGTTGACTGTCTTTGGGAGCATGCCTATGTTGATGGTTCAGGTAAAAATGTTTTATAAATAAGAGAGTAAGTGGGTACTGGAAAAGACATCGAATGACCTCACTGAATGATATATTTTTGTATGACAATGCAGAAATGACGAAGAAAAGTAGGCGGATGATATTTGTTTTCAACAGGGCTTTAGGACTGCTCTGTATATTACCGTATCAAAGGAACATCACAAATGTCAGCGAAGCCATAGGCTGCCCAGAGAGGTTGTGGAGTCTCCTTCTCTGGAGACTTTCAAAACCTGCCTGGACAAGTTCCTGTGTGGCTGCCCTAGGGGATCCTGCTCTGGCAGGGGGGTTGGACTAGATGATCTCTAGAGGCCCCTTCCAAACTCAACCATTCTATGATTCTATGATTTATAACACAGAAGCTGATCTCATCCTTCAAAGAAGGTGACATTTATTGACTCCTTCTACTGAGTACAGTAACAGTTGGATAGCCAGTGGTGGTGCAAACCAGTCCAAATCTGACCTAGGTCAGAGTGTATGGCAAAATCAGGAAAAATAGCCTTCACATCTTTCATCTTAACTAAGAGTTGTTCTTCTTGCAGAGTACTATATAAGGAGTCTGCAAACTTTTCTTCAGTTGCCCTAACAGTGGCTGCCAACGGCAGTGCTCCTTCTCATTTCATTTTACATTTCTGTACCACAAATACACTTTGGGCACTTCCACACTGGACTTGCAGAAAACATGGGCTGAAAATCACTTTCCCAATCTTGCCGCATAACAGTTAGAAAAATCTGCTGTTTGACCACAGAAAAATTTCCACTGCTGATTGATTCCTAGGTCTGTTTGGCTGATTATAATTCCCCAACCTACCCTTATGTGATTCACACCCATACATCTGCTCTAGATTCAGCATATAATTGTTATTCCATACAGACAGCCCAGTATTTATTGAAACAAGAGTGCTCTTGTGTATTTCTCCTTTTTCAGCTTCTCTAAAAAAAAGTAAATCAGTCACAATGCATTACATTGTATGTGTTTGTGTGAAGGAATAAAAACTAATTTTATTATCTTCTCAAAGGCAGCAGCTGATTATTAAGATAGAATAAATAAAGGAAGTATGTGAAATGGAGTACTGTACATTTACTTTAGAGACAAGGCATTCCAGCCCTCTCTAAAATACTGTGTCTAGTTAAAAAAAGATGATGATTTGTGTTATACATCAATGTCCTTTTCCATATTATAAAACAAATATTTTCTCTTCTGCAGATCTGTTGCTACAGTACAAAAATCTAGGCCATGACTCTGTGACACTACAAGTCTTTGAGTCCTACGTTATCATTTTGTCCTGAGAGAAGCAGAAAAGATGCTTGTGGAATGAGCAAGTTGGTACTGCTTGGATTATCTTCATAAAAGAAGCTGAAATGAGCTTCAAAACATTTGTGCTCTGCCAGAGTCAGCTGACTTGGTTCTCAGGAGTTTATGTGAACTGTTGTTTCATGGTTTTTTTTGGCTCATGCATGTGTTAGGACTTTCGGAGAGTTCAATGAACCCAGATCTCCAAGCAAAAATATTTTACTTACATTTTTTCATGAAGATGGTTTTTAAAAGCTAAATTTAGTTTTCTGGAAAATATTTTAAAAGTAATCTTAGATTCATTTAACTTGCTTTGTGAAAACAATCCATATATAGACTTGAAAGTCTAGGGTTGGCAGTTTGGCTTCTGGCTTGAGGCACTATACATGTAGGGACCTACTTGTAAAAAAATTTTGTAACTACAAGCTAAATGCCAAATCATGTGGTATCTGGATGTGGAATCTGAGTTATTTTAAGTAACACCTGTTGAAATAAAAGCATAGCATTTTTTTTTTCCTAGAAATGTAAAGATTCTCAGAAAAAGAATTAATAGATGTTTTGTTTCCTGACACCTTGGTTCTTCATATCACTGTTTTCCGTGATACTTGCAGTCAGATCAAGAGCCTATGAAAGCAGTTTGTTTTCAGCTACTCATTCACATTATAGCTCTGAACAAACATCCAGTAACTATGTTTCTTCTCAAACTCACATCTCTTCAAGCACTTAAATCCCGAGTTTCGCAAATGGAATCAAACCAGCAGCTGGCACTCCTGAGGCCAAGAGACTGAGACACAGCGAACTGAAACCCTGCAGAGAAAGCCACAAAAGCAGCTTTCATCTGGAGTCTTCTGCATTGTCATCAAGCTCTGTGGTGGAAAATGGGTGAAGGGAATACATAAATTTAGTTAGCGCAACATTTGTAAAGCAAGAAGGATAAGAATGTCCAGAAAACTAGTTGTGGCTTTAATGTAGGACCTGGTAAGAGGCAGAAGAGACAGGTGACAGAAAAAGGAGAGGTATCAGGGCCCAGGTGGGAGCCACAGGGCAAAAGCCTGAAGGCCCGCAGGAGGGTAAGAGGTACTTCAGTTATCACAGTGAAGAAAATATTTCACTTATAGGCAACCAATTCACATTCAGCTACAGTCAGCAGTGCCTGTAAGTGCTGGTGATCAGAGGGATAATGTGATGATCTGACAGTTGTTTAATGGATTTTTCAGTAGAGTGAAATGAATGGACTAAAATATAACTGTTTACTTTTCCACCAATGTATTTTAATTCTCACAAGAATAAGGAAAGTTGTTCAGGTGATAGGATTAAACTGTCTTTGGCCTCTGAAGCAATGCTGTCAATAAGCGGGCTTTCTGATGTTTCTGATTTATTTTTTTTTTTTAAGATGACAAGCTTACTGAAGGCAGGTTTTGGTCTTTCAAGTTGGCACAGATTTGATTAATGATCCACAGATGGAAATCTCTGTAGTTCTTGCCAGCAGTAGTTAACAGCCCATTCCCAGGTGCTGGGAAGATTTTTAAGAGATTTTTTTTTTTTGGCTGACATACTACAATATAACATGATAAGCTAAATTACTCACATCATTCCTGTAGGTTACCAGTTACCAGTTTCCAAATTCTGCTCCCATTTCTTATTTCGTATATGGTTATCTGTTCAATGCCTTGAGAAGGTGAGATATTAGATACATATTAATGGTTATGCTGCTATGTTTACATCAATTATTTTTAGCATTGTTTTATTATTCATATGAATAAACTAGCCAAAGTCTCCAGAATCGCTAGGGTGATTCTGGGTTTTGTCTGTAATGTTTGCAGCTGTCAGTTCTTAGGTAGTCACAATATTCAAGGGATTTGCAGGAGCTATAGAGTGTTACTAGTTCGGTATATTTTTTTTTTTTTTGTCTGCCAGAAAAACTCTTTCCCAAAAGCCTGCACTTGATAATATTTCCACACTGGTCCTCTGTACTTTGGCAAACCAAGAGTGCCTCAACTGTCTCGGGGAATGTCTCTGGGATCACAGAATCACAGTGCTTCCTTTGGGTTTATTGCCCCCACAGAGATGGAGCAATTTAAGTCTGTAAAACACAAGGACAAAAACTGAGGTAAAGGATTAGGCATAAAGCCAGGGGGCGAAATGACAGGCAGAACAACTAGAGAATGCTATTCTAGCTGACAGGTAACTGAATACCTCTGCTTGCTCCAAAAACTCTGACAAAGAGTTTCTATGATATGCTCCAGCCTTCAGAGCCAAGTACTCAGTTTCCATAGAAATAGAGCACTTTCCAGATAAGGCCTAAGATTAACTACTTGATTTTTCCTTACACGGTGTCCCACACTTATGCCCTTAGAGATAAACTTCAAAGGCTCTTGATGGCTGTGAAAAGATCCAGCTATCTTGGGAACTTGTGATTTCTTCCTGGTTCACGCTCAGTCACCAGATGAACCCGCCTAAGCAAAGATGATGGTTTCACCTTCAATCAAGCAGTACGGGTGTCTAAAGATTATTTCTTCTTCTGTTTTTATCCAGTCTGACAGCCGGACACTTCTAGCCTAAATCTAAACTGTTCTTTCATGTAAAACTATTCATACATCCACATTAAATGTTATACAAAACCTGGGTCACACTGACATCCACATGCAAACAGTATTCTTGTTTTTAGCATCCTGTAGTGTTTGCAGATGATCCGTTACTAGTACAACTAGCTTGGACATGACTATGAGATGAACTAATGCCTCCCTCCAGCTTGGCAAGCTGGTCCTGCGTCATCATCAAGAAACAAAATGAAACAACAATTAGACTTTTCTGGAATCCTAGTCTGTATTTTGCATGGCATGATTACGTGATATGCAACACCAAATGTGCAAGTCTCACAGAAACCCAACTGGCAAGTATCTTCATTGCACTAATGAATTTCCAAATATTTGTATGAGCCTCATGAGCAAAGTTCTATTTAAGCATAATGATGGTACTTTCTATCTTTGTGACTCACTCCAATGTTATATGTTTTCAGTTCCTTGGGAGTTACATAAGTGTTACCCATCTTGGGATGATAATCTTTATTCCTGAAATCTAAATAAAATTGAAACCTTTGCAAATCTCTCTGTCATGTCTCATACTTGTAAAAGCACGATCATTGTCTTCCACCAAGTTTGCTGGTGCTACTAGTTTCTTTCAAAGTTTGATCCTGGCTAAAAACCAAAACCCCACAACTGTATTTATTCCAAGCACTTTACCATGAGCCAAATTAATCCATGATCTAATACTGATGACACTGGTGGATTGAGTCCAGAGACAAATGTAGTTTAAAGTTGTTTTGAAATGGAACATATTCTCAAATATCAGAAAAGCAATAATATTTGTTTAAAAGTTGTGGGGGAGGGTTTATGCCCTTAGCGCACAGCTAATCATATGAACTGTATCTAGTAATTTTTCTAAATAACACAAATATATGTCACATATGAGTAGTCTCTCTTATCTTTTTCTCACTATCCTCTCTTTTATTTTCTGGTGTGCCCTAAAAGGGACAGTCTACCACATAGTATATTTTTTTTTTTAAAAAAAAAAGTTCTAGTTTTTCAAATCTAACTTATTGTACAAATAGTAGCAGAACAACATTTCTGTGTTCTAGTTTTCTGCAATGCAAAACTTGCTTTGATAAACCAGCAAATACCACGTTGCCTGGTGAAGAGAGGCTTACAGCTGAGTTAAAGACTAAGCTTTATTTATTAGAAATTATAGCATTTTACATCCTGGCCTTGTACCACTAATATTAATGGTATAACAACTGGACTTGCAAGTGACTGCTGAAAACCAAAATCTGAAGAGAATCTGCATGACTGTTCAAAAAAAGAGATTAGAAAAGGCTTGTCAACAAGCCTGAGCGATGTCACCCAGTTTCGCTTCTTTTTTCAAAGTGTTGAATTTAGAAAAGCTTGCATCTGCAAGCTCAAGGAAAAAAAAAATCCAGTGAAAATTTCCGCTTTATGCCAACATAAATTTATTTCTATATTTGCTGCTCTGTAGAGGTCTTGATAGCTACCATGGGTCATAAATTCCACTGAGTTCTTTACATTGGTCTAGCTCTTTTCATTGCTGCCTACATTTGCTACACTAGCTTGGTATTATTGCAATGTAAGGAGGTCACCTAAGGAGTATCACTGATCTCCTCCCTGCTATGTGTGACTGTGTGACTAAATGAAAACAGCTGTATGAGTTCTTCGAACGATCCAGTTTGGTACTGAATTCCAGCAATCCTGCATTGGTCAGCATTGTGTCTCTGACAGACTCAATAATGCATAGGAAACACAAGTTAGATGACATCCTGGACTTTGCAGTTGCACCACCTGAACTTCACGAGGTACCCTTCACCCCTATCTGCTTACTCAGTTCTTATAATTTTGGATTTAAGCAAACTATAAGAGACTGTATCAAAAACCTTGCTAAAGTCAAGATACGCAGCATCCATCTCTCTCCCTGTCTCAAGACAGCCAGCTGCCTCCAGAAGCCGAGATGGTTGGTCAGGTATAATTTGTTGTTGGTCTGCAAATGGCTCTACAACCTTCCCAGGAACAGAGATGAGGCTGCAGTTCCCAGGATCCTTCTCTTGTTCTTGAAAAGGGATGTGTTTGCCTTATTCCAGTTACAAAGAACCTACCCTAACCCCCATTATTTCTGAAGGTGATAGAGACCAGCCGTGCAACAGCACTGACTCACTCCCTTGGCACTCCTGGAAGGGTTCTGTCTGGTCGCATGGACTTATATATGTCCAATCAGCTTAAGTACTCCTGGGATAGTAGGACTAAGGCTGTCTGCTATAGCTGATTTTCAGAGGCTGATGTTTGAATTACTTCAGCCTTTTAGAACAGTAAGCATAAAGATCTTGCTCTGTGAAGAACATCTTCCAAGTGAAAATGGCAAAGCAGCCTACAATCTTGAATTAACTCAGCTAAAGCTCATTCCTGAAAATATATATTACTGTTTCTTACAGACCAGGAAGCTCAGAGAGAGCTGATGTGATGATACCTAGTGAATAAGAATTTTGGCTAAACTCTTTCCTGGAAAGCAAGTGAACTGCCAGACAATTTTAATTCTCCTTTAGAGAAGCGTTTACAATTGGATTATTTTTTTTGGTATGAATTGAATTTTTATTTTTTTTTGTAGAGATAAATACTTAGCTAGCCTGAATTATCAAGTGGCTTGAAAAGAGACAGGAAAATAATATCATGTTACTCCTATGTTTCCCCCTTTACAGTGCAGTCCTGCTTTGAATGGTCTCGAGAGCAAAGCTGCTGACTGAGAAAGAAAATAAATGGCTTATTTCATCCAGAACTTAGCACCCATAACACCCACAACTTAGCTGTTTCACTTTGTCTTGCATACAAGAACTCCAAGCACGGCAACAGACTTAGGCATCTCTCTCTCTCCATTTCCCCTTCCCATCTTCCCTGTTAACACTGCAAGATCACCTGTCCCACCAAGCCTGCCATAACGCTGTTAACTCACCTTTTTTCCTCCTATAAATGCATATCATACACATTGGCTTACTGCAACATTATATACTGTTACATGGACTGACTGAGCACAGACCTAGTACAGGGTTTTGGAACACACGCACACTGTATTTTCCTCTCTATGTGAGTGCCCTATATTGATCCTGTCTGGGCTTCCCTAACTGTGTCTTTACATCCTACAGCCTAAACCCTGAATATGTACGTATTTACTTTACATTCCTTTATTTTCTGAGGGTTAACTTTAGCAACAGTATATTCTGAGAAAATTTGGGTAGAAACTGGTGAAGTGTTTCATTTTCTTATTTTTTTTTTTTGAGAATTTCTTCAGCTGTCCCTTTGGTTTTGCAGTGGCTCAGCCTTGCAGTGAAAACGCTGGCTACTTAAAGTTCATCCTTTCCTTTCTTATCACCCTCCTCTCTGTCTGGCCAGCACTGGCAACTTTTTCCTTTCGAAAGACAGAATGGGACCTGAAGACTGAAGAACAGAAAAGCTACTACAGCAAAGATAAAACAATTTTTAATATTCCTTATTGGTGTCATCACTCTGTGGTTGGTGCATGCTCTGAAAGTACCTAATCCCTGACTTCGAGCATGATGGAAGGGCTCCTAGTGGCCTAACTTGAATGCAGACAATGTTAGGAACAATATTTTCAGAAGAGTAAATCTATTTGAGATCCTAACACTAAGACAGTGATTAAAGAAGTGATTTTACATCTGACCTCAACTGAAGAGACAGGAAAAAAGGTACAAATCTCACTATGAGGCACACAACTGGACTCGAAGGTAAGTCTCCTCCTTCCCCTCCTATCCAGCTTCCATGAATTTTATTTCTCCTGCTAAACCACTTATCTTCCCTTCCTTGCTGCTGTCTCAAACTCCTCTTCACACGCTCTCCTACTCCCTTACAGCCCATTCCCAACTCTAATCCCCTTGGCATCTATTCACACACACAAATTGTACCACCATGCACATCCAACAGAAGAGTGTCTGTGGTCCAGGAACTCACATTCCCTAGATCTGTGTTACAAGAAGTCGCAAAAAACTAGAAAAGATATGGTCACCTACTGTGAAAGGCTGATCAGGAAAGGATTCCTTCACTTGAAGCACGCTAGTCTATTATTTGTAAAATATGATTACATCTGCCTTTTATCTTTCATCTTGCTATTCAGTGATAATTGAGTGCTCAAGGCTGACACTAAATTGTAATTATTCCCCCAGTGAAAATACAGCAATATACTCTGAAATTGCTCTCACATGTCTGCATGCAGCATCTGTAACGCATCATCCTTTAGCAGACAGGTATTCCCTCTTTTTTTATATATATTTTTTTTTCCTAAATTAGCTGTACAAATTAGTAGGGGACATTTCTTCAAAGGAAAATTTATCGGAGGTATAGAGCATCAATGGGCCTACAGATTACACTGAAAGTTCCAAAATATATTAAAATAACTCATACTTAAGGTACACTAACAAAGGGACTGCCCTGCTGCTGTCTCCTGTGGCATGCAAAGATTTCCCTTTGCCTGTTTAGCCAGTCGATTTTCGAGAATTAAGCATCTAGTGACTTCTTGAGCGCTATGTCCACAAAGCTGCCAGGTACAAGCTGAAATAACCATCAGTAAGGCATCTCACAGTAGAAGCTCTCAGCTAGATCATTAACGTACTAATAAATATGTAAAGAGCTCCACTCAGTGGCAAGAGATTGTATGTCCCACTGTGATATCTAACATAACATGAAAAGAAAGGAGTCTTTAGAAATGTAAATATGTATACTAAACACCCTCTACTTAATTCAATCTCTGCATGATTTATTTTAATCAAAGCACTAGAATCATGACCTTTCACTAGGATAGCTTTATTCATTGTCAGCAACGTTTCTGAGAAAATTCAATCACTGCCTGTGGAAAGATGTTGTTTAATCAAGCAGACACTCTGAATTATAAATGCTAAGTAAAAAAGAGTCTTGCCCAGATGCTTTATAACCTATGACTGGTATACTTGTTATTCCCTGCAGTAATGGGTTGAATTATTCTGTGTGATTAAAAGGCCCTGATTATTTTCTGACAAGATGGAGTTGTCAAATATTGAACATTATAAGGCAGTTATTTGGACAATGAATAGTCAAATATGAATAAACTATGAATAAAAAGTTTTTAATGACTTTTTTTTCTGTGTAACATTACTGGAATCTGATACATAACCACCTTGGATAAAACTCAGCATTAACTCAGTATTTTTATTTTAAGCTTGCTAAGCCTTCATTTGTAAGTAACTACTTTTTCTATTTTTCTTTTTTCTTCTACCTTGTCTAGACTTGATAAACTGAGGCCTGTTTCACAGTTCCTAGCTTCTCTAAAGATCTCTGTACTAAAAGTAGTCTAGCCTGAGGGCACACAACTACTGTATTTTGAAAGCAAACATCCTCAAACTGTGAGAAATCAACATATTTAAATGGAGATGCTACTAGGGAGCTAAAAGGAGATCGGTCAGCGAGGCAGGGGAAATGCTAGGAGTTGCAGCTAGTGCCAAAGGCTGTTAGGTTCTAACAGAGGAAAACAACAGTTCTGAGCACAAGCAGAGGAAGTCCGTCTGATGGAAATGACCACATCAGACTGTTGCTCCTCAGCAAGAGCTTGCTGACAATGCCAGATCAGTTCAGCATCTCCTTTCGCTCCTGCTCTGTATGTACTCAGCTCCTTCCCTCCTCACCCTTGTTCTTGCTTTTGTTTGAAACCCTTCCTCCTGAGCACGCTTCTCATCCCACTTGCAGTGGCTCCACGGCAGTGTTTCTTCTTCTCTAACTGCAACTGTGCTTCACAGTGGTATTTCCCCTCCCCATTCTCAGTTTAAGAAATGCTTCAATAGAAATTTCTAGTTGTAATTAGGCTAGAGATGCGGAATGTATCCTGGAATGTAGCAGGCAAAAAAGTCTGCAGCTCCTGCTAAACAAACTGGCAGAGTGAATTATGCATGACATACTCTAACCTAGGCCTAGGACAAGCTTGGGAGTCTTTCAATTACCACGTTCTCTCTTGGTACTAAAGATTTAAGACAAAATGTAGATAGCTTTATTTTCAGTACTGTTTCTGTATGTCCTTAGTCATATTTCCCAAAGATAACACAGGTCTCCCCTGCTTTGCAGAATTGCAGTTTAAGTCACATCCTTCTGTGTATCACTGTCAAACCTAGACTCTGAGGGCCTAATTCTTATGCTCCTTGTCCAGCCATGTGACTGTACTATTACAGTACATAGGAAGGGAAACACTTTCAGTGAGGAAGGAAAAAAATTGCTTTCAGGAAGCCACTCTCTGGTACAGGAGCCACTGCCTGGTACAGCAGGAGTTCGTGCGTGGCCAGAGAGGCTGAGGCTGGAGCAGTGAGGAAGTGTCAGGCTCTAACTGGGAATCAATCAGGTACCTGCTGCTGGAAGCAGATATGGGCACTGTGTGGGATCACGCTCACGTAATCATCTACGTGCTTGCACAGAGTCCATCTACCAGCAGATTTATAACTTTTATAAAACTGTGCAGTGGCTGACAACAATCAATACACAGGTTTCTACCCGGTACAATTATTTTCCTCAGGATGAAACACCACAGACAGCAGCAAGATACCTAAAATCTGTCTAGGTCCTACAGCAGGTATCAAAGTTCCTCTTTAAGGACCTGGCTTTAGTGACACCCAGCATTTTCCTTACTAGAATTTTCATGTTCCTGCAGCATATGAAAAACTTAATTCATTATACTACCCTATAGTTTTGCTGGCCTTGGTGGGATTTTTAGCATGTCTGGTTTCACATCTCAATGATTTTTTTTCCTTCTCTGATTTCCAGCTATTTACTGGCAAATTGGAAGTAGTTTTGCCTCCATCTGCTTGTTACAGATTTTGTGTCTTCCTAAGTGGATGTCATGCTGTTTCTTTGTGCAGGTGGAAAAATCACACTCCAAATTAATAGAAGACAAAAATCAATCAAAGCTATGAAATCATTAAAAATAAACTTCCCTAAACACAACTTCCCTTTCTTTCTCTTCCTTAGTCCTGGATTTTAAGTAGGCAATTTAAAATTAGTACTAAGTTTTTATCTTTACTGATCCTTAGGTGGCTTTTTCAACTCTAAAAGTTGATAATATCCATTACCAGAACAGTTTTCTAAAATGTAAACCCAAATACACACAAGAAACGTTTCTAACTAGGAGACATAGCCCTATGTTTAGATTAGGTTTTGAAAAATGTAAAAGTAAAAAAATCTTTTGTTTAGTCCTGTTTTAAATATAAGCTTAGGTAAGGGATCTCCAGCTATCTTTTCCCCTAGTTTCTGCCCCATTCCTATAAACATACTTTTGGTGTGTGTGCAGTGGCTCTACTGAGAATCAAACCAGATATATAGTTAGGAATGAAGGGGGGGACAAAAAAGACAAGGAATAGGACAAATAGAGAACATACATGTAAGGTTTATAATGCTAAGACTCATATACCATGACATTTTGGAAACACCAATATATAAAATATAACAAAATTGCATTTTACTTTTGCGCTCTACTGAATAAAAATATTTTATGCATTAAGCTCTAAAAGGTTTTCCTAAGGATGGGAAAAAATACAGAAAATTCTTCAGTCACAAAGTTTTATCAAGACAAACACACTTTATTGGAATTCTATCTGAATATGACTTTTAACGTTAATTTAAATACTTTCAGAGACATTTTTGAATTCCCCCTGATTATAATCTGTAGTCTGAGACTTGACAGATTCAGCTATAGGTCTGTGTCAAAGTACAGTGAGAGACTGGTATCACTGTTAAAAAAAAATCCAGAAAATCTCAAAGATACTTAAAAGGTCTATGTGGTAGTTTGTGGCTGCATGTGGAAAAACTGGAAAAGTCAGATACAGTAGTAGTATGTGTGAAAACGGGTCATGACATTACAAAATCATTTGGAGTTACTTTTGCAAACTCAGGGATGATGAATACCAGAAGGTCAGAAACTGAAATTTGGTGCCCATCCTTTAAAGAGAAGTTGTGGAAGACAAAAGTTATCTTAAACCTCAATTATCTGTTAATGATTTAAACACTCTTCCTCTCTGTAAGACTTGAAAGAGAAAAATGAGTAACCATTAGTCATTCTGATTTTTTAGTCTGCTGAAAGAAGAGAAACACAACTTCCCTAATTTTTAGTAAGGCCATTCACACTTCTTCAAATGCCCACTTTAGATGCTTCTGAGGGCAAGTCTAGACTACCATAAGCTCAGCTCCCTCCTCTTTTATGCAAACCCACGTGGGTGCTGCTGGGTAACCCGAGATCGTAAGTCCCCTTCACTCTGTCCTCGGGTGGAAAAACTTATCAAATCCTGCAGTGAGCCATACAGGAGCTAGCCGTACAGGAAAAAAACATGCTCCCTTCTGGCAGGATCAATTTGCAGCTGGTTTAGGAGCCCAAAGAGAGCAGAGGAGCATCACAGGGGCACAAAGAGGTGGGCATGGGGAGATGTTAATGTTTACAAATATATCAAGGGTGAGTGTCATGAGGATGGAGCCAGGGTCTTCTCGGTGACAACCACTGATAGGACAAGGGGTAATGGGCTGAAATTGGAACATAAGAGGTTCCGCTTAAACTCGAGAAGAAACTTCTTCTCAGTGAGGGTGATGGAACACTGGAACAGGCTGCCCAGGGAGGTTGTGGAGTCTCCTTCTCCGGAGACATTCAAGACCTGCCTGGACACGTTCCTATGTAGCATTATCTAGGCGTTCCTGCTCTGGCAGGGGGATTGGACTTGATGATCTTTCGAGGTCCCTTCCAATCCCTAACATTCTATGATTCTATGATTCTATGATTCTATGTGCAGGACTGTCCCAGCGCTGGCACCAATTTATGTGAAGCCCTCACTATTGAAATGCAAATAGAAGGCTGAGGACTGCTGTAGGAGAGCTCCTACTCAAAATAAGGGAGCACCGAGAGGCATCAGACCCTACGCTGGGGTTAGGAAAGTATTATTCTTCCAGGAACTGGGAGGAGGGAAGAGAGTGCAGGGGTGGCAGTGTTGTACCAAAAATGGATTTTTTACCTGGTGTACAAAGTCCACATACAGAGACACAGATACCACTTTTACAACCCTGTGCAGGATCGGATGCTAGCAGGGTAATGCCAAGAAACTAGGAGAGCACGGTGACAGAACAGAGAACATTCATACGCTAGAAGTTAAGATTAAGTGGCAATGTCATTTATGTTCATCACACTTAACTACTGGTCTCTTAACTCTGGTATTCAGAGGGTAGGGGCTAAAATACAGAAGGAGGCCTTTTGGTTTAGCGGTGTGATTTTTACCAGCATAACGAGCAAAACTTCAGTGTAAGTTCACTCAGTGACTGGCTTCTCTCTGTTCTGCTGACTTCACGCCCCCTTGAGCGGAACGGTCGGCAGGGGCTATCCCTCCTCTTCCTGTTCCTGTGACACCGCGTTATCTGTAGGGCCCCGCAGTGGGGCCAGTCTGTCGGTCCTTGGCAGGGCCTGCATCACCGCCCTTTAGCACTGCCATTCCGAGCACCGTTTAACGGCCATCACGGCCGACGAGAAGCCCAGCACCACCAGCTGCGGGCGCAGGGCGGGCCGCTGCCCTGCCACGGGCCGCCCGCCCCTCGGTGGCACCGCGGGAGCCCAGAGTCCCCCGCCCGGACCGCAGCTCCGCTCCAGCGCCACCCACTCGTGCCCACAACGGAACCTCCCTCCCCGAGGGGCGCCTCCCGCGGCTTCCGGTTGCACGCCCACCGGCTGACGTCGCTTCCGCCCCGCAGCGTCGCCGTGACGTCATTTCCCCCATCGGCCGCGATCAGGGTTTCCTGCCTGAGCGGAGGGGACTCGTGTCCCTTCCCCAGCTCTTTGCACGCGCGCCCCGTCGCCGCCTCGCGCCCCTTCCTCCTCTTCCTACCGCCCCCCCCCCCGCCCTCCCGCCGCCATGGCCATGAGGCAAACCCCGCTGACGTGCTCCGGGCACACGCGGCCCGTGGTGGACCTGGCCTTCAGCGGCGTCACCCCCTACGGCTACTTCCTCATCAGCGCCTGCAAGGGTGAGCGGGGACTGGCGGCTGCGAACAACGTCGCTGGCCCCTTTGTCTCGGTGCGCCCCGCGGGGCTGCCCTCGCCCCCGGCGGTGCTGGGGGGTGGGTGGGCCGGGCCGCGCCGATGCTTGTAGGCCGCGCGTCGCCTTTCCGGAGGGGGATTGCGGCTGGGGCGGGCGGGCAGGAAGAGAAGGAGGAGGAGGAGGAGTGGGAGGAGGCGGCGGCGGCCTCGGGAAGGGTTCGAGAGGCCGGTGGTCGCCGGGGCGGTTGTGCCGGGGTGCCCCGTTCCCCCGGCGGAACACTGGTGCTTGGAGAGTGATGCCTGCTGGGGGTGTTACCGAATGAAAAAGGGGGCGGGCAGCTGATTGTCGCGGTGGTCGATTACCGGGTTAGCCTGGGGAGGGTATCAAAGCCCGCATTTGCTCAGTTTGGATCCAGACTGGGGGTAGGGGGCAGGAAGCCTTGAAAAAATTTCTTTCTGCAACTGCCCGGCTCCACTGTCGGTATATATATATATGCTTCAGGTTAATAAGTGAGCTCACGTTTAAGCAGGGTGGCTGACATGCTGCACATAGAACGATGGCATCTGCTTCCTAGCCCAGGATGCTCCCTAGCCCATGAGAACTCTCTTATCGTTATGTGAATTGCGTTTCCCCTTCATGCATGTATACGTTAATCTTACAGCTGGATTCTTAAGTTTAAAAGGACGTTCCTTTTTGCCCTGGAATGCTTCTAGTTCAGCTCTACATCTTGTGCAAACAACTTCTTGGTAGGCTCCAGGAAAAAACAATCGCAGGAAGGGCTTTCTGTTTCATTTTTACAGTATTTCTGTGTGTGTGTTTTAAATGTGTCTCAATTACAAACACAAGACTGTAATTAGCCTAAAAATATTGTTCTGAAAAAACCCAAAACTTGTCCTGCCTGAGGAAAGCCTCAGTAAAAATAAAACCTAACCGAAGTGCTTCTTTCTATCTTCCATCTACCTTAACATAAATGTAAGGAAAACTTTTATCTCATTTGGAGTAGTATTTTAGTGTCTATGCAGGTTTAGATGCATGCAACAAGTACAGCTGCAAATCTAAGCTCTTCAGCTAAACTTCTGTAAAGAATAGTTTCATAAAGTATGTGGTATATTCACACACTGGTGCAAGGAATCTTTCTGTAAAACAGCTTCCTTTTTTATCATGTTACCTGAATGTTGTTTTTGTTTTTATGAAGATGGTAAGCCTATGCTGCGTCAGGGTGACACAGGAGACTGGATCGGCACATTTTTAGGTCATAAAGGTGCTGTTTGGGGTGCCACTTTGAACACAGATGCCACTAAAGCAGCTACAGCAGCAGCAGATTTTACAGCGTAAGTGACTTTGAAGTCTGTGTTTTGATTTTAGTCTATCGTGTTCTTTGGTGATATTCAGCTGTAGTAAATTACGGATTGATTTGTTTTTCTTTAGTAATTGTTAGCTTTTTTCCCTGGCTAGTCAAATTAAAACCTAGATTTTTAGGTTCTTGAAAGCAGCTACCATTAATTCCATCATGATAACTATAGTTCTTTCATAATAAATGGACTTACTTCCTATAGCACTTTGCTAGAATAACATTTCTACACAGCTCTAAACTATAGGACTGTAGTTATAGCAGAGTTGAAAGAGTGATATTTTTATTCTGCTTATAGCAGTTAGCCTCTTGTTATTGCAAGAAAACGCATGCAAAAATTCTAGTAAATTATTTCTTCGACAGTTTTTGGTGGGTTTTTTTGTTGTTTGAAGTATATATTAATATTTGGCAAGTTGGATACTGTTGGTAGAGGCCAGCCTCTATTGATAAGGTTGCAGAGAAGAACTGCCTTTGTCTAGATCTAAAATGCTAATTAGTTGCATTATCCTGCAGAAGAAGATAAAGGAGAATGGTAGGATAGCAAAAAAAAGTCTTAGTGAAAATATGTAAAGTATTCTCATTGACAAATTGAGTTACCACTTATAAGACTGTAGTGTTTATGATAAAATGTCATGATGCTGTTGGGAAAGATTGCTTACAAACTGATGTCTCTGTCCAGGTTGATTTTTCCTGATGCTACTAAAATATAAACGTTTTCTCTTGCTGTTTAGCAAAGTGTGGGATGCTGTGTCAGGCGATGAACTAATCACATTGGCTCACAAACACATTGTCAAAAGTGTGGATTTTACACAGGTATGTAAAGTTTTTATACCTTATTTACCAGGGAAGTAAGCTTCTGAGTATCTTTTGCTATTAGTTACTTTTCTACTTTTTACATATGTGTTTTAATGGGCAAGCAATCTAACATGCTGCTTCTAGTTTTTAAGATTGTAGCTTAAATGTATTGTGTTAGAGGCTGTCTAAAAGAAATGTTATTTTAAGACTCGCAGATGAAGGCTGATATTTTGATTCAAAATAGATTTGACCCTTTATAACTTTTGTTTCAGGATAGCAATTATCTGTTAACAGGTGGACAGGATAAACT
Source organism: Trogon surrucura (assembly GCA_020746105.1). Lineage (NCBI taxonomy): Eukaryota > Metazoa > Chordata > Aves > Trogoniformes > Trogonidae > Trogon > Trogon surrucura. Next base: position 149,974,622 of record CM036617.1, on the reverse strand, counting down.
GTTGCGTATCTACGACTTGAGCAAGCCAGAAGCAGGTGAGTCTGCTTTTAGAACAGATTCTTCGTTTCTGGAGTTAGATAAAAGTTTCAAAATTAAGAGCTACTTTCTATTCTGAATCACAAAATTGGAAGCTGAGGATTGTTTAACAAATGTAGTGTCTGTAACTTCTTGTTATAGTAAGATAATCTGTACATTTGAAGTTTCGGACTTTACAAGGGAATTAGTTTATAAAGGACTTCAAGGATAGGATGTTTCAGTTCAATGCAGACTTGTTAGAAATAGGTTTAATTAGTTAAAAATTTATTAGTAGTCATGTGAAAGGAAAAAACTCTGCACATTCAGGTCTGTTTAAGTTCATGTTGCTACTGAACTATTGATGATTGATACGAAGCTAGAGAACCTTGACGTTAAACTAGTGACAGTTTTAAAATTTAGGCACTTAGATACCCAGTTTACATTTATCCTATTCCTGGAATATAGTCATAAGTGCTTAAAGTAGTTTTGCAGTTTCTAGTAAAAAGGAAATCCATATACCTTAAGAAAGCTCCCAAACTGCTGCATGACATTTCATTTTCTGACATGTATTAAAATACTTGGCTTTATTTTAAGAACCTGACGTTGTCAGTGGACATACTTCTGGCATTAAAAAGGCTTTATGGAGCAGTGATGACAAACAGATTCTTTCGGCTGATGATAAAACTGTCCGGTAAGAAAAAGTAACTTTCAGTTTTCTAAAAAGCTCACTTTTATTTATTGTCATAATCCATGTGAGAAGTTTGGTAAAGAATATAAGTTACATGGGTTATTTGCATCCTAGTTTATATATTATAGCTGCATGCCTAGTACAGTTCTCTTCTACTGTTAGGGACATAACTTTTGTCATAATTCTGATTTACTCCATAAATGTGTCCTCCCTGATAAGAAGAGGTGGTCTTTGAGAAGGGCACAGTAAATTTACGTCTTCTGTAATCCTAGAGAACACAAGTTTGTAGGTGAGGTCTGGTGCATATGCTTTGTGCTGAGGTATCGCTGCCTAGTTTTCTGCAATCCAGCCTTGGAAGAACCACAAGACATGGGCTAGGTAGGCACTGGGATAAAAGGCTGGGAAGAGTATATGAAAACAGTGCACTGTTGATAGATGTGACCCTCTTTCCCTGCAGTGCTGCTAAGTTTAGTAGGCTTTAATATTTCTGTAAGATGGCTCATCCAGTCATGGTGAAGTGTTTTACTTTAGGCCCAGTTGGCAGGAGATGTACTGAAACCTAGACGAACGTGGCTGCTGGAGACCCTTCCTCAAACTGTGGTGTCCATAAAAGATGGGAGATGTGCATAACTGCTTCCTCCGCTTTCTGGCTGATATGACCAGTGTCATCTCATGCCTAGCTGACTCCCCATTCTTATACTTATGGCACAGAGGGGAGAGAAATAGAATGTTCTCCATTTGCCCCACCTTGTGGGGTGACCATGGGAGTTCCTCGAGGCTGGTGTCACCCGGGGGTTCGGTGCTGCTTCGTGCTCCTTTCGAGCACCTTTTTGGTTGTTCTTGTTGGGTTTTTTTGACTCTGTTCCAGGACGGGAGGGTGAAGTCACTGGTGCAGTTTCTCTGTAGTCTCCTTTTAAGTTCTTTGCAGTTTCCTAATGCTCAAGATAAGCAAGAGGCTAGTCTTGCTTATTTTTCTCTGAATTGTAGAAATAGAAGTGTATTAGTTGGCTATCAGACAAAGATAGGAGAAATTTATTTATGTTTAGATAGCTCTTGCACCCCTAGGTAGAAAACTATATTGTCTTCAGTGAATCTCCTTTCTTTATGTAAATTGATATTTGTACCTCTTTGCCTTGTGGGGTGTAAAGGCAGAATGGAATTTTCGAGCCTTGTTTCTGGAAAGCTCTATTGCTCAGGAGACTTAAAAGACTTTTAATCTTCAAGAGAATCATTGAGTACCTAAATGCTATGCGTACCATTGGGTGTTGTTGCATTAAACTTCAAAAATAGCAGTATTTTAAAGTAAGCATGTCTTAAAACTTTGCTTAGGTGAGAATGAAGATAAGGACGCATCTGAAAATCCAAAGTATCCGTGTTCTTTTTTAGGTGTGATTTTTTTTTTTTTTTTTTTTGGTCCAAATATCACCATGGATGGCAGGTGATAATTGTTTGATTTGCTGAAGTAATCAGAGAGTCTTTTTTTTTTACCTTTTTGTTTCCTCTTAAGCCTCTGGGACCGGAGTACCATGACTGAAGTGAAGTCACTAAATGTTGCAATGTCAGTGAGCAGCATGGAGTATGTTCCAGAAGGACAGATACTCGTGATAACCTACGGAAAGACTATTGCTTTTCATAGTGCAGAAACGTGAGTCCAAAAAAACCAGAATTTTCACAGGTTGAGTAATGGTCTTGGTTGTGGGTATAAACTGACTGTACAAGGCCAAAATCAGCACGTTGTCAGAACTGGTGTTAGTGGACAGCTTTGCTTGCCATCTTGTCAGAGGCAGAGTGTGAAACAACTACCCTCTTCTAAAATAGTGAACCCTAACTGTCTGTAAGGTGCTAGACTGTAAAGATTTGGTGCCATTTTCGTATTTCACACTAATTGTGATTTTGGTTAAGTAAGTTTCAGAGAACTCATTATTTATACATCACTATGATGTCTTGAGAAAGCGAGTTACACACTTAAACATATTCCAGAAAGTAGTTCTGAATGGGTGAGCTTTTCTTTTGCTTATTCTGAAGTAATTCCTAGCTTGATGAATGTGATTTGCAGGTATTAAAACTTGTTTGTGAAAATCTCTCTGTGTGTATTCTGTTTTTCTTAAAAGCAGTTGTGATTACAGTTTCTTTGCTTTCAGGATCTTTTCCTTTTTTTAACTTTTGAAATGAACTTTGTTAACAAACTTTTCTCCCTCAGTCTAGAGCAGATCAAATCATTTGAAGCACCTGCTACAATCAATTCTGCATCACTTCACCCTGCAAAAGAATGTTTGGTTGCGGGTGGTGAAGATTTTAAACTCTATAAATATGACTATAATACAGGAGAAGAATTAGGTATGTTTGTCTTCTATAAGCAAAAATTAGTTTTGAAATAGATATTAGATTAATTAAATAATGACTATTAAATGGAACTTGTACTCAAAGTCATAGCATAGCATGCTGTGCAAGAGGAGGAAAAGGCATATTATCAGTTAAATATTGTTTACTATCTTGATATACATAACATTATTCTACAGCTAATTAAAGCCTCCATTCAACACCTCTGCACTTGTTTTTTTTTGAAAAAAGTTGTCATTCTGTATTGCTGCAATAATAACCTGTATGTTAACTTGAGTGTTGTGCTGTAGCATTTGTTAGATATGTCTCATGAGTTGCAGCTACTTTTTTTTTATGAAAATGTGATGTTTATATTCTTGTTAGTGTTGGCCAAGTCTATTTCAAAACCAGTGGATTTCTATGTTTCTCCATTAATCCTGTCCTTATTTAAAATTGGGTGTATGTAGAGTGAGTGAAGGAACAGAGCATATGTACTCCACACCACTGGCTTGCTTTGTAATTTTGCCTAGAGTAATTAAGCACCTGTGTTCTTGCAGTTAATAAATCCATAATATGTTAACCTAAATTAGTGATGGCTGAGCTACCAATTAATAGAAGCTTTGTTTAGCATCAGAAGTTAAATACTGAGAAGGTGCCCCTCATCAGTATTTTCTTCCTCCTTCTGATCAGTTCTTATTAATTAATTTCAGTTGTTGACTGGAATCTGAAATTAATGGTCTTGATATGTTCTTACAGAATCTTACAAAGGACACTTTGGTCCAATTCACTGCGTGAGATTTAGCCCTGATGGGGAGTTATATGCAAGTGGCTCTGAGGACGGTACGCTAAGGCTGTGGCAGACAACAGTAGGGAAAACCTATGGCCTTTGGAAGTGTGTAGTTCCTGGTAAGTGTGCCCCTGTTCCTGGTGAAACTTGGCTGTTCTGTGTGCACTTTTTAAATACTGTCTGTCATAAGTGGTCAACATCATCTGAATTTCATATGGTAACTGTACTGTCTTCAAAGGGTCTCTACGAGCACAAACTTTAACATAGGAAGTTCCATCTAAACATGAGGAGGAACTTCTTTACTGTGAGGGTGGCAGAGCACTGGGACAGGCTGCCCAGAGAGGTGGTGGAGTCTCTGGCTCTGGAGACATTCAGAACCCTCCTGGATGCCACCCTGTGCAACCTGCTTTAGGTGAACCTACTGTGGCAAGGGAGTTGGACTAGAGGATCTCCAGAGGTTCCTTCCAACCCTTAACATTCCATGCTCCTGTGATTTAAGCAGTTAACTTCAAATCTGTAAACTTATTGAATAGAGACACTGTCAATAGTTAAGGAAATAGTCTGATGTATTTTTATGTTACAGAGCACAAAATAAGAAATACCACTTTAATAAATATTAAGGATGTAAGAATCTCTAGAAAGAAATGTGAATTCTATAAATTGGGGGTAGGGGGAGGGAGAAGGCAAGGTCTAGAAGACTGTGAGTATCCATTAGTGGAATTGCTTATCCAAGTCTTTCCCCTCAACACTGAAATAAGTAGAAGGTTTTATTTTTTCAGTTAAAGTGGATAGGGGGAACTGAAGGTATTGACTGTTTTTTTTTTTTTCTCCTCTCTGCAGAAGAGGAGAATGCAGAAGCAGCAAAAGCAAGGACCACTCTTCCAGGAACTGCAGAGGAGGAAATAGGTAATGCACTGAACTGGCAGTTTCAACCCAGCTAAGTGTTAAAAGATCAGTCAAGTTGGTAACATTCTTTAGTACAGAAGAGGTAGTTTTCACTAAGTACCTTCTGGCATTTTTCACTCATCAAGATCCGTGAATTCATTTTCCTGGAAATGACCGTGTGGCAAGTGTCAGACTAGTGACTAGAGCTGTGCAGACTGAACAGATGGCATAGAATAACTGGATCAGGTTAAATGGGGAAACAAATTGGGCTGGTCTTTAAGCAATCCCTGCAGCATTTCTTTGGTTTATATATCTAAGGTGAAGTTTAATAATATCCTTTTTATTTCATTGCAGAAGAAATTGCCTCTGAAAACTCAGATTCAGTGTTATGCTCAACTCCTGAAGTTAAGGCCTGATTATTGCAACTGTTACGCAGCATATGGATGTACGAGACTAAATCAAGTGAAGAGTGATGAACAGCAGCCTTCCAGAGTGTGCTCTCTACATAAGGCAAAGATGGGCAGTAATTGATGAGAATGCGGTGGAACTGGCTCGGTGTTTTCTGTAAGAGGACTGAGTATCTAAAACAAACCAAAAGACAAGTAGTAGAGTTTTGCTATCTCTTTAGCATAACTGCCTACTGTCTTTTCAAAGAAGTGTGCAAGCCAAGATCCAGTCTCTACAATTTCAGTTAGACTCATCGTAGTGTGTTTTCTTTATTATGGAGAAGAGATACAATAGCTTTTACCTTTTTTTTTTTTTTTTTCCCCCTCCTTGAAAGTTCAAAAATTTGGCTTAAGTTGAAGAGAAGGGATTATGTACTGAAAATATTTGGTTCGGGTTTTCTTTCAATGTACGCTGCTTCTGAACGTTTACCTTTTCAGTTGTCTAAATAAAATGCCTCTTAAAACTTCTATCTTACTGTTGAGCATTCGGTTCATGGCGTGGAAGAGCAACCAAATTAATTATGCAGTCCTTCCCAGCATCTTGGTTTTGTACTAAACAGAGGGAAAGCAATAAGAATGTCTTAGTGTTGGTACAGAGGGTGGCAGGTTCTTTGATCTGTAAGCTTTGTGTCTTTTTATTCTTTAAAGTATGAATGTAAACATGAGTCTCTAAAATCAAAACCAGTGAAAACTCCTAAATTAAACGTGCTGCCTGAAATATTTGGTTGTACATAAAAGTCTTGGAGGTTGACTAAGAATCTGTATAAAATGTGAGTTTAGTCCTCCAAACTGGATAAAAAAAAGTTATGCTTTCAAGGTTACAAGTCATATTTTCTTCATTAAAGAAAATATAGCCATTCTTTCACTTGTCATATTTCCTTTAATGTTATGCTAAAAGGTTTACTTAATGCATTCTGTATGTAAAGGAGAAAAGTTACACGCTTTTTTCATATTCATAGTTGTCTGTACTGTTCTGGATTTTTTTCCCAAGAGTACAGTAATGTACTTTGAAAACTGGGGTATACATTAAAGCATGGGCAGTTTTGTCTTAATGTAAGAGAACACTTTCCCATTATGAAGGGCAGTCAAGCATAGGAACAGGTTGCCTGGAAAGGTGAAGTCTCCATTCTTGAAGATACCCAAAACCCACCTGGATGTGGCCTTAGGGAACCTGCTGTAGCTGAACCTGCTTCAGCAGGTGGTTGGATGCAGGTGGCTGACAGATCTCATCCAGCTTCAGCTGTTGAGGCAGGGTAAATAAGAAGGAAAGCAAAGCAAAGAGAGATACCAAGAATCAGAGTTTCTTAGTGCAACAGGAGTGTTAAGGATATGTTATTTCACATACTTGATTCCAAGATTAGTTTTGCAGTTATCTAACCGAATTTTCCTCTAACAAGCAAGCAACTTGCATCCCTCTGATGTACAGCTAATTGTTTCAGCTTTATTGTTAATTTCAGTAAGGTTTATGAAGGCTCCAAATCTTTCAGCCTAGAAGCTGTTCATTTTACAAGCTGAAAGATGCGTTCAGAACACGAAACTTGCACACCTTGCCCCATGCTGAAACTTCCTGGAGACTGCGGTCTTCGTGTGGTATTTCAAGTAGGCTGTTGTAGTGTTTCATAGAGGTGTCTGTAGTAGCATCCTCAAGTTTCAGAGCTGTGACCCCTTTGCTGCTTTACGTGATGCTGTTGGGGGTAGTTTCTTTGCTACCATGGAGGGAGTATGGCTAAAGTTGCAAGATGTTCCATCTAAGGAGAATATTAACTTTTTTTTATTTGATTTTGTGTCGTTACAACTCCAGAAAACAAAGGCTGCAAAGTTGTTGCTGGCTTTGGTATCAGACCTCTGTTCTGCAGGTGTTAACAGAAAGCTTTACAAGGTAAGTTCATGGAGCTTGCTCTGTGTGTGTTACACTAGTTTCTACTTGAAGATTCAAATCGAAGAACCTGGAAGCTGCTCGGGTGCATCGTCGAGACAGCACTAAAGGAACAGCCTGTCTCAGCTAATTCCCGTCGCAGAACGGCACCGGCCCCTTACCCACTGGAGGCTGAGGGGTGGCGGTGGGGGTAGGCCTCAGCTGCCTCCTTACCGACTCCTCCGGTGCGAGGGGCCCAGCGCTAACGCGATGGCAGCGGGGGAACACCGTGCGCACCCCTGCGGCTGGAGCCCGCCCGCCGCCGCCGCCGCTTCCTGCCCGCGTGGGGGCGGGACCAGCGAGGCCGAAGTCTGCCCGCCCCACCCGGGGACGCCAGCGGGGGCGAGGGCTGCCGGCACCGCGGGCCATGGCGGGCCGAAACCCGGGCACCAAGCTGGGTAAGGGGCGGCGGCCTGCGGGGAGCACCGGTGTCGCTGCGGTGCCCCCCCGCGGCGCGGGCACCGTGGAGGAGGGCCTGGCCCCGGCTCTTCCGGGGAGAGCCGTGGCATTTGGGGAGCCGGGGATCGCTGCTCAGGCAGGGCCGTGTGCCCCGGGAGCGGGCGGTGAAGTACCGGTGAGCGCCCGGGCGGCACCCGGCTGCAGGGCCGGCCCTCCGCCCGCCTGACCGCGCCTCTGCCCCAGCCCCGCTGACCCACCTTAGTGTGTTCGGCCAGGCGGCTGCAAAAAGTTGCGCTCCTGAAGCTTTGCGTTCTTTCAGATCCTGTAACATACACTTGCTACATACTGTCCTGGCTGTGTCTTCCACAGGGAGGTCGGCAGGGGGTTTATTTTCCCTTCCATACGCCAGGTTAAGCAGAAGCTGAGGTTTGACCATCGCACATTGTCTCGGCCTGAGAGGCTCCGAGCAAGACAGCTGCTCAGAGGGCGGCTCCGCAGCCCCAGCCCTGTCACAAAGCTGGGCCAGGTCCCCTCTTGTGCTCCTCCTCTCTGGCTCTTGCTTAAACCTGCCCTCCTCACTTTTCCCCAAGAGTTTCCAAAAGCTATTTATTAGTTGAATTCTGATCCATAAACTTGGGACATATCGTTGTCCCTTGTTCCTTGCTCTCTGAAGACTGATAAGGGTTTTCCAGGTGTTTGCAGGTGGTCTCCAGCCCCGAGGTGGCTGTGCTTCACGTATGGCAGAGAGCAGCCAGGAAGGGGGTTCTCTGTCATTTCCTGGCTGGAGCTTCTCTTCTGCTGGTTGCTATTCATAGAATGGCCTGGGCTGGAAGGGACCTCAGAGATCATTTTAATCCAACCTCCCTGTTGTGAGCAGGGACTCTCAACTAGGTCAGGCAACACATGTGAGAACCGAACGGGAATCGAACCTGCGACCTTGGTGTTTCAAGCACCACGCTCAACCCACTGAGCTAAACCAGCTATTGCTAGGGGCGAGGAAGGAGAAAGGCTTCAGCTTCCTGATTTTTCCACTTAGCAAACTTCAATTGCAGTGGTGGAATGATTTAAGGTGATTAGCCTTCCTACAGTCTGCCTCTAAGGTATGATAATTTGGTCAGCACAAATAGACAGTTAAGAGGAGGAGATACAAGAGGGGTGTCATTGAAGATGGGAAGCAAAGGACAGCTGGTGAGATCTCACAGTTAGCATGAGCAGAGTTCAGGAGGCCACGCTGCATGGTGTCACGTGGGTCCCGTCTTTGGCACAAGCACAGGCATTTTTCGAGAGCTAACATGGAGGTTAGGCTGTGCACAACTGATTGCTAACTCTCTTTTCATTGTCTGAAATGACTGACATGTTGTAACTCCTAAAAGTGAGCTGTCCAGTTGCTCTCTGATGTGCTTATGTGTGGACCGCTTCCTGAGACATGCAAGTTTCAGCTGTAGCCATCTGAACGGCATCATTTTGCTGAAACAAACGTGTTAATACAGTGGCAAAACTTCATTGTTAGGAAAAAAGCTAGTACAGAAGTTTGCAAATGCACCGCAGTTACTTTAAGGTATGTGCGTGTTGTGCTTTTTCTTACTGTGAATTTAATCTTACAGTTATTTTTTGGTATGTGTGGGGAGTCCAGAAACTTGAATGTGAAGTCAATTCAGTTCCTGTCAAACAGTTATTGTCTGACAGCCAGGCTTACATGTAAGGAAGGCCACACTGCTGAGTGGGAAGTTACTGGAAGAGATGGGCGACCTCGCTAGTGTTTGCCTAGATCTTGCTGAAGAACCGTAGTCAAGGGTAAAGTATTCAATATGCAGCTGACCAGCACAACATAATCTGTTTTTTTGTGCACCCAATGAACCAATCTTTTCAATATGTTCCAGATATTTTCTATAACTCGTTTTCCACTGATAAGTAACTCTCCCCTGCCCAAGAGGCAGCATCAACTAATGCTTAATATTATTAACGAAGAGCACAGAGGGAGGGATGTCTTCAGGGCCGCACCATGTCACCTCTTCCGGCTGCAACTGATTTACCTGGAAGGGCCACCACCTTCAGCTTATCTACAGGTGCTTGTTGCCATCCCTTTCCAGCAATCTTTGTTTAAATCAGTTGTGGTCAAATTGAGCTGGGTTCTATGTGCAGCGCAGGTGTAGTAGGGGAATGGTGTAGCCACGAGCGTGTTTGCACTAAGTGGCGGCATACTCGCTGTGGCTGTTTCTGACAGCTGCCCTATGCTGGCTGCTTTCAAGGGAGAACTGAATCTCCCTGCCATAAAGTGCTGTATTTAAGTAAGTTGCTGTATCTTAGTGCTGTTTCTTAGCTGTACTCAAAAAGGAGGTAACTTAGCAGTACTCAAAAAGGACATGGTAAACCCTTGCCTTTATCTTTCTTTATCTTTACACTGCTTCTGTGACCTAGGCACTTCGGCTTTTGAAGGTTTTACCAGCTTGTGCCAGCAGTTTTAACAGTAATTCAAATGATTTTCCCCGGATCTCACAGATCACTCTCTAGGATTACAGTTTTCTAACAGGGACACCTAGTGGTAAAATATCTTTTACTTAAAAATATGTTATTTGAGTCTTTCTGTGTCTGCTTTTTATGTGCTTGCTACCTAATGTCATAATTTAAGCAGGAAATTTCTGATGCTGCTATTAGAGAGCATATATCTGTTTATCAGTGACAAGCCCAACTCTTCTCAAATCATGGCATATAATGCTTTTCCATAATTTCTTTTTTTTTTCGTAAAATAAATACTTTTTTGTAAAAGCTTTTAATTCATCCTTTGTTTTTTCTTTCTTCCTATCACTGTTCCTTAGTTTAAGAACAAGGTTTTTACCTGGAATAAAGAACAGATACAGGCTAAAACAATAACACCAGGCCATGTGGCAGAACAACGGGACAGTTGGTTGCCAATCACGTAATTTATCATTTAATGTATTGGTAAAAGAGTAGATCGTGCCTGACCAACCTAATTGCCTTGCATAGAAAAATGAGTGAATATATTGACAAGGGGAGAGCGGTTGATGTTTACTTCAACTTTACCAAGGCTTTTGTCACTTTCTTTTGCAATATTTCATATACAAGTTGGGCATTTGAATGGTTGGATACCAAAATGGTTAAAATTGCGTTGGATGGTTGGGCTGAGGAGGTGATGATCAAAAGCCATTCCCTACTCTGAGGCTGGTACCAAGTCGGGTAATGCAGGACTCTAGCCTGGGAGCTGTGTGCTGGCAGGTTGTACCAAGGGACACAGGGCCAGTAGCTTGTGGGAAGGGAAGGATCATCCCATCTGCTCAACACTTGTTACGCCACATCTGGAAGACTGCGTCTGGTCCTGTTGCCCCCAACAGAAGAAAGAAGTCGATAAACTGTCACAAGTTCAGCAGAGGGGCACCAAGGTGGTCAGGGGCTGCAGCACCTGCCCTGGGAGGAGAGGCTGAGGGAGCTGGGCTGGTTCAGCCTGAGGAAGTGATGGCTTTGTGGGTCCTAACAGCTCTGTTTTGAAACAGAGATGTTCATACTACATATAAGGAAAAATACATGAGGGACACTCAGGTGCTGGGGCAGTTTGCCCAGAGACACTCTGCAGTCTCCAACCTCAGGCACTTCCAAAACCCAGTTGAGCAACCTGATCTGAGCTCAGAGCTGACTCTGCTTTCCACAGGAGGTTGGACAAATGACCTGCAAAGATATTCCAATCCAAATTATTATTTGATTATATAGTTTTTAACCTGTGTGCATATGTCTATGTATGCATGTACATATATATGTATATATATGTATAGATACATATGTATATATGTATTCTGCATGAAGAATACTTAGTTATGCTTGTTTTGCAAAGTATTTTCTTGGAGTCTAAAAAAAATAAAAATCTATCAGTGTTGCTCAGCCCTTCTAGTTGAAGGTCCAGAAATACATTCATTATGTTTCAATTGATATTTTTAATTATAGTTGGTATTTCTGAGCCACTTATATGTGAGAGCTAGCCTGTTGGTAAGTGGCATTTAGATAATGAAGTATTGCATCCCTTTTCAAGACTGTGTAATTCCGTTCTAATACATCAATAGCTGGTTTTAGCCTGTACTGTGATTCTGTTTCTTCTCTGTTCCTTTCTAACACCTTGTGAATTTGCTGGATAATTTTAATCAAGTTTGAAGGACAGATGAATGTCTCAGAAATAAGTTACTGGGTGGAGTGACCAAATTAGTCTCTCTGCTGAGGGAAACACAGGAACTGCTGAGCAATTACGTGACTTTTCAGTTCATCTTTTTTGAGGGTCTTTGTGCGAGTAACAAGGTCCTGTTTTAATCCGTGATCATAAGGACCGTAACAGGGGAGCTGGGTTATTGGGGTAAGGAGAGGTCCTTGGAGCCAGGGAAGAGGAGAGGGAACAGCAGATGACTTGGACCTGCAGGAAACCAAGCTCTTGGTGCTTTGCAGCTCACTTTCCAAGGAAAGACTTGTCAGTGGTTTTCAAAGTGCTTTAGCGGGTACTGTGATCCATGGTCAACGTTGTGTGATTTCACTAATGTCACGAGACAGTAGAGCTGATTTCTAGTTCAGGGGTCGTGCCTTGGCGTCCTGCTTTGGGTATCTGAATGCTGATGACTTGGAGACTGAACTCTTCTCATACAAGGAGGCTCAATCTGAAAATAAAGTAGGTCTATGACCAGAGTCACTGGGGAAAAATAACTACAGCTTCTGTCTCGAAGAAACTGAATAACCCCCAAACCTCTAAGCAGTTTGTGTGGTAAGATAACCAAGACCTTGTCCTGAAGTCTTTTCTGTCTCTTCAGTGGCTTTGCTTGGCTGTTCACGGCCAGCTGGGGTCAGCCTGTGTCCAGCCGAATACCTCATTTCTCCACTAAAGGTTCAGGACACATTTTCCCTCACTTCTCCAGAAATAACAGCTTTCATCACTTTCCCTTACCCATTTTGTCATGTGTTCATAGTTTGAGCAGGAGCACACATGCTGTTTCTGGCACAGAGGAGGAAATAACCAGTTGGGGGGAAGGGGGGGGGCAGCTTCTTTTGGGGACAGTGCTGCCTTGAAATGCTTGTGAAACTACCGCCTCAGGCATTCTTCAGCTTTCTGTTTCACCATCTGAAGAGTTGCCATCTACACATTTTTTTTTTCAAAGCTTCTGAAAAGCTTAGTCTGTTTTATGAGGAATGTGTTAGATATCTTAGATATTTATGTAATTATACTAATGAAGTGGGTTTATTTATTGTTTTCTGAGGAAATGCTTGATATTTTTGGATTCGTGTTCTTCAAAGAGAGGAGAGAAATTTCCTGTTAAGATTTTGAATGTGATTTTTTCAAATGTCTTCAGAGAAAAAAGTAAACTTGAAGAGTGATTACAGAATATTGGCTAATTAGCTGTAGTGTAACTGCTTTAATTACTTTTATCCCTGAAGCCACATGACTGTGCAGATGACTAGCAGATGACTTATTTTAAAAAAAAAAAAAAGACATGTTCACACTGCAAGGTTAATAAGCCTAATTAAATATAGTTTTCCTTAGCCAGATACTAAATCATAAAGCTTGGAAGAGTGGGGAGGGGGGCGAATCCGAAGGCAGTCAGTTCTATTTCAAATAACAGTTTATTCTGATTTTTAATGAAAAAAAAAAAAAGCTGGAATTATAACTGTTTTTTTCTGAATAGAGACACTTACATTTAAAGATATGGTGAGACCTCACATGGCAACACTGGAAGTCTATTTAGAGACAATTACGTTGAGACATATTTGTTTTCACTTGCCCACTGCTTTAATTAATGGAGAAACAGGCTTGCATAAAAGGTCTGTGTTAGATAGAAGTCTCCATCTGCTGCTGTATATTACCAGAACTTTTGTCCTTCCTCACCATGCATTTTTTTTATTGCACCATTTTGTTTCCTTCAGTAAGCTGCATAATGTCTCACATTAAATTGTACAGACAGAATGGAGTTCTGATTTTTTTTTTTATTGTTCTGCCTGTGCTGTGCACAGTGGTTCAATATCCCACATTCAGAAAACTACTCAGAGATCCAAATTCTCCTTGAAAGATGAAGGAAGCCTGCATCGCAGGCACAAAAATTAGATATTAGACCTTACCGAGTTGCCATGTGTCAACTACCTCCATGGCTAGTCTTGAGTTACCGAAAACAGAAGTTTAAACATGTTACACAGTGAAAAGAGCTTAAGCCAATGAATTCCATGGTATTTGCAAAGAGCATGCAATCAGCTATTGCTGATCAGCTGATAAATGGTAGCTTTCACAGGTGACTTCAGACAAAGGAAAAGTAGTAGGTTATTTCACTTCCAGTGTTCTTTCAGTCTTTTCTCCCATTGATTATGAATTTACTCTTTTTTTTTTTTAATTCCTCCATACGGTATTATACTTGACTGTTTCCTTTAAGTTAATCTAGTGTGCGGTGCTCTTATGTCCTGAAAAGATTACTCAGACATTCCGAGAACCTCTGCTCAGAAGTCAGGCAGAAACAGTAGCTGTATGTGTGTTTCTACCGAAGTCCAGCACAAGATGAAACAGACTGAATCCTCTCCAAATACTGAGTAATGAAGAGTTAACCTACTCGTGGCGGAAATTTCTTTTCTTTCGCTGAAATTTTCATCCAAAACCTGAATTTTCCAGACTGGAAACTGCGTTGTTATTCTTCCAGCCTCTTTTATAGAAGACTGCTTTTTATAAATTAATTATTTGTTTGGATTTCTTTGTTATCTTCCGTAATGTAGAAAGAATAGGTCAGAGTAGAGTAACTGGAAGCATCTTTATTAGAGAGTGAGAAGACAAGTTCCTCATCTTTGATTTTATCGCATCTGAAAGATCACCATTCACCCAGTAGGGTTCAAAAGTTATCGTGATAAATTGGATTCCAATCAAATTATTCTTTAAATTGTTCTACGTGAGCACTTGGCACATACTAGAAGAATCACAACACAGAGTATGTGTTTCCTTTCTTTCTTTCTGTATCATGGGAAGTGATATATGCTTTCTGCTGATCACACAGAATCATAGAACAGTTTTGGTTGGTAGAGACCTTTAAGATCATCGAGTCCAACCTGTGTCCTCGCTGTATCAACACCACTAACCCATGTCCCTCAGCACAACATCCACCCGTCTCTTAAACACCTCCAGGGATGGCGACTTAACCACCTCCCTGGGCAGCCTGTTCCAATGCCTGACAACCCTTTCAGTAAAGAAATTCTTCCTAATATCCAACCTAAACCTCCCCTGGGGCAACTTAAGGCCATTTCCCCTCGTCCTATCACTCACCACTAGGTATAGGAGCCTCAACCTTAAAGAAACTGCAGAGTTTGTAGAGGTTTCATTAGCGTCTCTTTCAGCTGCGTCTGTTTGTATGGTTTGCATTTATTGACATTCAAAAAGATGGAAAGTTCTAGCCACAGGTTGTGTAGGAATAGGTTTTCTCACTGCCTTCCACATGTCAGCTGAGCTTCTTGCTTTTGGGGCAGAACAAGGAAGCCCGTGGCTTTGAAAGTGGAGAGAAGTAATGAGGGTTTGTTGTTCAACCGGTTTGCAACGGTGCAAGCTTCTTTCTTTTTTGTTGCCATACAGTAAGACTGGTGCTAAATTCATAAATTCCTTAGGATTCCTTTGAAATTCCTTCTGTGACTTACTTTTTCTGCTTTTGGCCAACATTTTGACCTTGTAGGTACCGCTCACTCAATTACTTATATGTAAGAATAAGAAAGTGATAGCAAAGTGGTTTACTATGCTCACAAGATTCTCTTTAGCTGTGTTTCATGCTTTTGTGCTGCATTTCCACTGAGTCATTTTTACCCTAAATTGGTATCTCCAGAGCTTTTTCTAAGTCTGATTAGGGAAACAAGGTTGTATTTGTACATGCTTTAGCTAGTATGTCAGTTCTGCACTTTTTCTTGGCTCTTGAAACCTTGAAGTAGGAAGAAAAAAAAAGATTTCTTTACAGAATTAGTGATTTTGGCTATCAGCTTTTTAAAAAGTTTTAAGCCTTTTTTAATCAGTGTGCTTGAGGGAGATGCAAGTTTCATACAGCAGTGAATAAAACTCATTAAAGATGTGTTCTTAATGAATTAGGTCACACAGAATTATTGTCTCTTAGTACCTAAGCCTATGTCCATATACTGACCTTAACTGATGATGATATTTGATGATTGATGGTGGTGATTTACTGATGATAGGTTATTAATGATTGTTGATGTTGTTTTTGGAATATCTTCATGGATTGCTTGTACGATTAGTATTTACAACAATTATTTATGTTTTGGAATATGAGACATTTTAATGATATTTCATTGTGGGGTTTTTTTTTCCCCTCTGTACTTCCCTGAGCAGTTTATATTTATTAAAATTCAAAATGGCATTTTTTGATTATTATTCTAAGCAGAAATGTCAAGATTCAAGAGCCTGAACCCTCAGATCTCTGTATCAGTCAGTTACCCTTCATTAAGCAGTGCCCAGTTTTTGGTCCTTCTGTTTTTAGACAGTTCCATTATTTTAGTAAACGTTGAACATCTGCTTCTCTTTGAGTCTGGTTATTGTTTATGGATACTGAAACTCACTGAAATTGTGAGCCAGGCTGTCTGCAGTAGGCATCTGAAGGAATTCACATGTTGAAGATGCAGCCCTCTGGGGTGCTTGGCAAGGTGAGCATTTCTGGGGTGTGCATGCATCTCGGCAGCTTCCAGGCAGATACACTGCCCAGGAATTCAGTGCTTAAGGAAACTTAGAGTTAGTCAGGCCCTAGCAGGAAATTCACTAAAATTAGTTCTAGACAATAACAACCCAAATGTTTTTGTTTTTTTTTTCTTTGCAAGGTTTTGGTGACCATGTGGGGTACAGTTCCTGTAAATAAAGGTTTACGTTCACAAGAAATGATAGTGTGTCCTGGGTGCCAGCAGACAGGGAAAGGACTGAATATATGTTACCATATTCTGGAATCAAGAAGTAAATCAGCAGGCGGTTGCAGAAGGATGTTCTGTGAGGTTTTTTTATATGCTAGATGTAAAATGAACTTCATAGTACAGGCCTAGCAACATAGTGTGTCTCATCAGCAGTGAGTTAGTTCAATTGTAATGGCAAATAAAACATGCTTTGTGAAACATCCAGTTTACAGATCATACCATAACAGAAGTTAATGCTATTATGATTTTTTCGACTGGTGATAAGTATGCAAGCCCTTGAAAGGATATGAAAGTGTAACGTGCTTTTCAGAGGTTCCAAACCAAGCTACAACTTTCTTCTGAAGTCTCACACCATATATTAAAAACCCCACAGAAATAGGTGAAACTTTTTTTTTCTTTTCCCACCCCAGAACTTGGCTGGATCTCAAAAGTGTATGTGAATCGACCTGCAGTTGTGAGGCATGCAGAACAAATTAAAAAATGGAGAACTGTGAAAGGTAATTGGCAAGTAAGTACTCTTTTTATGCATTCCGTTCCTGTATTTTTAAAGCAGTCACTCTCCCTCTCCAGTCTGCAATATTGAATTTTTTTCAAGATGCATGTAAACTTAAAAGATGTGTTTGTCCATGTCTATTTTAATAATTTGTATTTGATGATGATGGGATGGAATAAGGTGATGCATTTATCGAAACAAGTTAAAAACCTTATAACTCATGAGTGGCAAAACCGCAAATGAATTTAAGTCATCTTTATTCATGAGTGGATTAAATTGTGTATTACTGTCCCACCACATTTATTCTGTTTCCCAGACAGACTTCTCTGCACGCTGCCTTCTTATTTTTTAATTTTAAAGCTGTAAGATATGATCATGGGCCCTGTCAAGTTTGACCTACCTGGGTGATTTTTCTTTACTAAAACATCCCCAACATGTGTGATTTCTTTGCTTAACTACTTCTTACCTAAAAATCAAAAATCCTGACTGGCTATGGCACTTGAGGGGAGGAAGAAAAAAAAAAAAGAGCCCACTAATGTTAAGGGGACTGACTTCTCCACTCCTGAGATAAGGTAAATGATGGTCTATTGTCCATGTTAGTATAAAATAGACTCACGCAAGCCATCACTAAAGCCAGTGGTGCAGATGAACTTTTCTTCAAGGCTGACTTGTATTCATGGAACACATGTCTTAGCTGTTACCCTCAACCTCTGCTGTTACTTGCTCTCCTGGCAGAATTGATAGGTACAGGCCTGGCGTGCATTTTGATTTCTCCAGGTTGTACCTGAGAATCGTAACACAAAGCCATCAGGTCATCAACCTGAGCTAATGCGTTCTGCAAAGCCGAGCAGGTGAGGCACGGCCTCACGCCGGCTTCTACCACCCGAGCAGCAAGTCAGGAAGCGCTGAGAGGGGAACGGTGAGCAGGGCTGACCCACAGGGTGCTGCAAGTGCTTCAACCATGTTCAGCCAGGGGCAAGGCCTGAGAAATGGCACACAGCAGGCCTGGAGCTCCCGGTGAGCTCTCAGCCATGGGCTTGTAACTGGCATCCAAAGGACAAATTGATTCTTCGTTCCCAGAACAACTACTCTGCAAGCAGATGAGTGTGATTCTTCCCTTCTGCATGCTAAACAAGTCATTCACTTACAGCAGGAACTGAAAACCTGGAAGTTTTACCTCAAAACTAACTGAAAACCGGCAGTGTCTTGGTTTAACCCCAACCAGGCACTGAGCACCATGTGGCCACTCGCTCACTCCTCTTCGGTGGGATGGGGAGAATAATTGGAAGAAAAAGGTAAAAACTTGTAGGTTGAGGTAAAGACAGTTTAATAGAACAGTACAAGGAGAGAAGAAATAATAACAATAATACTAATAAAAGAATATATGAAGCAAGTGGTGCACAGTGCTGTTGCTCGCCACTTGGAATCCAATGCTCAGTTGCTTCCTGAGCCACGGTCCCTCCTTCCCACTGGCCAGCTCTCCCAGTGTATATACTGAGCATGATGCCACTGATATCAAATATCCCCTTAACTAGTTCGGGTCAGCTGTCCTCGCTGTGTCCTCTCCCAGCTTCTTGTGAAAATTAGCTCTATCCCAGCTGAACCCAGCACATAGAATCATAGATTCATGGAATGTCAGGGGTTTGGAAGGGACATCTAGAGATCATCTAGTCCAACCCCTTTGCCAGAGCAGGCTACCCTAGGGCAGCCACACAGGAACGCATCCAGGCAGGTTTTGAAAGTCTCCGGGGAAGGAGACTCCACAACCTTTCTGGGCAGCCTGTTCCAGTGCTCTGTCACCCTCACAACAAAGAAGTTTCTCCTCATGTTGAGGTGGCACTTCCTATGTTCTAGCTTGTACCCGTTCTTCCTTCTCCTAATACTGGGCACCACCAAAAAGAGACTGACCCCCTCCTCTTGACACTCACCACTCAGATATTTATCCACATTTATAAGATCTCCTCTCAGCCTTGTCTTCTCAAGACTAAACAGCCCCGGTTCTCTTAGTCTTTCTTCATAGGAGAGATGTTCAAGTCCCTTAATCATCTGCATAGCTCTCCATTGGACTCTCTCCAGTAGGTCCCTGTCTCTCTTGAATTGGGGAGCACAGGGAGAAAGGAGACAGTGACGGATCAGTCTTAACAGTGCAACATTAACAGAACAAAGCAAGAATCATTTAATTATACTTAAATCTTAAAAAAAGCTGTTCAGAGTATTGGCGTCCTGAGCTTACCATGTCGGGTAGCCATTCTGGGGTGGCTGAAACTCTGTTCACAGTGAGCACTGAAATTGCGGATGACAGTTTGGGGATAATTTGATGTAGCTCTACGATCTTACAGGAAGGTGATAGAAAAAACTTCCTGCCTGTTGCATGAACCTGAAAGTTTGTGCTTTGAATATTATGACTAAATAAAAAATGGACATAAACTGAGGGAAGTTACACACCAGCTCGGCATTTCTCAAGAGTTTCTTATGCAAAAGAGTCACTTGATACCAAGTTTAGCAGTCCAGTGACTCTGTGTTGAAAAATAGTGTCAGTGAGAAAATCCAGAGGATATTCCATAATGATGGCTATCTTCAACACTGCGGGTGCAGTAATATAAAAGGCAAATCTTATGATTTGACTGAAGTTGCTATATAAAGAACAAAGACATAGAGGGCTGCAGGTTGGTTGCAAAGAATCATTGGGAAGTAAGGAATTTAATGTCACTCCCTCAACATGGCTGTAGGACAAATGTTTAATTATTACTAAGACTCACTTGTGTAGTAACAGCGGTGCTGAGCTGCTTGAGTAAGGTTTTAGTTTGAAGAATGCCGTAGACATCTCTCACGTATTTGATCAATGTCACTGCAGGACAGTCATGCACTGTTTATTTCACAGAGGTGGTTTTGAACCTTTACATGTTTTAATGTAAGTAGCACTGCAGATTCTAATTTTGAAGCCCATTTCCCAAAACACGCATTTGGAAAACCCTTAAAAAAAATGAGGTTGACATCAATTCTTGGAACTCCCTGACTGCATCTATCTTGATGACTTTATGGTTCATGTCATAAGAGATGAGACAAAAATTCCCTCGAAGAAAGAAATATCCAAGTAAAAGAAACTTAAAACCCATTTAAAGTGGAAGATCCTTTTGAACTATTGTAGGGTGAAAGTAGAAATCAGTTAGAAACGAGCAATCAAACTTAGACTAACAGAGGCTAGTAACGGTTCATTACTCTGTTTAGTCACCCCAGAGCAGCTTTCAGTGTAACATTTACTGCAGGTTCAAAAAGGAGATGCCTGTTAGCAAAGTGAGAAAGGTTTGTAGGCTGGCCAGCCACTTAAGATTTGCAGAGTAGTGCCTCCATGCAGAAACAACAAGTTTTACTGCCTATGCTGACAAATCATGTCACAGAGTAGAGCAGTCAGAGAGGGACTTCATGGACGCAAAAGGAACTTGTCACTGCAAACTTTCCCCTTGTTGAACAAATCCCTGCAAGGAGATGTTGGCTTTTAGTGAAGCCATCACTGTAAACAAAAGTTTGCTGGAAGACCTTCAACAAATATTTCAAAATAATGTCTTAAACTCAATTTTTGTTCAGCAAAAAAGCTCAAAAATTTTTAGTTGTCCTTCTGTCCCATTCTCCGATTAGTAAGTCTTTTACAGTTCTGTAGCATTTTCATCTAAAGAGTGCTTTAGCCTTGTCACTTAGCTCTTGCTTTTGTTTTTTGCACCAAATAATTACAGATGTTTTTTATTTCTGATTCACAGAGAAGAAACTGGAAACGTCTGGAGTCTAAATCCTAAGCTTTAAGAAGTTTGGGTTCTTATCCCCTACTGATTCTGTGTTTCACTCTCACAGCAGGAGAAGCGTGCAAACATGCTTGTGTGCAAATTACTGATGTGTGAACTCATCTGGTTACTAGCAAGTGTAAACCTGTGCTCCTCTTGGAGCATGTGTATAATAATGTATATAGAATGAAGCATATAACAGTGAGGTTCCTCACACAGGTGATGTTTTTTTGTTTGTCTTACAGAATTAAATCTGAAACAAGATGCTTTTTGTAAAGATGTTTGTCTTATTCGTAGAGAGTGCCATTCGGTAGTTGGCTTTTGCACCAAAAATTGGGATTTGATCCCTTGATTCTGAGAGAGCAGACTTTTGATTCCAAATACTTTCTAAGTACATCTTCTAGGACAGTTTGACTTTGGAAGCATAAACTGAAATACTGTATTCCTTTTTCCACTCACTTTGTAGGCTGCTTGGCTGCTGAAAGCTGTCACGTGCATAGACCTTACCACTCTCTCAGGCGATGATACTCCTTCAAATGTTCACAGACTGTGTTTTAAAGCAAAGCATCCCATCAGAGAGGATCTGCTGAAGGCCTTGGACATGCATGATAAAGGTACGATAGTTTTTGTTGTGTGTATTTTGTAGAGAAAGTGTCTACATTTTCTCATTATTTTTTTCAGTTTTCAGGAAGGTGCAAAAATGGCCTCTTCTTCCTGTAATGGAAGCAATTATGGTAGGCAGTGCTGCAGAACTAGTAGTCCTGAGAGAACAAACTAGATCCTATATAGTCTATTCCAAGCAACTGTCTTGAGTTCTAACTGAAAAATATCAATTTCCTTGAGTTAGTATAAAAATACAAGGAGAAAAAAATCCATTCTCAGTTTTGCAACCAAAGCAAGACATGGAGTCACGGTGGTGCTGTAAGTTATGATAGCTAGTGAGCAAATTTGGTGTGGAAGCCACAGTGTGTAACCTCAGTGTATGTCTTTTAATAACAGTGCACTAAGGTGAAACTAATTGAGTATCCTATTAATCTGCTGATGTCTTTAGTAAATTGGAGAGGGGAGGAGTGTTCGTGTAACTCCTTTGGATTTTATGTTTAGCCGCTGTTTCTGTATGGAAAAACTGAGTCTGCTGCTCTGCCTGTCAGAAAAGATGCATTCCACAGTCCTAAACATATTAATTTTCCTTCAGAAAATATTATCTGTTATCTGCTTGTTTCAGTAGTTAAGATAGGGCACATCTTTGCAACTCACTCTACTGGGTGTGCATATCATGTACACACACTCACAGAGTTCCCAGCTAAGTCAACAGAACAGACGGGGCAGAATACAGCCCTTCAGAACTACTGGTAAAACTTCCACTGGCATTGCTCAGGCAGGCTCCATCTGAAGTCCCAGTGTTACACCCAAGACTGAACATGATAAAACTTAAGAGCAAATTGAGTTAATATAACTATCAGTGAAACCTCTTTATGGCATAGCAGTGGTTCTGAATTTTTCCAAATTTAATTACTGATGTGTCAGTAAATACCATTTGACTTTTGTCCTGTCACATTGGCCTTAAGATGATCTAACAAAAAGAAAATCCCAGCAATGCTTTGGGGCATGTGTTTACTATTGAAATATTTCATTTTTACATGGACATTGGTCATAGAAGTCATATAATGTGGAACCAAAGGGGAATCAGGCCTCTGTTTTTAATCCATAGACATAAAATATCAAATATAAGTCTTTTTTTAAAACTTGGATTTATGGACTGTTCAGACAGTTGAAGTATTAAATATGAGGTCAATTATTGGAGACTTTGAGAGAATAGCATTTTAACTAGAAATGCATTAGGACTGCATTAACATAAAAACTGCTCAGTTGCTGCTGGGCTTAGTCTGGCTCAAAAAGTAAGGACAGAGCTTGGCAGTACAGTTTCTCTCCCAGTAATTTGCTGACTAATCATTTCTTAATGTTGGCATTAAACAGGGATAAAAGTCTTGGTGTTTTAACTCCTGCTAATGCAGACTTGCTCCCAGGGTCAAGCGAAGGAACATGAGGGAGGTAACAATGTGGAGAATTACCTGAACTATTTGAGCAATATGATGGACAACCCTAGTGTAGGTGCTTAAAAACCTTGTGAGAATGCAGAAGTGGGAGGTGAGAACAACGTCCATGTGCTCGTAGTATGGATTGCACTCGAGAAGGTGGAAATCTTTTGTATGTAAAAAAAGTGAACTGTGGCTTTTGCAGGTATAACTGTTGGAGCCGTTTGTGTATATCCTGCAAGAGTCAGTGATGCTGTTAATGCCCTAAAGGCTGCTGGTTGTAACATACCAGTAGCTTCAGGTAAGCTTTATTCAAAAATATCCAATTAAATTTTTTGATTCTATAAAATATGTAGAAAAATCCAGACGTTTGCAGAGAGTAAGGTGAAAAGGTAGCAGGTAGAAGGAAGGGAATGGAGGGGACGATTTGCTTCTGCTATTATCTTTCATTTTCTTTCAACTTCAGGCTTATCAGGGGTGCCAAGCCTGTTTTGCTGAAAGCTCTTCAAAGAGGTCCTGAAGATATATCAGTGTTTTCCTCATCCAAATAGAATAAATCGAGATAGTATGCTGGACAAAGTGTCAGTAGACACTAAGTAGATGATGATAATAATAACAACAACAGGGAGGTTGGATTAAATGATCCCTAAGGTCCCTTCCAGCCTAGGCCATTCTATGATACTATGATTCTGTGATTCTATGAACAACAATAATAACAATAAATAATAGTAATTAATAATAATAGTACTGCAGTATGAGCTTTAGGAGTTGTAATACAAGTTCTTTTCCCTCTATAAGTTTTCTGACTTTTAAGTATAATCCTACAAGCTGAATTCAGTGAAGCTGTGTACAGAGGCAAGGGTTATTGCCTGCTGAGCAGCCTGCAGGTTTAGGACTTGTACTTAAAAATCTCATAGTGCCAGCTCTTCTCCAGCCACCATACACAAGAGACAAGCCCTGAATTTACAATTAGCAAGAAGTAGAATCAAAGAATTATGCAGGTTGTAAGGGAGCTGTGGATGTCACCTGGTCCAACCTCCTGCTCAAAGCAGGGGCAAACTTTGAAGCTAGATCAGGTGTTTAATGCTAAGATGCATGTTTTCCAGTGGGGATTTTTGTTGTTTCATTGGTGTGTAGGGAAAAAAATACACACTAAATGAATTTATATGTCAGAGAGAAAGAATCTCCGACAGAGCCATTATTTTTTCCATTTCCCAAGTTACCTTTGGGTTTTGTACTTAAACATCATAAATGTAAGCTTAAGTGTGCCTTTGGCTATATTGTTGTTTAGCTGTTAAACGTATTACTAGGATTTAACTTGAAATTCTTAAAAGAATTAGGGAGAATTAAAAATGTATGTATTGATTCATATACAAGTTCCCTCTTTGCTCAGTTCTTTTGGAAGCAATAGATACTGTGCTTTTTTATGTAGCCTGCTTTGGAAAAATTAAGGCACGTGAAAGGGACCTTTTCACAAGATGCACTTCGTGTCTTGCTGGACATTGTTTCTTGAGGGAAGAACTAATTGTTCTTGTGGATGAAGAGAAGGTAGGATGAGGTGCCTTTAGATTTTTTGAATCATGATAGGAAATAAATATAACTTTAAAACTCTGTGATGTATTAGAAGTATATGCAATTTTATAGTAAATTTATAAAACATTTTCTTCCCTCTGCCTGCATCCTCCTTTTTGCTAGTGGCTGCTGGGTTTCCATCTGGACAAACTCCTCTAGAAACCAAACTGGCTGAAATAAAGCTAGCTGTGGAATACGGTGCCAGAGAGATTGACATTGTCATCAGCAGGAGTCTGGTGTTGACTGGCCAGTGGGAAGGTAAGTACCCACCCTTTGGCCATGAACCTAAAACTCTGTATATGCACATGCAAGCTCTGTCTCAATCTCTTCCCCAAGTCTCCACATCAGTCCTTGAACAATTTGGTTCCTCCCCTAAGTGTAACTGATAATCTAGGGCACTCAACTAAATAATAACTGTTTAACTAATTTATGACAAATGGTTACATTTTTTTGAAAAGAATACTGTTATGAGTCCTGCCAGGCTTGGCATGCAGAATGACTTTGTGTTTTGAAGATTCAGATCTAGTCCTTTTATGCCTTTACAGAATTTTGTGTACAGGATTAAAAAAATAGCAAGTGAAATGGAGGTGAATGCCTAATTATTTGAACAGTTTTGTTAAAACTCTCAAGGGGATGCTAATGTAGATTATACCTTTTTAAATATACATATTTCCGTTCTTGACAAAAATATGTATTTTAGTGGTTTTCTTTTCCCTGAAAGTTGAGGGTACAAATTGGCTGTTCATATTATTATTGATGTTCTTGTGTCTGTAGACTACTACTAATTAGCAAGAACAATAATGCTGAAGATGGGTTTTGCTCTAATTGCCTCCTTAATGTACTGTGAATGGTTTGCCTTAAGTGCTGACAATGCCCCTATAACTAATCTCTATGTGAAGGTAAACACATCATTGTCTTGGAATGAATTTTCCATTTAGTTGTATAATGCGGTGCCTCTTTACTTGGAAGACTTCATAAAGGACCCCGGGTACCTAAGTTTGGTTAATAAAATACAGTCATCATGGTAACAAATCATATTTTCTGATTTTGGTCTTCCTTTAGTTAGCAGTTAGACTGAACCAAAAACCCCACGTGTTTCTGCATCTGTGTCTTCAGGACTGATATCCTGTTGCTCTAACATCGTGACCTTGTTTGTAGTATTTGCAGTCTCCATCCTTTTTCCTTAAATATATTCAGCTTTACAGATGCTTCACTTCTTGAGGATGGGCATTTTTGCACACATTTGGCTATTTTAAGTTCAAGCATGGGCGGCCTTAGAAATTGCTGGAATATGGAGACTGGATGACTGAGCGGTTTTAAATAAGGCAGTGATGGATCAAGTTCTGTAGCAGCTGGCAGCAAACCGATACGCACACCTTATCATAGAGTCATAAAATGTGTTGGGTTGGAAGGGACCTTTAAAGGTCATCTAGTCCAGCACCCCTGCAGTGAGCAGGGACATGTTTAACTAGATCAGGTTGCTCAGAGCCCCTTCAAGCCTGACCTCGAATGTCTCCAGGGAGGTGGTCCCCACCACCTCTCTGGGAGATGTATCTACGCTGTATCTTAGTTAGGCTCTACGCTACGGTCTGCAAAGCAGGCAACTCCTCCAGGAGCTGCGCTCCACTGGGAACGCGTATTGGTCTTGGATACAAAGTGAGCCGAGTCAGTGATTTGCCAACAAGACTAAAGAAAAGCCTCTAAACTGGACTTGAGCAGCAGCTTGCAGTCGTGTCCGCAAAAGACTGTCTTGTGGCGATTTCTGACATAACTGTGGTTACCATCATTCAGACTTCATGGTGCAAACCACCACTAAGTGCAAGCTGTGTGGAGCAGAGCTCAGAAAGTTAGTGCATGTGGGCAAGTGCAAATGCAGTCTTGAGGTTATCTTGCCAGGGATTATGTGAAGGAGAATTCAGAGGAGGAATACAAGGCTGAATTGGTTTTTGTGATCACAAATTACAGGAGCAGAGTACATAGACATATTAATGATGGATGTAGTATAAAGCTGTGAGTTTACTCAATAAGTAGATTAGTGATGACTTTTGATTTGGTGTGCATGTTCTTTTATCCAAAGCTGAAGTCATGACAAGTTTGAATGTCATTATTTTTTTGCTAATGGTTACTTGACTTTTTTTTCTGTGAGAGTAGAATTGAAATTATTTCAAAATGTTTTCTGAGATTCTATTCATGAATGTGAATCTGTTTATGACACATATTTACATGCTCTTGAAAAAAGCTACCTTGGACAGAATTTGCTTGCTGTCTAGATAATAATGCTACAGGGTGAAAATTGTAATATTTAACTTGCCTGTACAAAAAAATTACTTCAGTAGGTGATCTTAATATTTTGGTGAAAACCTAGCGTTCAGATTACCTGTTTAGCTTTCAATAGATGTATGTTACCTGTGTGAACATGTAGGTTTCCACCTCTACCTAATGATTACATAAAATATACAACAATGTATAAAGTACATTTAAGGAAGCTAGAAGAAGGTATGAAGAAATCTTTTTTAGGAGATATCCCTAGACTATACAAAATCTGAAAAGTCTAGTGCAGTAGCTATGCCTGTGTTCAAGGTGCTTCATCAACTAGAGCTGCCTTGCAGTTACGACAGAACCTTAGCTTATGCTTATAATTTTAATATATTTTATTGTTATTTTTTCATGCAGCATGTCTTCACAACTTCAGGAGTTACTGGGAAAAAAATGTACATGGCATGGTGCTTTATCCTACCATTCATGTGTTTTTAGCTTTTCTTCTAGCCTGTGCAATAATTGGGGTCACCATGACAGAATGGTGTTGCTTTGTAATTTGTTTCATAGGCTTGTTTAATTATTAAATATTTTAGTGTGTATCTAATTATGTTATTTTAAAGCAATTCTTAAATATTGTTGGAGCTCTTTATGACACTCAGAATGTCTTTTCTAGATCTTTATGAAGTAATTGTTAAGATCTTTTTAATAACACTGAGCATGAGAGCGGCCTTGTTGGACAGCTAAATTATGCTGGAAAATAACATTAAATGAGATTTAACTTTATGAACTTCTATACACTTTACAACCTATTAGCTTTTAAAGCAATGCTGCTTTACAGTAGTTTACTTAACCATTGTCTTGTATCACTTGACAAAGTTTAAAAATCACAATTTAGATACTGTCTTTAGGCACAGAGTCTGGAGCCTATATCAAAAGAGTGATGGAGCTGACTGACAAATTGTTGAAAGAAACTGGATTTTTTTTTTCTTGCTGTCAACGAATGTGTTGGAACTGCTGTACCTTCTGAAGGTGCCTGGGGTAATGTTACTTGTAGTTCCACAGCTTTTAGCAAACACCTGGACATGTTACACTGTCAGCAGCTTCAGGGGTATAGTTAACCCATCATTTGCTCTATGTCAGTTGAATTTTCCTACAGGAAGAGGGAAAAAAAAAGGTATACTCTAAGAAGTTCGAACATGGCTGCATCCATGAAACATGTTGGGTATAAGCTCATTATGAAAACTGCCTTTCAATCCTGTTAATAATTATTTAACTGAGTTCGGAGGCTTTGTTCAGGGCCCTCTTTTGTGCTACGTACTTTATAAACAGCACAGAGAAAATACATTCCCTGCTCCAGCAACTTGGAAAAAATTCCACATGTCGTTCAGAAATATTATAGTTGGATTTACCATTTTCTAGATATGCAAGCTGACTTGGGATCTCGAAGTCTAGTTGCCCAATTTCTGTCTTACAGTGTCAGCAGCAGCTCAGGCTCCTGAAGCCAAGCTCTGTTTTCAGTTTCATGTGAATCACTGGAGCCTGGAGTTGCACATATGTGGCTGAGAGCAGAACTGAAAGAGTCGTGTTGTGCTGATAGACTTGTGCTTGTCATTTTGTTAACAAACCTGCCATTAGCATGCAAGACAGAAGGGACTCGAGCTCATTTTCCAGTTTCCCATCATGATTACCTTGATCTTTTGGTCTAAAAGAAATCAAAACATCTTCCCTCCTTATCTCAATTTCTACCCTTAACATCAGTCAATGTGACTGACTAGATAAAAACAGCAAATAAGCTGAATTTAGGAAAAAAAACCCAGAGTTTTTATCACCACAGTTTTGGAGAAGTGCTGTTTCATAAAAAAATTAAGCTGTTTTTTTCCCCTTACTATTTTCATTTTCTGTGTGGGAGATATGGATTATCCCCTTTATTTTGCAATTTTTAGGACAAATGTATTAGACCAAAGCAAAAGACCATCTAGACACTCCAGGGCAGATTATACCCAGCAGTAATTATCAGGGATGTTTGGTTGAGAAATGTGTAGGGGGAGGAACATTTTCTTTGGTGTATTTAATAACTGCTAAAAATCAATATAATGTACCGAATAGTTAGAGCTTTAGGAAAACTACAAAAAAAGAAGACACTTTCCAACACTTATCTTTTATAACTGCAACATTAAAACCACGGTTATGAAAGTAATTTTTTTCCTATAAAATCTAAATTTTTTTGACTTCTATAAATGCACCCAATGAAAGCAGATCTGAAATTCGTGAAAGCAGTAAGGTATCTTCAGTAAGTGGGTGCAAAGTAGAAGAGTTCTTATGTCACATCCCTTTTAACAGCTAAGTCAGTGGAGCTATTACAGACTATATCAGTGAGCATCTGGCTCCAAATATGTTCTGTATAGGTTAGCTTGCTTTGGGGTCTTTTTCTGGTGTTTTTTTTTTTTTTTCTTTCCCTTTTCACCCCTCCCTTGCTTAAGACAGACTTCTTTTAGAACGGATAGTGTTGGTGCTGTGTTCAAGATGCTACACAATAATGGCCACTTGCTTTGAGAGCTCTTGATTTTCTTTTCCTTGTTTTTAGCAGTCAGGTGAGTCTCTTGCAACCTCTTCATGGCGGTCTTAGCTCACAGTTGAAAATATGCCTGGAGGCTTTTTGTTTTTGCCCCAAATCTTTGTGCCACACTACTGCTAACCAGGGAAGCTCAATCTGCTGTGTCAGTTACTGGTGTTCTGCACAGGTCTCAGATATTCCCAGAACCACAGGGTCCAGCTCTGCTCCTGCTACTCATCAGCTTGACAGAACTGAGTAGGGCTTTTTGGCAGCACAGACCATCCCAGGTGAAGCCCAGGCCCGTTTGAAACACTGACTGAATTTTCAGGTGTGATTAACTCCACCCATACTTTAGACATTTGCCAGGTAGTTTCAGGATAATCAAGTTATTTGTGCCTTGATTTAAATCTGACTGAGTACTGAAACTTCACTTTTATTTTTGAAAAGAGTAGGAGTTCTTGCACTTGTTCTGTGTCAGAGCCATTCCTGCTTGCGCTGGGACTGGGGTGTTCTGGTTAATTTTCTCTGTCCCAGAGGTAGTTGCATTTCTATTGATGCTTTTAGTGTAGGGTTGAGAAAGTCCTATGAATGCCAACTATTGTCTGCAATAATTGGTCTCTGAGTAAAGAGCAGTATTTATTACCTACACACCTGCCCTATTAAAGCATGCCCACCTTTTCACCACCTCAGCTAACCTTGATAGACGTGCATGATTGAAGATCCTCAGTTGTTCCTATCCGTGGGTTGATGCGTGCTGTCAGATAGTGAGACTGTTCAAATGATCTTGGCACTAATTGCATGGAAAAGTACCTTGCAACAATAGTAGGATGCTGTAGCTGCGCAACGAACTCCAGTGAACAACAGCTATGAGGATATAATTTCTTTTCATGGAATCCAACCTAAAGGTACATTTTGTTGATTTCATTTTCATGTTCTTGGTGGCGTGTCTTAAAGTTAGAGAAAACTTGAGTCTTTCCTTCTTGTTACCGAAACTAGAAGAACGTGAAAGCTGCTTTCTCTGACTTTCCAAAAGCTTCAGGAAAGAATCACTCCACAAAAAGAAACTGCATTTGTATCTAAGATGAGCAGTGCTATCAAATGCACAAGAAAATAGCACTGGTGCTTTGTATTTCCTTTTTGAGTCTCAATTTGATGTAGGTTTCTGGAGTATTGTCAATTGATCAATAAAACATGTTAGACTGCATGCTAGTACTGATTAATTCACGCCCTTGGTACACAGTAAGAAACCAGGTGAAGCCGGGTGTCTATAAAGGGACTTGCTAAGTGCATTAGCCAGTGGTCTACTAATGTGTGTAGCACATCTCAAAGGGCCAGCCCAGCGATTCCAGCCCCGGCTGCCTGGTGTGCCGGTGGCTTCAATACGATGCAGCAGCATCGCGGGTGGGAGGGAGGTCCAGCTGTGCAGCAGCTGGCAAACCCTACTGTATGTTTCCAGGTCTTGTTTCAGGACTGAGAGGAAAAGAAGGCTGGTATTGCTGAAAAAATTTAGTTTTCCTAACCATATCTGGGAATTTTTTAGCAAGAAGGATTTGTTAAAAGCTGTATTTTAGCCTTCCATGAAATAACTGTTCTATTACGTGTTTTAAGACTGAGTAAGATTTGTGAAAAGGCCTCTTGCAAAGGATCCTGTTTATCATAGAATGTTAGGGATTGGAAGGGACCTCGAAAGATCATCAAGTCCAATCCCCCTGCCAGAGCAGGAATGCCTAGACTATGCCACACAGGAACGTGTCCAGGCAGGTCTTGAATGTCTCCACAGCCTCTCTGGGCAGCCTGTTCCAGGGCTCCGTCACCCTCACTGAGAAGAAGTTTCTTCTCGAGTTTAAGCGGAACCTCTTATGTTCCAATTTCAGCCCATTACCCCTTGTCCTATCAGTGGTTGTCACCGAGAAGAGCCTGGCTCCATCCTCCTGACACTCACCCTTGATATATTTGTAAACATTAATGAGGTCACCCCTCAGCCTCCTCTTCTCCAAACTAAAGAGCCCCAGCTCCTTCAGTCTTCTCTCATAAGGGAGATCCTCCACTCCCTTAATCATCCTAGTTGCCCTGTGCTGGACTCTCTCCAGCATTTGCTTCTTTTGCATCTTTTCAAAATTTTGTGGGAGCACTGCTGAGTTTTACCAGAAAAGGGTGGGAGGGTTTCCCTGTGCTCCCCGTGTTGTGTTACCTGACGAGGTCCACAAGTTCCAGCCTTTTTGCAGTCAGTTAAGCCCAAGTTTATTTTAGTCCCTAGTGAGTTTGTAAAAATATAAAACTGTTAGAAGTTTAAACGTGGCCATGATGCTTCGTGAATCTGAAAGCAGGAGTTTGTGAGAGGGCGGTCTGCTCTGGACAATGTCCATGACCAGCCAAATGCTAGCCTGTCCTCCCCGTCCCCTCTTAGAATCATAGAGTCATAGAACAGTTTAGGTTGGAAGAGACCTTCAAGATCATTGAGTCCAACCTTTGTCCTAGCCCTATCAACGCCACTAAACCATGTCCCTCAGCACAACATCTACCCCTCTCTTAAACACCTCCAGGGACGGCGACTCAACCACCTCCCTGGGCAGCCTGTTCCAGTGCCTGACAACCCTTTCAGTAAAGAAATTGTTCCTCATATCCAGCTTGGCCCTGGCTGCAGCCGGTGGCCCTCTGATTGCATGGCAGCTCACTGAGAAGCGGTGAGCAGGGAGGATGTGTGCTGGTTTGTCTCAGGAATGCGCTGACTGCTTGGAGATGAGACCTAAGGAGAGCTGTAGGTCAGAAGATCCGCTGACAGCAAGAGGCCCTGCAAAGGCGGTGGAGCTCTCTGTGCAGAGGGAGGGGCAACTCCAGGGCGGTGTTTATTTTTTTGTCTTCCAAGTGGCGTGATGATACAGAGGTAACAGCCTGCTTTATCTCCGATCTAAGAGGCTTTATATAAGTCAGTCCTGCTGTCTGTGTCAGTCTGAGTGGCAGTGCTTGTGTCTATAATGTTGGCTCATGACAAATCTCCTTCCTGAATTCTAGCCGACTTCCTCAGTGAGCATGGGCTTCAGAAGTGAGGGTCGAGCTCTGCCCTTGGAGCTGTGGCTCCACAGCATGCTAAGCAGATGTTGTCCTGCTGGCTCTCCTACCGTGGTTCATCTTTTGCCTTTTCTGGGGCCATCTGAGGTCACAGCACAGCATGGTCCAAGTCCTCTGTAATCTTGTGGGCAATGCATCTACTTGAAGTGGTTTGTAAACACAGATCCATGCAGATTTGCTGGTCCTGGAGGTGTGATTCCAGGCCTTGGTCTCTCCTCACCAGGGATGTTAGCAGACCATATTGATTTTTTCAGGAAACGCTTATTTTCAAGAAGCTTAAAGTGGCATTCAGATGCCTAAACACGTTGAGGCCCATAGTCAGACTTCCTGAGATGGTCCCATGGTATTTAGAGGGAATGTTAGGAAACTGAAGGGGGGCGTGGAGCCTTCAGGAGACAGCTGGAAACCAAAGGGGATGTGTCATAACATCTCAGGTGGCACTAACGTTTATAAGTAGACCTTGGTCACACCTTTGGAATCTTATAGGCTGGGCACTTTGGCAAATGTGGCTGAAGGGGTCAGAGAGAGTGATGACATCAAGTGGACAAGAAGACATAACTGTCCCTGGGTACTGATTCAATGCACTACTGAAAAAGCTGGTTTAAAATCAATGTTGACTGTGATAGCATTTTTTACTCCTGGTGCATTCGTGAGTGTTTGGCATACTGTGCACATTCTTAGTTTTGAGAGAACCAACATTAGTAGCTATTAAGTCTGAAACTGTGTGGCATTGTTAATTACCTTCAGACACGTAATTTGTTGAACTTACAAAACTTAAATTCTTGAGTGCTATGACTAATTATAAGATTGGAAATTAATCCAGAAGTGGAGATTTCAGCCATACTTGAAAATGCCTCTCAGGCAACTTTGATAATTTTCATGTTTCTACCCACAGCTCTCTATGAGGAGATCCGTCAGTGCCGCGAGGCCTGTGGAGAAGCTCATATGAAAACAATCTTGGCAACAGGTGAACTGGGGTCCCTTGCTAATGTCTACAAAGCCAGTATGATAGCTATGATGGCAGGTAAATATACGTGGGTTTCTTTTTAATCTAAGAATGTCTTTGCTATATTATTTGTGAAGCTTAAAAAATTCTAGTCATGAAAGTTTAGTTATGCATATAGTAGAAAAAACTACTATGTGGCAATTACTGAAGTTGCAGGTTTAGTAATGAGGTGTCACTTGTTTTGTGTAACCTACAAAAACTGCATGAAATGTTAAGTAACACTTAAAACTGCTAAATGACAAAATTTGTGGGAACAAGTAATGTTTGTTGTCAGATGTCTGATCCCTCGTATATTTAATAAGGATCATACATTTGGGGCACATACACATACTACCCAGCCCCTTGTGGGGAGCTACAGGTGTGGTGTAGGTAGATGGCTCGTAAGCTGCTTTTAAAAGCAGAAGGAACTTCCATGTGAAGATTCGTGCTGACAGCTCTTGTTTCTGGTTTGTGATCACTACTTCTAACCACCTCTACTGATGTTGTGGTTTGGGAAACCACCTGTACTGAAAACGCAGTGAGAGGAAGAGCACCACGCGCTCCAGCTGGCCCTGGGATGGGCTAGGTTATAACTGGTTTTAACTGGCACACTCAATAGCAGTGGCACTCACTATTAGCAATTAACTGGCACTTCAAAAGGTTTCCCTGTCTTTGAAAACACGATTACATCTGACACCATGTTCAGGCATCTGTCTTTTATTCTAAACCTTGCAGCTGTGAAGGAGATTCCCATGAATAGGATAGAGTTTTTAGGGGCTATAAATAGTTTTTAGGTATTTTTGCAGAGCCATTG
The DNA here is from genome assembly GCA_020746105.1 of Trogon surrucura. Taxonomy (NCBI): domain Eukaryota; kingdom Metazoa; phylum Chordata; class Aves; order Trogoniformes; family Trogonidae; genus Trogon; species Trogon surrucura. The sequence continues at coordinate 149,940,700 of CM036617.1, read as the reverse complement.
CAAACTGAATGTGTCAAAGTACCCATTTGAGCTCAGATTTATAGCAATATTCTCTGCAGATTTGGGTCTTCACTGGTCCAATTTTGTCTAGTTAACCAGGATTTTAGGGCTGTGTTTTAGTGCTATCTTTAAGATGCAAAATTTGTAACAGTTCTTTGAACTCTGTTCTAGACACCTGTTTGTTCCACTGTGCTTGAAAGAAAGCTCCTCAGCTATATTGGTAGACAGAAGTGTAAAGATATACTAAGAACCACTTGGATTAGTCTTTCTAAACTTTCTCTCATTTTTGTGTTGATTTTTGTTTTTTTTTTCTACTGTAAGCCCTTCAGACTTGGATTGCTTCTTATTTTAGAGCAAGAAAATATCATCCAAGTGTCTTGTCAGTATTTACTATAATGTCCGTTAATATTGTTAGATGCAGAGTATTATTGTTAGATACAAAGTATTATGCCAGTAAATATTATTTTTATTAGAAGAGGTGTAAGAAATACACGCTTCCTGTAATTTGAGCTGACATACTAGTCATTATGATCACTTTTTGTAACATGGAGTAGTGAAAAAATTCAGGTTGTAAAGCATTTTAACATTTTCAGATTTTTTACTGGTGTAGTTTTTTAGAAATACAGCAGATGGCTCTATTGTTAATGATTTTCCTTGCATAGTTACTCATTTTACAAGACATTATCCGTCTTAATATATGGAATATTTTCCTTATTTCAGTCTCTTGCTTTTTCTTTGTGGGTAACACATACATGTGTTGGGGACCAGACTGACTTGTCAGGACTGCTGAGAACCTCAAATTCCAGATGAATTTTGTTTGATTTGTATATTGGTAGCATTTTGGAGAGAAAGTAATTTGGCACAGTAGTTTTAAATTCTGGTTTTAGTGTCCATATATTTTTTTAAACTGGTGCCATGATTTAAAAGAAAGAAAGAAAAAAAGGAGACAATCTTGGGCATATGGCAGGCCCTGGCAACTTTTTTCTGAAGGTAGAAAAGCACCAACTGATAAACTTGACCCAGGTAATTAGTTTTATATGCTCTGGTGGAGGGGTTGGTCTAGATGATCTTTGAGGTCCCTTCCAACCTCTAGCATTCTGTGATTCTGCGATTCTGTGAAATTAGTTACACAATACAGTGGATTCAACTGCAAAACTGGCTTTAGAAGTTTTTGCTGCCTCTGGCAAGTTGCTCCTGTCCTTTACACCAACATTTGCTACTCCTTCAGCTGTGCTGTTAGAGGTACTCATCATGCTGCAATGTAAACTGACTTTTCAAAGTAGTACAGTTGAAAATTACTCCAGAAAAAGATTAACTAGTTTGGTGTGTGGTTTTTGTGATTTGTTGATATTGTTTTGTTTTTTTTTTTAAAATGGTCATAGCCTTAAAACCCTGGTTTACAGCCTTGCCTTGCACACAGTTTTATCAGTGCAACTGAAGCCATGATGTGCAGTCCTTAGAAACTGTTTTCATTTGACCATGCATGATGTAAACCTATCATGTAGGGAGCACAGAATCCTAGATTTATAGATGTTTATGTTGCCTTTGCTGAGCATGCATGCATTCATCTCGGTCCCGAAGCACAAAGCCACTAGATGTGTTGCAATGTGTATATAAAAAATATGTATTTCCCATGTGTCTCATTTGTGAGACTCGGAAGGCTGAGAGGGTAACACAATGCTGATTTATCAGTAGGTCGATGACTAAAAAAGCTTGGCTGGGATGTCTGAGACTTGGTCTCTCTGAGGTTCTTTAGCCACACAGAGGTCAAGTTATAGTGCATTTGCTGTTAAGGATCTCGGTCCCTCCTGATAAAGTGGCTCTGCTTTACACAAAACAATTAGCTGAAGAGAGAATGTAACCCAGATGCCTCCCAAATAGCTTTCTAAAATTTGTATACAGCCTTCCTTGTGCTGGCTTGAGGAATTATTGGTGTATGGTGGAACCACAGCGTGTTACATTTGGTCTGATTCAGGTAGGAGGTGGAGGTTCAGCTGTTGGGCGTGAGGCCAGCTGCAGAGATCACTGACTTTAGGAGAGGTGGTAAAAGGTCAAAAAATGCGCACCTTCACGTTGGCTGAGATTGTAGAAGAGTGCAAAGGGCCACGCTCAGGCTCGGGTGGTGTGCCCATGCACTTGTATACTCAAAGCAGATTGTACAGGTTGCTTCTGTAGGCAAACAGCCATACTCTGAATCACAGCCTTTGCAGGGCTCAGCAGAAGCCACTCGCTGCACACCAGCGAGGGAGTCTGAGCCCAGTCAGACCTGTAGATCCTAGCAGTGCACTGAAAGTGGAGGCCAGGTGTAGAAATTGTGCTCTGCACAACGTCCTTGTGTACAAGATGTTAATGGTTGCACCTGCAAGAATTTGGGAGAAAGTGTTGCTTCACAGTGAGATATGAGAACAGTTCCCTTTTATTTGATGCAGTGGGTCTTCAACTCCTCCCGTGTCTGAAATCTTATCTCTAAAGTAGCGTGATTACTTTTCCTTCCTTCCCTAGCACAGTACATAGGAGAAAGACATCAGAATGCGAGCAGGCACCCAGTTCTTTTAAATTCTTTTAGCAATACATTTACAGACTTGACTGGCATGTGGTAAATTCTTCTGGAATATTTAAGAACCCATTTCTGAGTGAAAGAGGCTGACAGCCCTCTAAGGACAGTGACTCACCTGGCAGGTATAATCCTTGCAGTGTTAAGGAGAGTGTAATGGCAGGTAGGATTGCACATCCTTGGCTCTGTGTCGCTGCCAAAGGAGCGCATTATTTTCAGAAAGCTGAATGAGAGAGAATCTCAGCATTGAATCTGGGAATTTTGGTCATAGTTTTATAATATCCACTGCCATTTGTTGTTCTTCTTGGAATCTTGATGGTGGTTTGAGCATGTGAACTTCTCATGACTGCATCTTTGACTTTACCAGACAGCTTCCAGTCAATGCGTAGAGCAAACTAATTAGTGGTTTTCACTGCCTGGTGTATACTCTGTGCATCATGTCCATTTCTACAGGAGACACTCAAATCTGTGTCTTCACAGCCTCTTGGAATAAACAGTCCTAAGGAACATAAATGAGAGTGCCTGACTCCCCCATACCAGTGGTAACTATGCTATGTTTCTTCATAACATATGCTATGTTTCTTCATAACATAACGCTATGTTTCTTCTTAAAAAAAACAGGTATTGTACGCAGTTCTCTTATGAGAGATAGGCCATTTTTAAACTTTTATTTTTTTGCACAAACGTGAGGAACTGCCAAGGAAGCCAGACAAGGAAGGGAAAGATGATGAACTTTTAATGGGAAGGGAATGCGTCGGTAAAGGTGTGGATGACTTAATTGTATATTTCAGCCATATATAAGGCTTTTATTTTGGAAAATCACATTTTAACTATTTTACCTAATTAGGAAATCTTTGTTGTTCTGTGTAGCAATTCATGTTAATTAAGATACGCAAACTGGGGGAGAGGTGGAGGAAGTGATTAAGTAAATGTGCTTTAAAAGTGAAAACTTCATCTGTGTCCTTGTAACCGTGAAAGCTGGTGTTGATAGTACAGCTACTTGTGTGTCAGTCTTTGGGAAGCGAAGGGAAACACAGAAGTGACATGTGAAAGATATATGTTTTCATTATATATATCGAAACAAGTACCTGTGGAAAGAACAGGACGAAGTGATGTATGTTATCTGCTGCTCTACTAAATGTGTGGGTTTAAAACAGTTTTTTCATAGGTCATTAAGCAGTTAGTAAAATAAACTGTAAATTGAGATACTGACTAATGTAAAAATTGAATTTAAAAAGGGAATGAGTTAGTATTTAACCAAATTTTTAAAGTCTCTAGCACAAAAAACTCTGCAAAAGGTAGCAGAAGATGGCTGAGGCAATGAGGTCTCTCATGCTGATAGTGTAGAAGAAGAAAATTGAAATACGTTAAATGTGTGAGCAGAATTTTGTTTGGATGCTTTGATACTGTTCATTCCAAAGTGAAGAGAAATTATATAGCCAAACGGTGAAGAAAAGATGTGTCTTGCAGTTCTCACAAGAGTCCAATATCAATCCTTCCAGGCTTCATCCTGCTTTACAGGAACGGTTCCAGTTAATACGCAGTTGTCATGTGTTTCCTCAAAAATCCTCAAGACTGGAACATCCCACTGCACAAAAGCCTAGTCCTGAATTATGAAAAGATATAACAGTTTAATGTCTATAAGAAGAGAGAATCAAAGGAATGTAGTTTGGAACATCGAAAAATAGTGCCTGGCTACATGAAGCTTTTCCCTCAGCTTTAAATAAGGTTTTTATACTGTAATAATTATTGGTGCAGATCCATTTTTTGTTATGAATAATGCGAAGGCAAATTCTAAGCTACCAATAGCTGTTATTTTGAGCACTGTCTTGCAGAGATGTGTGTTGAGCAGGGTTAGGTGCTGTGACTGTAAACGTGTTAGCAACTGTCTAAGTGCAAGGGATGACTTTTCTGCTGCTGGATGTGGACTGCCATGATCCAAAGCTTCTACCAAGCAACTGTTTCATGAAAAATGAAAGAGAAGAAAGGAAACCAAACTAGCAAAATTTGACTGAAAAGCTAGGCATGTTTTGCGCAAACGCGACTAACATAGGAAACAAGACTACTGAATAAGTAATAATACTCGGTACTTAGATAGTGCTTTACATCTTCAAAGCACATACTGACATTAGCAGAATAAATCTTACAATCGCCCTGTGAAGTATGAGACAAAGATAATATCAGACAAGTCAGAAGTCAAGATGAGATCAGTTATGAGGTCTTGGCTTTAAATCCTGTGTTCAAACCCAAAGTTGAGGGTGCCCTCAATAGTATGTAAGTTGTATTATGCATTGATTTAATTATGTGATTTGATACAAAATCAGTCAGTTATCAGAGTCCCTAGCATTTCCAAATGAAAGGCAAACCAAGGGAGGAGACTTGGTAACACATATAAAAAAAGATTTCAATTTGTGTCTTGTTTTACGTGTCAGAAATACCAATTGTATTGAGTATACAGTCTATCTGTAAAGGGTACACTTTATGCTGTAAAAGGTCTGTCTGAAATCAGGGGCAATGTGTGGCTGTCACCTCCTAAAAGCAGACTGGGACAAAATTGGCAGCTGCTTTCTGCAAGTGTGGACTGTCTCTGAGTGCTTTCCAGGTGTAAAGCTGGTCTGGATGATAGGCACGTGATGCTAAGCTCTGGTCTGGAGGTCCCGTGTAGGCCTGGGGACAAACTAGTAAGTCCTTACTCTTCTGAATGTGTGGGAAGAAGACTTACTGCCTGACTGGTGACCAAGGCTTTCTTGGACACATTCTGATGGTCGATTCCCCTCCCCTCCAACCAAGCAGGAGTCAGAGTTAGTCCAAGGTGTGATGGGGGTTGCTTACTGTCCCAGCTTGGCTGAGCTGTGCTCACAGGCTGGGGAAGGTGGATGTTGAAATGCAGCCTCTTCTTGCATCTGACTGCTTGTCTTCAGAGAACAAAGTGCAGTGCAGAAAGAATTCTCGCAGCTGCGTTGTCAAATGGTGGAGAATAATCCCAGTTTTCTTTGGCTGTGATCCTCTGGCAGGACAGATTAGATCTAGCGTGGGCATGAGGACATTTTTGAATTTCTATCAGTTTACTGAGAGCACATAAAATGATGTTTATGTCAGCTCTCTTCTGTCTGCATGTGTGCAGACAATATCTCATTTGTCCAAAGTTCTGCCCATTCCTTCAGAATTTTTAGATAAATTTGAACTTGCAGAGTTGTACTACGTCAGCACTTCCATCACGCAGATGCAGTGTTGTATGTCATTTTAGGAACATAGCCTTGGTTACTGTCTTGAATATGTAGAAGTGGTTGCAGTTGGCTGCTGTAACAAGCTCATCAGGAGAGTAATTAACACTGTGGAATTATATCAGTAGTTGATAACTTTCCTGTCTGTTTGCTGTGGCAGATGTCCTGCATTCTGCGTAGTCTGTAGTTCTGTGTGTTCAGAGCTCTGGTTAACATTACGGAAAGTTTAGTGCAAGGAACAAGCACAAAACACACTGTAGAAAACCAAGGTACAGAGCAGGTCGGAGTGACACAGTCTCAAAATTTTGACTGATATTATGGACTAAAAAAGTTTTTGAATTGGGAGTTAGATGAAAAGAGAGACAGTCTTTAAATACAGTCAGTCTAAAAGAGGTCTCTACAGAAAAAAAAGTGACTTTTTTTATTCTGGTACAGACTGGAGGGAAGTAAAAAAGCCAGTAGTATAAAAATGCAGATAGCTCCCTGTACAGCAAGGCAGTGCAAGGCTGCTCCCTTAAATGATGTAATTGCCTACAAGCTTAACAGTGATACTGCAGCTAATCACTAGAAGTAATGTAGCCATGATAGATAAGCTTAGAGTTGAAAAGTTTTAACAATGCAATTGCAATATCCTCAGGCTTGAATTGACTGCTGAGAGTCCATACAAAGAGTAGTAACAGAAAAAAAATGTTGGGCTTGAGTGAGGCAGACCTTGAAGGAATGTAAAATAAGACTTAAAAATTTGTCTGGAACTCAGTTATGTATGTATAGGGAATTGGAAGTGAAAGAACAGGAAGTGGTTGAGAAACACTAGGGTAGCCTTTAATGAAAAGTCTTTTCAGTAGTGTCAAAAGAGCAACAGGACCCTGTATGGGTAAATAGAGGGCAGAAGCAATACTTAAGAGAAACAGAGATGTTTGGGGAAAGAAGTACAGTCTGTGAAGGGAGAACAGAGTTAGAGTGTATACAGTAAAGCTCATTTGTTTGCAGTTTAAGCTAGAAAACCCAGGCATGCGTGCGATGCCATATTTTGTTATACACTTATTTATGTGCTTACTGAACTGTGCACTAGCCTATACAGCCATATCTGAGGGTAGATTGTTATCTGAGGCTGTTCATATTTGTCATACCAGGATGCCTGGCAACTCAGTTTGCTAATTTTGTGAAAGGTCGATTCTGCTAATGGCATTCTGCTGTAATCAGAATTTGGCCACAATAACCCCCTGCAGCGCTACCAACTGGGGCAGGAGTGGCTGGAGAGCAGCCCGACAGAAAGGGACCTGGGAGTGCTGGTTGACAACCGGTTGAACATGAGCCAGCAGCATGCCCAGGTGGCCCAGAAGGCCAGTGGCATCCTGGCCTGTATCAGGAACAGTGTGGCCAGCAGGAGCAGGGATGTAATTCTGCCCCTGTGCTCAGCACTGATGAGGCCTCACCTCGAGCCCTGTGTGCAGGTCTGGGCCCCTCACTGCAAGAAAGACACTGAGGTGCTGGAGCGGGTCCAGAGGAGAGCAACGAGGCTGGGGAAGGGACTGGAAGGAAAATCCTATGAGGAGAGGCTGAAGGAGCTGGGGTTGTTTAGCCTGGAGGAGACTCAGGAGGGACCTCATCACTCTCTACAACTGCCTGAAGGGAAGTTGTAGTCAGGTGGGGGTCGGGCTCTTCTTCCAGGCAACCAGTGACAGGACGAGGAGGCACGGCCTGAAACTGCATCAGGGGAGGTTTAGGTTGGATCTCAGGAAGCACTTCCTCATGGAGAGGGTGCTCAGGCATTGGGATGCAGTGCCCAGGGAAGGGGTGGAGTCACCGTCCCTGGAGGTGTTTAAGGAGAGGCTGGATGTGGCACTTAGTGCTGTGGTCTAGCTGATGTGATGGTGTTGGGACATAGGCTGGACTTGATGATGTCAGAGGTCTTTTCCAGCCTCAATAATTCTGTCATTCTGTGATTCTGTGAATCAGAAAATAGCAATATACACCCTCTACTGAAGTCAAAGAAGAAACACTAGTGTAAAACAGATGATATTTGTCAGCTCTGTGCCTGTTTGTTCAATTTTGTGTAATCCGCAATTCCTACTTACTCTACTACTTCCAAGCACTTTTCATCAAAAGAATACCAAGTTAAGTAAGGATGCCAGAAGATGGGTAGGATTGTGCGAGGTAGCAGGATGGCTCCTAACTTGCCATCACCTTTGACAGCATTGTTAGTTTTTTTCACATGTAAAATTAACAGGACACATTTTAAGGACCTCTGTGAGATCTAGTAAATTAAGATGTAAGCAGAAATACTCTCATTACAAGGTAGAAATTTTCCATGCCTGTGTATCAAGATGGAATACCCTTGGTCATGACTAAATGGAGCAAGACCAAGTCTGGAAATTTTATGGCGGGAGCTGCTGACTCTGATTTACTAGTGCAACCTGCCCTGGGAGCTGGCACAGCTTACCGTGGTGCTCTAGGGTGATGGTATTGGGCATGGCATGGCTGACCAGCACTGCCTATTTTCATAGCACGTCACCAAAAATGTTCTTTTAAACGAACGAACTTTACCATGCCTCCTGTACGCCTGTTTTGATGTGCATTGGTGTTCTCCCTGCACTGAGCAAAATGGAATGATCAGTATGCCCCTGCAAGAAATCGTAGAAGAGCAAGAGTGTGGTAACTCCCCGGAAATGCTAGGACTTGTCACTGGTTCTCAGAGAATGGTTTGAACCCTGATCTACAGATTTCTGCTTCTTGACCTGTAAGAAAGTGGCTGTTGTTTATGCTTTAACCTTTGAATCTGGTTGTGAAATAGTAGGTTGCAGTGAGTAGGCACATATTGACAGTGTAATATGCTTTTGAGGGGGGTCAGCCTTCTATAACAAACTGTCCTAAATGCCCAAATAGCGTTTTTCTTTTGCCGATATTCAAGATCTTTGCAAAGCATGTTAATTAAGGAATGTCTAAATGGTATACTTTCAATTTATAACAACTGATGCAGAGAGGTGAGAAAGCACCCCTGTTGCGTTAATTTTCCCCATGAATGAAACCTTGTTTCTATGTTAAATAATTTGTTAGAATTTGAGTTAAAACTTCTGAAGTTTCATATCACCTCAGACTCAGAAATCGTTGCACAGTGAATAGTTCTAGTCAAACATGCCATCAAAATAATACGGCTTCCTAGCAAAAAACCTTGCATCTGTGGAGCTTGGGTATTGAAGGTAATGGTTTGAGAGAATGCAATTTTAAAACATGGAAATATTATGTAAAATCAATAGATGTACAGGGTACTATTTATTTCTCTGATGTTTCAGGTTGTTTTCTTATTCTGTTAAATTCTACTAAACCAGTGAAAAATAAAAATAAATATTTAATTTACTGTGTCTATCAATTATACAAAATTTGCTTATGAAATGTTGAAGTATGTTTTAAGAGATTGCAAGTAGGAACACTAGTTAGAAAATCTGGTCCCTTAACAGAAACTTAATATAGATGTGGAAATAAACTAAGCATGATCTTAGGGTTGTAGATTCTGAATTTTTTTTGTTGCTTTCTAAGGTGGCAAGGTCTAGTGACCGTGCCTGTCTAATTTGAAGGTATATGCTCATGACAGCAAAAATGTGTAATTAGACTTCTAAAGAGAAAGATGTTGAATGTTAAAATACACTAGGAATATATGATCATGAACATCAGTTAAGTTAAGGAAGGTTTAGATTGGATATTAGGAATAATTTATTTACTGAAAGGGTTATCAGGCATTGGAATGGGTTACCCAGGGCAGCGGTGGAGTCCTGTCCCTGGGTGCTGGAGATATTTCAGAGTCGTGTGGATACAGTTCTTAGGGATGTGGTTTAGCTGAGGACTTGTCAGTGTTGGGTGAATGATTGGACTCGGATGAACTTAAAGGCCTTTTCCAATCTAGGCGGTTCTGTATTTTAGAACACTATGGACACTCATTTGAATAAACCCATTTAATGTAGGGGAAAACAAAGAAGCACAACAAGAAATGGACACAAACGTAAGTGAATATCCTGAGTAAGTACCTGGGTTACTTGGAGTGTGTCTCACAGGCTTTCTGCGCTCCTTGTTGCCGAAGTGCAAACTGCGTTGGGAAGATGTTGAAAAGAATGGAAGATGTTCCTTTCTTTGATACTCTACTTTGGAATTTCATCCTCTGAGAAATGCTCCTGATTTATATATTTTTAAATTCCTTTTCTGAAATGGTACCTTTTAATTTTGGCACCTCTCAGATAAGTCAATTTCTACTTTATAATTACCAGACACAATAACTTTCCCAGAGCTGTCCGTAATAGTCTGGTTTTGAGAGATTTTTTTCAAAGACAAAGGTGACAGCAAAGTCCATAGTCTTCATTGCAAGTCAAGAGGGATCTGACATCTGATTGTCATTTGCACCTTTGATGTTTCTTTCCCTCTAGCATTTGTGCTATAAAGTGATTTCCCTGCAGTGTACTACTGCAGCTGGTTTCTTGAGTTGAGTTGTCCCTAAATCTAAGGTGTGGAAAAGTTTCTCCCTTGATTGTACCGTGACTTCTTAAGCAAAAAGCCTTCCTTCCATAACCTTTACAGTTACACAGCCAATCCAATGTCCAATTTACCAGACTATCCCAAGCATTGCAGAGGTTAAGTCCTGTAGTTGATAAAGAAGATTAGTTAATTCATCTCTTAATGGACCAAAAAGGAAAGAGATGACGATGTTCCATATTCTGTGCAGCACGTTAAACTTAAATTATGCAATACAAAGTTATGAATCTTATATCTTTGTGCTGGTCCTGGAAAATGGATGTGTAGAGACCTCAAGGGAAACACAAAGCCTTGTGCATAAATGGAGCTTTGAAACAAACCTGAACCCCAGGGTGTGAAAGCAGCTTAGTGGGATGTGATGGAAGGGGATGCTTCTCATGTCTTCTAGTCCCCAGTAAAAGGAGGCACAGCATTTTCAGGTGGTGCTCTGATAACGAGATATCATATACATGCTGCTGATAGCTAACTGGTTACATTTATGTTGTGGTTATGTGCTGCCTTTGCAGCTGCTCTGGATAATGTGAGCAAATGTAGCTTCCCAGGAGTTGCTTGCTTGCCAGTTGCAGCCCGGTTGCAGCTTCGAGGTAGGCTTCTCCAGGAACTTCAGCTGGATGGACCCTGTGCTACTGTAATGATGCCATTTCCAGTGATTTCCAGTGCCTGGGTTAGAATTACAGCTCGCTTAGCTTTAGACCAACTGTCTCCAGACTGTACTGCAGAAATGCTGGTTTGTTGCTTAGAAGTAAACACCCAAAAATTGCTAGTAAAATGAACTGAGCTACTCTGTGCTTTTGAACAACTTCTTGGCAAGTTCATTTGCAGGGACTTGCTTGTGCTAGAAATTAAGAACTGAAGGCAGGAGAAAAACCTAGGAGGAAAGTAATATATTTTTTGGCTGAAATGTTGAAGAGATTAAGCAGAAAAAAAGAAGTGAGGGGTAAAGAGAAACCTTTAGATTTGAAGGATTCCTCTGCCTTTTTTTACTGTCTTAAAAACACAAAATTTTGGAGTGAAACACAGGAACAAGCAGTGCACTTTGCAACCTAAATATGAAAATGCTGCAGATGAGAAAAAATAATTATTGAATAGTAACACTGCTGCATTTTGTTATTCAGAAATAATTCAGAGAACGGTCTACCAGTTGAGGTTATTGTCTAATATCTGACCGTGAAAGACAGAAGCAGGAGAGGATCCGAGATTATTTGAGTGGACAGGCTGGAGAGTTGGGCAGGGAAAAATTTAATGAAATATAACAAGGGTAAGTGTAGGGTCTTGCATCTGGGTAGGAACAACCCCAGGTTCCGGTATAAGTTGGGGAATGACTTATTAGAGAGTAGTGTAGGGGAAAGGGACCTGGGAGTCTTGGTGGACAGCAGCATGACCATGAGCCAGCAGTGTGCCCTTGTGGCCAGGAAGGCCAATGGCATCCTGGGGTGTATTAGAAGGGGGGTGATTAGTAGGTCGAGAGAGGTTCTCCTTCCCCTCTACTCTGCCCTGGTGAGACCCCATCTGGAATATTGTGTCCAGTTCTGGGCCCCTCAGTTCAAGAAAGACAGGGAACTGCTGGAGAGAGTCCAGCACAGGGCAACTAGGATGATGAAGGGAGTGGAGCATCTCCCTTATGAGAAAAGACTGAGGGAGCTGGGGCTCTTTAGTTTGGAGAAGAGGAGACTGAGGGGTGACTGAAGAGGGTCCCTTTGGAGAGCCGGCCAAGATAACAATCATCACACCAATATGGCTACAGATCGTCTTCCCTTTATTGCTCCGGACAGCTCAATATATACAGTTCAGCAGTGTCCCCGCGCCTGCCCCTTCACAGAGTTGGTCGGTTACAGGTTTACACGCGCCAGCGTTTTATTGGGTAGTGCCATTCCACTATGCAAGCGGCTATCACCCCCTCTTCTCCCCCCGGGGCCAGCACCTCCCACCAAGCATCTAGCAAAACTCTCACAAAACAGATAAAACCTCCTCCTCCCTGTGTTCCAAGGCAACTTCAAGGACAGAGCCTCTGTTTAGGCCTACGCTGGGTTGTCCACACTTTTAAAGTTATACCGCACCTCTGCTCCACAAGAAATTCCTCTACATATCCCCCTTTTTCTTTTTGGACAACCCAGGCTTCATCCGCTAGCTTGCTTATCATTTTCTTGATTATATTTATCAAACAACTAAACATAACTAAGCCTATAACAATTAAAACTGCAATAACCAAAAATGTCTTAACTAAACTCTTAATTCATCCTGTCAAAGTTCTCACACCCATCACCCTAAATCATACTTTGATCCTTAATCACACACTTCTAACAAAGCAAAAGGCAGCTGGTTTCCCTGCCTTGCTTTTAGCTAAAGAAAGATCACTCTGCTGGTTAGTACATAAACCTTAACACCTACTATGTGGCTTTGGTTACACAACCAATATAAGCTTCATTGTTAGTCACACAAAGAGGATACATATTAATACAACAGGTAACATTGAGAACAGTCACATTTTCCCATAATTGCTCTGCCATCAGCCGTAAGCATCTGCTGCCAGTCCAACCCATGTCGTCGTTGGTAATTGGTACCTCAGGGTCCCATCACGTCACTGGGCGAAACAAGGGGTTCAACAGGCAGGCCCAGTGCACAGTCATGTTGCTGCTGCGCTGCTGAAGTGACAGGATGCTGCACAGCCGCATCGTGCAGGATCATGCGGTTCCCAGGTCCCTTGTCCATTATTAATAATAACAGGACACGCAATCGAACTGGCTGCTTCCCAATCTCCCTCTGTTATAGCGTCTCTGATGACACCGCTCCATCGCTGTTGCAAAGGATCCTTTATAGTTCAAGCTTGAAAATCAGGCTTGAGTGAGGGAGCTGATGGTAATGGGGGAGCTGAACTGGTTTAAAGGTTTCTTCTATTTCTTGCTGTCTAGTTGATAATTCAGCGAGTTTGTTCAGCATCTCTTTCAGGGGTTCATTCTGATCTTCCTTCTTTTCTTCCCCCCCCCCTTTTTTTTTTGCTTTTTTTTTTTTTTTATTAGCTCAAGTATTACTTCAGTCACTCTGTTATCACACAGGGAGAGCAGAATTTCCCAGGTCTGTTTTGATCATACTCTCCCGTTCACTCCCATGCACATCTGGTGTACAAGAAGCGTCTTATCTTCATTCTCACGGACAAGCTCTCAACATGAGCTGTACGTGGCTGGTCAGGGTCTCTTTTCATAATTAGCAAGCAAGAGTTATGCACTTGTTTAGAAAAGAGCTCAGCTCAAGGACGAAAGTCTTAATTCTGCAACGCAGTGCAGTTTCTCCTTTCTCTTTTCTTTTTTTTTTTTTTTTTTTTTTTCTTCCACCCAGTCAGGACGAGCAGGGAGTTTCTTCCTTTACCTTTTTCCTTTCCTGCCCTCCCCCCAGCACTTCGATCGCTACCGCAGCAACTTTCTTTTCTGCTTGCATGATTTCTAGAGTGCGTATTACGGTTTTCCAAACTGTTCCTAGTTCTTTCGCTTCTTTTCCTTCTTTTCCTCCCTCTAGAGTACAGTCCCACAAAAAGTCTCCTACTTCACGCCATTCCGTGGAACTAAAGATTAATGGCGGGTCGTTCATTTTCTCCCGTTTCCAAGCCCATGGGGCTAATAGGTCTCGCTCCTTTACTTTTCCTCCTCTCTTAGAGAGTATACTAAGGAGGCGAGTTGCCGCGTCCGTTTCCATCGCGGTCTTACCTTGGCAGGGGCTTGATCAGCTGCTCAAGCTCTGGTCTCCGGTGCCCTTTTGGTCACACTCGGAACTCTCCTGCCTCCAGCTCTCCGGCTCCCAAATCGGCTCACGTCCGATGCTTCGGAGTCTTCCCGCATTTAAGCAATCCGCATTTAAGCGTCCATAGAGGGTCCCTTGTTCAGGCGCCAGATGAAGAGGGTCCCTTCGGAGAGCCGGCCAAGATAACAATCATCACACCAATATGGCTACAGATCGTCTTCCCTTTATTGCTCCGGACAGCTCAATATATACAGTTCAGCAGTGTCCCCGCGCCTGCCCCTTCACAGAGTTGGTCGGTTACAGGTTTACACGCGCCAGCGTTTTATTGGGTAGTGCCATTCCACTATGCAAGCGGCTATCACCCCCTCTTCTCCCCCCGGGGCCAGCACCTCCCACCAAGCATCTAGCAAAGCTCTCACAAAACAGATAAAACCTCCTCCTCCCTGTGTTCCAAGGCAACTTCAAGGACAGAGCCTCTGTTTAGGCCTACGCTGGGTTGTCCACACTTTTAAAGTTATACCGCACCTCTGCTCCACAAGAAATTCCTCTACAGGTGACCTCATTAATGTTTACAAATATATCAAGGGTGAGTGTCACGAGGATGGAGCCAGGGTCTTCTCGGTGACAACCACTGATAGGACAAGGGGTAATGGGCTGAAACTGGAACATAAGAGGTTCCGCTTAAACTCGAGAAGAAACTTCTTCTCAGTGAGGGTGACGGAGCCCTGGCACAGGCTGCCCAGAGAGGTTGTGGAGTCTCCTTCTCTGGAGACATTCAAGACCTGCCTGGACATGTTCCTATGTAGCATTATCTAGGCGTTCCTGCTCTGGCAGGGGGATTGGACTTGATGATCTTTCGAGGTCCCTTCCAAACCCTAACATTCTGTGATTCTGTGTGATTCTGTGAATTTTTAAATGGTGGAAGGCAAAGGGAAGGTAAGAATAGAATCCGCTGAAGTTGGAAAGAGTCAATTGATGCGACATGTGAGGTATCACTGAAACTTTCTGTATTATTCATGGCTGTGACTCCGGTATGTCTTGTAGGTTTCCTGTGTTTTCATTTGCTAAATTAGGTGGGACATTGCATAAAGAGTAAAGTAGTCAATGAAACGTAGAAAGGTTTAGATCATTGTGATCACACAAAGTTTGCAAATGCCTTTCCACAAAATGCGAGTTGCTACAGCACTGATTTTTATGTTAATTTGCTAGTGAATAATTTAAAAAGACCTGTTTATTTTTTAATAAAAAGGAAAGATATAAATCGGCTGAGTGTTCCTAATGTTACTTACAGCTGCCATTGAGCAGATGTTAGGGATTCTTAGTGGTATGCTAGACTAAAATAAGTTTTATGAATAAACAAACAATTTCTTTTTACTACCAACTCTTTCAAGATGATTCTCTCCCAAATTCACAATAAATGGCTTTTTAAAGTCTCCTCATGAATAATTACCTTTCTTGTGCCACTTTTTTCTAGGCACTTGGATTTTAATTACAGTGATGAACTGGTTTAATAAGTTGTTAAATAATTTTATCATTTTAAGTCTGAATCCATTTGACGTTTCTCTTTGACTTCATTGGTTCCTGGGATTTTAATCCTTACAATTCTTGCTAATTCAGTTGATGTTGCCTTTACTCTCCTTTTTAAATTCACACTGGAGAAACAAACAGCATGCAGCAGCGTCTTTTTGTTCTGAACTCCATGCACGTACACCCACCTTAGCTTGCTGGTTAACAACAGTCTCCTGTTACTAGTAACCATTTTGTTTAACTCAATAGTTTTGATCACAGTGATTTTGAAAAGGTAGGTAATTAAATGGAGACAATGTGTTTGTTACTTTGGGCTAATGTTTGGAGGCCTCAAAGCACTGTGCAGAAGATGTCTTGCAAAGTGAATACTGTTGATAGATAAAGGGTATGCAACACTGGTGTACTCCACTTCAGACCAGTGTTTTCTAATGTAAATACTTATCAAATACCTTTGTATGTGATTTGATATAGAGAAATGCTGAACACATAATTCCTTGTAACTTTAGCTGTGATTCAGCATCTGTGAAAAACAGATGCTTTATTGAAATGTACGCATTGCTGTCAGGATAGGGTAGAGAAAGAGCCAAGTGACAGGTTTTTTAAACTTCGTGATTTTTAATCTCATGGCATGATCAAGATTCACTAAATTAAAACTGACTGCTATTAAAAACAAAAATGGCACAGATAGTGTTTAAACTTTCCTACTTTTCTTTCAGACTGTGTATGAAACACGAAACATGATACTATGTCTCATGATCCCACTGCTGACACTGAATAATTGGGAGTCATTACAGAAAATATTAATACCAGTTTAGATAATGTCAGAAGCCATAAGTGTTGGTCTTGCGAGGTTTGACTTTTATCGTGTTGTGGTCTGTCTATTTGCATTATCAGTTTCTTTGGGGTGCAGTGCAGCCTTGGGTGGCTTTGTTTAGTGTGATGCTCTGTGTGACCATAACAGAGCACGCCTGGGACCAAGCTCAAACAGAGAGATGATAGTGCTGCGACTTTTTGCTATTTATGCCAGAAGCTTAGGATTACAGAAGGAAAGGTATAGACCAGGCAGTTGTGCTTCCTGGTGTGATGGTGACACCATCGTTACCACTGCAGTTTGGCAAGTGGCAACTCGGTAAAACACAGGTAGTGTTTTGCTTGACCCCTTCTGTTTCTGAACCTCTAAGTGTGGATGAAGAAGCCGTTGATACCAAAGTGGGTCTCTGAAATATTGCTGTGCAAAACTACAAACTTTAGATAGATTTTTTTTTTTCCCTTAAGAAAGACATAAAATGTACTGTCTCAATGAATAGTGACATTTAATAACTTGTCACTAAATACCTATGAGAATATATATACAAGGAGAGTTTGGTACTAAATTTCTTTCGTTCACTGTATTTTAGTAAAAAGAGTGGAATGCCAAAGTATAAAATGATAATATATGTTTGATATAGGTTTTTAAAAATAGAAAACCTATATATAAACTGTAGATTTGAAGATTGAAATCTTCGTTTTGCCAGTGGACTAATAAAAAGTGCATTTCTGTTATTTTTAACCAAAACGAAGGAAGTGTTTTAATCAGATTGTTGGTACTTTTGGTTTGAGAAGCTCACCGTGATTGCAGTCTGTGGCCAAATCAGCACACAGGCTGTTGACAAATGGCAGTGGAGAAACAATGCCCCAGCATATTAAATACCTTTTTATGAGTTGCTGCGTATTTTTGATGGTGCTTAAGGGTCTTTTTGATTTCCTTCATTTTTTTTAAAGTAGCATTCAGTAGATTATTATGCCTGAAAAGTCTGAATGAATTTATCAGCAACATGCCTTCAAAAAGCATCCCTTGGAAATAAAATTGTTAGTTTTACCATGTAAGCATCATTTATAATACAGTAGGAGGAGAAAAGATTTCTTAAAAATTCAGAAGTGTGTTTTTCCCTGACCCCCAGCAGAGTAGTGCCTCCTGCTTGGAATGTGGCTGCACAGTCAGGGGTTTTGGTTGGTTTGTTGGTTTTTTTTGTTTGTTCGTTTTTAATTGAAGGGGACTGGTAAGATTTTTGGTATTCAGGCTACCCGAGGATCTATAAACCCTGTAAAACAACCCTACTGACAGTGGTGAAAACATGCCAGTACCTGGAAGTTCTCACCCACATTGCAGCCTACATGCATGGGCTTTTGTGGTTTTGCAGATGTCAGATTGTCACAGTGTGGAATGAAGAAGGAAACACTCTGAGGGGCAAAAACTTCTGGGAAGCAGGAGCTGCAAGTGAGATTGGTACCTTTTTTAAAAAGCCATAGCTTGCCATTTTATTCTTCTGCCTTATGTGTAGTTCAGATCTTCCAGGGTGTTACCCTTTGGGTATTTGTGGCGTCAGGAGAATGACCACCACCTGCACCCAGGAAGTCCATGACAGAATCAATGTGTTTGTAAGTTGACTATATTGAAGACTTTCAAGTATCATGAGAATTAAACTAGAAGTGCTTAACATTTTTCTAGTAATGGCACGATTTCTGGAAGTGGAATGTTCAGCCTTCTATGCAAGCCCCTAAGTAACGTATTCTAGCTGATTTATAGAAGCCAGGAGGAAACAAAACTATCACAGATGAGTCTGGTGAGATCTGGCACCATATTTTTTGTCTTTCAAGCAAAACCAGGAGCTCAACATTGGCTGCAAAGTGGTCTTGGGAAATGCCTTTGATACTGGAAATCCCCCCCAGTGCTGATCCTCCACCTGTGCCAGGTGCCTTTTTATGTGTAAGGAACAGTGTGGAAGAGGGGCTGACGCTGGTGGTTTGTCCGCTGCATGACAAAGAGGCTGGATGCTGGACAGATTCTTACTGTGACCTTAAGACATGGCTTCTGAATCTTAAAAATCAATCAGCCTTTCTCTGGGTTAGAGTCAGAACAGTATCTTAAAGTGCTTTTATCATGAGATGTTAAAAAACACTCAAAATGACATTGAAGTGTCATGATTTCGGCTATATTATGTATGCTTTTTAAAAAAAATCTTTAAAATTCATAGCACCTTCTTGATAAAGTAGACTGATTTTCTACTTGCTTTGTTCACTGTGGAGTGTTTCCAAATGGATTTTAAACCGCTGTTTCTTTAATTTGGGTAATTTTGTTACAGGCTAATACACAATCCATAAACATACCTGAGTTTTAATGTTAACATATTTGTTTCAAAGTTGCTATCAACATTAAAGAGCACAAAGCTAAATGTGGTTGCTAAAACGTGGTATGCAATGTGCCGTGCAGTGCTGTGATTCGAAGCAGTTATGCATATTTATTATTTTCTTCCAAACTGTGGTGCTATTATTGGTAGATATATTAGAGTTTTAGCCTCAGACTTTAATATGTTGTATACTGGACAACATTTTGAGAAACTTGGATGTATTGATCCAAACCCAAGAATACCAAGAGGGGAAAAAGCCTGACCTAGATCAGTGCTGTTTTAATTGTATCACAGTTTAGGATAGTTTATCATTGTTTAGATTAGTTTAAACAAGTAAGTGTTGCAATGAAATTCAGTATTTGTAATGGAAGGTTAATGAGTGAGATTTTTGAGTCGTCTGATTTCTCCCACAGAATTTTGCTTTTTTACCCAGCCTAGCAGGAGCGTGAGGCTCAGTGCTAAGAACGTGAGTGTCTGCATCTATTCTGAAAGGAGAGGCAGACCTTTATGTTGTTCCATAAAGGAGCAACAACCTGTTTTAGCAGGAACCTGTGTGTTACTGTTAAATCACAGAATCACAGAATTGTTGAGGCTAGAAAAGACCTCTGAGATCATCAAGTCCAGCCTATGACCCAACACCATCACATCAACTAGACCACAGCACTAAGTGCCACATCCAGCCTCTCCTTAAACACCTCTAGGGACGGTGACTCCACCCCTTCCCTGGGCAGTGCATCCCAATGCCTGAGCACCCTCTCCATGAGAAAGTGCTTCCTGAGATCCAACCTAAACCTCCCCTAACGCAGTTTCAGGCCGTACCTCCTCATCCTGTCACTGGTTGCCTGGAAGAAGAGCCCGACTCCCACCTGACTACAACTTCCCTTCAGGCAGTTGTAGAGAGTGGTGAGGTCCCCCCCTGAGTCTCCTCCAGGCTAAACAAGCCCATCTCCCTCATCCTCTCCTCATAGGACTTTTCCTCCAGTCCCTTCCCCAGCCTCGATGCTCTCCTCTGGACCCGCTCCAGCACCTCAATGTCTTTCTTGCAGTGAGGGGCCCAGACCTGCACACAGGGCTCGAGGGGAGGCCTCATCAGTGCTGAGCACAGGGGCAGAATTACATCCCTGCTCCTGCAGGCCACACTGTTCCTGATACAGGCCAGGATGGCCTTCCGGGCCACCTGGGCACACTGCTGGCTCATGTTGAACTGGTTGTCAACCAGCACTCCCAGATCCCTCTCTGCTGGGCCGCTCTCCAGCCACTCCTGCCCCAGTCAGTAGCACTGCAGGGGGTTATTGTGGCCAAATTGCCAAAAGCAATGAGAATGAATGTCATGGTTCCTTCTCAAACACCCAGCATGCCTTCAGCTGCAGTATGTGGGACACTAACACTCTGCCCAAACAGAGAAAGTCACTGCACCCCCTTAACCCTTGGCCACATCCCTGTCCCTGTACAGAAAGTGTGCTATTTTATAACCTTTAGCTTTTTTATGCACTTGATGACTGTTGGATTAGGGCAATGTGCAGAATCCACCCATCACTACCTTTGCAGCAAAGAGTTGGAACAAGGTGTTGTAAGATGTGATTACCTTTTTTGTAAGTGGCCGCTGCGTAATTGTGGAGATGGTGGTGGTGGCAATGAGGGGAAGCAGGTCTGCTGCTCTGTGTCTCCGTGCATGCTGCAGAGCACTTCCACTGGATTTTATGCAGGTGCCGTGGCTACTCTCACCCCTACCACACTATCCGTGCTTCTTTCAGTTCTTTGTGGTTCTTCTAGTCCTTTCCTCTTTGCCGATGGAACAGCTTTTATCTCTGCGTACCGCTTTTGCTACTCCTTGGATCCTGTTCACTATTCTCTCCGCTGGATAAAATGTGCCACAGCTGCCCCTGCTTTTGTTTTGTCATGGATATTGTACCAGAGGAGGCCATGGGTTCAGGCATCTGGGGCCAGAGCTGTGCCACCAGCACTGGCTCTTGCCCTGTGTGCACTGGGCTGTGCTCTCAAGCTGAGCATATGCTAGAGTAGAGAGGATATTTGCCCTGATGTCTCTTATATTTTATGTCTTGCTCAAAATCATAAGGGATGGGGCAAAAAATAGCCCACAGGGTAGTCTGTAAATGAAAACAGCATTGCAAGTCGGTAAGATGAAAGGTGTATTTTTTTCTCAGTGATTATAGCGGGGTTAGGACTAGGTATTGAGATGCATTGTTTTATTTCTTTTCTATCTTTACCTCGTCATGTGTCATTAGGCAAACTGCTTAACCAGTTCCAGTAATGCCATCTGCGAAATGAAATAAGGTTAATATAGGTCATACACTGTAAAGCCCTTGAGTGTAATACATGGTACACAGTTTTTAAGAAGAAAAATGAGATCTTGGTAAAGAAACATGAAATTTAAGAAGTAGATAACAACACAGGGATTTCTTGAGCTTCCTTGTGGTCCCACTAGTCACTCGTGGGAGGATATCTTGCTATTTCCTCTTTAGGGAGGAAGAGGAGTGGCTGTTCCAGCAGCACATAATTGCCTGAACTGCTCCTGCACCCTGGCATCTCCCAACACAGCTTCTGCCTGGCAATATGGGAGGGGACTGGGAGCGTATTTCCTCCTGTGCGTTCATATGGTTTGAAGTTTGTAGTCTCTTTCACCATACCAAATAGGGATTGGGTTGAAAGGAATGCTCTAAAAATAGCAAGAGCCTGTGCATTATAACCGAGCAACAGAAGGTGGTATGAATCTTTCTGTTGAACCTTCTAAAGAAATATATTTTAAATGAACACACAAGAAACTAATACTAATTAAGTAGTAGTATTCTATGGAGACCTGTGGTAGACACTATAATAGTGCATTAGCGAGCTATGCATAATTCAGCAATGCTGAATTCTTTCAGACATCCTCTAAAGGGAGTTTTGCGTAAGTATGGACTTAATAATTTGTCCCTTCCTGTGCCTGTGTAAGTATTCCTAAGGGCATCATTTGGCCTGCAGAATGCCTGTTACCAAAGAGGTGTGCAAGAGAGGAAGCATCCGTTCTGAGTCTTGGAAACTGAGCTGAGGTGAGAGGATGGGACATTAAAATGTTGTCTTATTTGTAAACAGACATTAAACGTGGAATCCTATGATGCAATTTTTTTTTTCTCTCCTCCGTGCAGGCACTTTTCCAAAAAGAGTTTCAGAAAATTAGGCAGTTGTGAGACCTGCCTAGATCTCACACCTGAGTTGTGAGAAAGCATTCTTCAAAGTGGTACCATAGACACAGGCATGTGAAAACGTGCACAGGCACCAAACCAAGTGGTCTGGCAGTGTTGCCGTGTGGGATGGGCTTAAAGCTACTTGGTGAGCCTCTGCTAAAGTGACCTGTCACAGCCTCATACTCTCTTCTTCTCAACAGCAAAGTTAAACTAGTGCATGCGTTTTATCTTACCACTAGTGCATGCGTTTTATCTTGCCACTGAAATAGGATAAGGACATGTAAGTGGACAATTACGATGACTCAACTGACGAGAATCAGCTACCACATTATTAGCCTTTTATGTCTTGCCCTGCCTCAGAGGTTGATAACCTGTTTGCCCCTAGTCAGGCAAATGGTACACGAATCTCAAGACCCTTATTTTAGGTACTCATGAAATAGAAAGATGACTTGCTAATGGGGCTTTATGCACATTTGATAATACGCTGGTTTTTGTTTGCTGCCTTGTCAGCAAAAGCAGCAGGGGCTTTTGCAGGTCCTCTTAGCAGCATGCCTTTTTTGCCACGAGTCTTAGAAGTCCTGGAAGCGTATGTGTTCACCCTATGCCGCCGCGTATTGTTTTATCTCTGTTGCAGCAACGAAGATATATTTACGCTCATTGCAAGTACTTACAAAGTAGCGCGGCATAATTGTCCCTCTGCAAGCATCTCTCTCTAAACGAATGTTTAAAACTGCCATAGTAAGGCAACAACACAGAGTCTGTAGTTATCAAGAGATAATCATTCCCCAAGGGCATCTGAAGCACTTCACAACCAAAAGGTTGTGATTAGTCCGTGATCACTATACTGCTTATTATTCCTTATTGCTTAATTATGGATCCAGAGCGTGCTTCCTGGATGCTGTCGTATAAGTAAGATTCTCCACTCTCATGCTCTGCTTCAGTGTTGCGTGGACTGGGAAGTTTTGTAGTGTTTCAGGATGATGTAGGGGATAACAGTAGGGCGGGCCAGTCGTGGCAGCTCTTCTGGCTTTTGGGAAACCAGGACATTCAGTCCCTGCCCTGCCAAATGCTTGCTGAGAAGCCTTAGGCAAGTCATTCAGCTTCGGCGTACCTCAGCTCTACACCACTGCTCAGGTGCTACTATAAATAAGGCTCTGTGTGTGTCTAGAATAGAATTAATGTAATGAACTTTGTCTTGATCTCCAGGTATGGGCCCAGGCAACATGCTTTGAAGACACTGATTTTCTTTTTAGCCTGTTCACGTTCAGCTGACTTATTTTGCGTGGGCTTTGGTGGAGTGTAGTGGCTGAGTGCAGTGGCTGAGGGTCATGTGTGTATGGGGGGTGAGAGCACAAGGGAAGAGTATTTTGATTTCTAAAATACTCTACTGATTTCACAAGATATGTGACTGCAGCCCAAGTGATCTGACTCCCAACGGTATGGGGAGCTTGATTGCTCTCGACTAGAGAGAGACTCTCAAGCAGGGGCTGCGACACTATTCCTGTTTCTTACAGTTTATTCAGATTCCCATCTCTGGTTGAAGTAAACCGGTGCAGTTTGTGCTTTCCAGGCTGTGGTAGCCCACACAGGTGGGTTACTAGGTTGGCAGCAAGCCCACCTGAACCAAGCGTGTGATGCTGCTGTGTTTCAAAAAGACTTTGTTGTGTCTGCTCTTTACTGATTCATTGAGTCTTAGGAGGCTCACTGTCTTGAAAGGCAGTGTACTGTTGTGGTTACACACTGGAAAAGAGTAGAAAGTGTCGACTTTTCTAGGCTTACTGGGCCTTGAAATTTACCCCGAGGAACTAATTTTTTTTCAGTCTTTGATTTAGTGTTTCATTGAATCATGTAACCTACTCTAAGGAAGGGGGGAGCCATCCAGCATGTATTTTAATGTTAGCCTTGATTTTTTGAGTGTATAAGTTGATAGGAAGGTGAGAAGATGGATGATAAAACCCAATTTCTAAATCATCACCTAAATTTCCAGATGAAACTCCTGCTGAACTTCATTCTTTAAACTTGTTTTTGAAAACTTGAATAAGAAATAGACTCGGTGAAACTCCTCTATTATTACAAGGTTGGCATAAAGTCTACTTAATGAGGTGCTTTTTATGGCAGTGGTTGAGTTTTAAATTCCCCTTTTCATTCCTGAAATCTTAACGTTAATAGCACCTTCCATTGTGGCGCTCTGTTCTAGGGAGCATCTTCTGTCTTCTGCTAGAGGCTGCATGCAATCCTGCTAGCAAGCTCTTGTGTCATAAATAGAATTTGTTCAGGAAATAAAAATGTATTGTTTTCATTGTTAGAGGATGCTACTAAATTGGCTGTATGTTTGTCTAATAATCACATCTAAAGCTGATTATTCTGGTAATAACCTTAAGATATTATTTAAAAATAAATATATAAATGCACTACTTTTGTACTAATACTAGTTTTTAATCTCTTCTTGTTTCTATGAAGTCTGAATGAGATTTTCAAAATTGAATAATAATTTGATCCGTTAATCTTTTGAAGCTAGTAATTTTATTTTCCCCTCTTTGCAGTCTCTGAGGCTCGCAAATGAATAGAGCTTCATTACTGGAGTCTGCATTTAATAACCATTATCCATTATCTTGTAATTAAGACTCCCTGTAACGAATCATGAGGACAATGCAAAAATACATAGTACATTTCTTTAATGAACTGGAAAATGTTCATCTTGTTCTATTTAGTAATGAGTTGCTGAATAGTCGTTAAATCCACTGGAGAATAGAGCTAGATGGATTTTGAAGACTATCTTGAGTTTGTGGTTAATCTATTAGAATTAAAATTTCATCTTCTATTTTTATCAACAGCTGATTAGAAGTCATTCTGTTTGACCAAATTGATTAGAAGACCATATACAAGGGCAGCTGTTGTTTAATGAAAGTTTTTAATGAAACTGTACCATAGAGACTTGTAATTATAAGACTTACAAAAGCTTTGACTTACCTTATACTAGAAAAAAATGAAAAGTATTGTACTGAAGGACTTTTAAGTGCTGCATTTCAAAAAGGAAATTAAAAATATCATTTGGCATTGCTGAAGCTTCGCTTCCACTGTTACTTGTTTTAATGTGACCATCAGATGTCCACAGTGTCTCTCTGGAAGGGAGCAGCTCTGAAATATGTAACTCAATTGTCTCTCCTGCGTGCTCTTTTCTGTGCAAAGCTCAATCAACTACTAATTGCCTCTTTGGCACGTTGCACTTTCTCCGGAGTCAGAACTTTTTTCGCAAATAATTGTTTCTCTTCAGAATGGGAATTGTCGTAGGAGGGTACGAACGGGCCGAGTTAGCGCTCAGGCAGGATGCCTACAGAGAAGAACGTGGTCAGCGTTAGTGATACTGTTCGGGCACGTTTAAATCACAGGACGCAGAAACACTCCTGGCTTCATCTTAACTTCCCCTCGGGCTGAGCCCTGGCTGTGTGCCGGTCAGCTGTGTCGTCAGGGGGACGGGTTGCCAAAATGTAGTCCAGGCAGCTCTTCAGTTCGAGCCAGTAGTGAAACTTTCCTCTCTAACTCTAGGGGATGTTGTAGAGGCATCATCATTCAATTAAGAAACAAAATGGACCCTAAGCCAAATTTGAAGTGGAAGCAGATGTGGTTCCAATTGACTTAAGTGGATGATGCGCTGCTACACGACGTTTGAATTATCCCTCTTCTTCCCCCGATTACTTTTGGTAATTAATGATCTCACGGTACACCTTTTCTAAGAAGTAGGTTCGCAAGGATGAAGTGCGCCCTAATGCGATTAAAGAAATTTTGTCATTGTTCTGTTTCGATGCAGGGTCATACGCTGCAAGGCAAATTTTTTTTATTAGTTTCTTAGCTTCTTTGTGTAGTGTGCTGCAGGATTTGTTTTAAACCAACCCAGAACAGCAAGAATGCACAAGAACACTACACAACTATTCAGGATAGGCAGTGGAGAATATTGTTCACAAGTAAGAAACCAGAAAAATGTGGCAAAGCTAACTCTCCTTCTTTAAATAACAGGTGTTTTGACCTTGTTACTGCATTATATCAAACTATCCATTTAAGTGTAGTAATTTGCAATGTTATAG
The DNA here is from genome assembly GCA_020746105.1 of Trogon surrucura. Lineage (NCBI taxonomy): Eukaryota > Metazoa > Chordata > Aves > Trogoniformes > Trogonidae > Trogon > Trogon surrucura. The sequence goes on along the minus strand of CM036617.1, from coordinate 149,914,708 downwards.
TTGCAAAATGCATAAGAAGGGAGTTTTCCCCCTGTTTACAGTATTACACAGCTGGTTTTGTAAATACATGTGGGATTTCTTTCGCTTGAAACAGCTGTGAGAGATACAATACTGGACTGTCAAATGTGAGACTAGATGCAAAGTAAAAATTAAAAAAAATGATGAAAAGTGTTTCTGTTCAGAAAGATCCTTGTGGAAATACTAAAATGTTGATTTATATGCAAAATTTGTTTGAAGGAAAAAATTTCCATTGTTGTAGTTGGTCAGACATATTCCTATTAATGTATATATACACAGGAAGAAGTATTATGTTGGACTTTCCTGGAGAGATTGTTAGTTTGGTAGCTGGAGCAAACAGTTAAGAGCCATGATGTTCATTTTGCTTTTGGAATATCTGGCATGCTCTGAAACTGGATGGGTATGATCCTCCTGCTCTAGCCTTGACCAAAGCAAGGTTGGCACCGATACCGCAGGGATGTACATGCGAAGGAATGGTTTGTAATTGCTGTGAAGCATGAGGACATCTTTGGAGGATGTAAACTATGTATGTGCAGAGTGGCTCTTGTTCTAAAACTGCCATAAAGCTTTTTACTTCCTTTCAGGTTCTGATTTTATAAAGACGTCTACGGGAAAGGAAGTGGAGAATGCGACCTTTCCGGTTGGAGTAGTCATGATGCGAGCCATTAAAGAATTCTACTGGCAAACTGGCAACAAGGTAATTCTTGCTACCTTTACAAGGATTAAGTAGACGGGCTTACTCAGAAGGAAATAAGAAGGTAATAGTTTAAAAATGCAGAACATATAAATCTACATACATGAGCTTCTGTGGCTATATGAGCAATAGGTAATGGGACTTCTCTCTTGTATTCCTCATTTGAATTTTCTAATATCTGTGTGCTTAAAAAAAAGAAAGAAAAGACAGCACTTTTGGCTTTCCTCCCTTCGATAACTGTCACTTCATTCCCTGAAAGCTCATGCGATCTCCCTGCATCTCCTGCTGCATTTGGGTTTGATTTTTGTTTCACCATTTAAGATGCTTAAGTGGTCTTCTCCATTGATAACAAGGCAAATCTCAGGCTGACAGCAATTGATCTACTCCCATAAATCTCAGTGGAGCTACACAAATGTATAGCTGTCAAGAGTCTGTCCAGTGGACACAACTGTATTTTCTGACTTCATTCTGGCAACCCAAGGGATAAATTCTGCTTTTTCCTCCCTTGCCAGAGGGCCTTTCCAAGGGGACAAGATCCAGTTGGATCCTGTTGTCTGGGATGGAGGGAGTGAAAGACCAGAGCCAAAAGAACATTACATCCTGCTACACAACGTTTATCTCTCGGGTCACTGTCAAGTGGGGCAGCAGATGCAAGGAGCATATGGCAGAGCCAGTGGTGAACTATCTGTGCATCCTTCTTGTGCTGAAGTAGTGAGACAGGAGAATGTTATCCAGGAAGGGTTAAGCCACCTCTCCCCTCCTTTATCCACAGACAAGTGGGGGCTGCCAGTTAGATCTGGTGCTGGTGCTCTGCAGTGGGCTTTGTCCTCACCTGCAGCCTCAGGGTAGGAAACTGTATCTCTAGCTCCGATCCTCTCCCCATTTTTGGGTCAACCTTCCATCCTCTCCATCTCGCTCTTCTGTGCCTTCTGCAGGTGCCCTTTCAAAGTGTTGTGTTAGGATATGAGATGAGGGCTGAGATGGCTTCAAGGGCTGTTGGAGCTTGGGGAGCACGTGACAGCGTGTGTCCATCTGCTCTCTCTAATCGTCTAGATGAGGCCAGCATGGATCCCTGGGCTATCCTCACTCCCCCTTCTCCAGCCCCCTGTCCCGTGTCTCTCTCTGCCACAAAACAACTCGAGCAGCTCTGATAGCCTTGCTCCTGCGGGAGCATCGTCGCTCCTGCCAACCTGAGGCAGATCCCTGGGGCCGGGTGACTCACTTTGGTACTGGCACTGTCAACACAAGCTGTGCGTCAGAGGTTGGGCTCTGCTGCATTAGCACAGCTTTGTACCTATAATTGGATATAAATGTTGAATTCACCTTTGCTTTGAAAGGATGCATTCCTGGTATAAAATGTGTTATTAAGAATGAGTGCCTATGTCTGTGTGCATGTGTGTGTCAGTGAATTAGATGTAAACTGACTTTATGTGCTTTTATTAACTGAAGACAATATTATCAGTGACAAGAGATTTCTAAATGGTTTCTTTAACAAACTAATTTTGGCTGCTGTAGGGATGCTTTCTAGCAAGGCGTTGGCTGGTAAAAACAGGTTAATACAGAAATTAAACTTCTTCGAGGAAAGGAACAAGTTGCAGAGTAACATTTATTGAATGATAAGCTGTGGTGGTGATATGAAAAGTGTGCAATATAATGGGAAGTAATCTTTTCCTGTCATTATTGAAGGGCATACATAAATTGGTTTTTCTGTTGGGAAAACCCCCAATCCAGAAAAACTTATTACTTTTAATAATATAAGGTGAAGAGAAAATTCTTGAGAAGATGAACTTATTAAGCAAAATAATGAAATGCTGTGAAACAGCAGGAAAGTGGTAGCTGGACTTTGTACTGCTCTTGAATTAAATTCCAACCCCCCTTCCTTTTTGCGTTTTTATGGCAGTCAGATGTGCCATTTGGAAAGCTGGTAAACGGAGGAAAGGACAGGCTTGTCTTTGTCAGCTTTTTTTGCAAAGAAAATAACTTTCAGAATTTGCTAAAGGGGAAGGAATTCTGCATGGTATTTTTAATTCTCTTATAAACTCTATTTTACTTGGTTTTGCCACAGATTATCTCAAAGAGCTGTAGTATTTCTAGGAAGAAGTCAAAATTTGAATTTCACTAGAATTTCTCCTCCTGAGGAAGAAGACATACCCCCTATTTTAATTCATTCTCTAGAAGATGCTTTTCCAGTCGTTGTGGTTTAAATTTCTTTTGGAAATCTAATGTTAACAGATGTATGCATGCACCCACACGTTCGTCCGTCCGTCCATCCATCCATCCATCGATCCTCAAAAACACAGTTTTTGTGTTTTGGACTTAACGAGCTTTTTCTGGTAGTGTTCTTTATAATCTTATTGAAAATATGCTGTTATCACAGTGCTTCAGTGTGAGAGATGGATTTATTCTGTGTTTGTTTGTCCTGAAATTGCTGTAAAAAATTACTAAACACATTTAAAAACAGATACTTTTTGATTCCACTATGATATCCATAAGGTAGAAAGAAATGTTCAATGCAGTGCAGTTTCAGGAAGTTATAAACAGAAATTGGAACAATAATTCTTGCAGGAGGAGGCTGAGGGAAAGGAGCATGCAAGGTAAAGGTTCATGGCAGAGGGAAGTGTAGAAAGAATCACTGTGTGTTACTGTACAGATTGTTCAAAGTTTTTTTAATGCAGAAATACCTTTTCCTAATTCTTCTTGTGCTTCAGGCCAACATTTTGGCTAATGCAGGTGACAAAATTTTCGATGAGGGATTTGACAGCTGCATGTTACAAACTCTATCTCAAAATGAGGTGTGTTTAAATGGCACGTAACCAAAAGACTGGCATTACGGGTGCATGTGAAGTCACCTCAGAGCTGGCTCGGCACAGCAGGTTGATCACGGGATTCAAGACATGCTTCACCTTAGAGACAGGTTTTTCTTGGCATGTGTGTCTTTACATACGTGACAGTTCACCTGAACAAATATGACGCTTATCTCACATCAAGTGACTGAAAACATATCCAGCATATTCTGAGAGTCAAGTTTTGTAGTTCCTGTGAAGCACACGACTTTTGATTTTTGGTAAAGACAGACTTAATTTAATTCCCATTTGGAAAATTTTCATGAAAATTAAGCCTCTGATGGGTTTGAACGAACAACCCAGTCATGTATAACTGTGGTGCACAGGCTTTTTATAAAGTACAACCATCTCTTGCTGCTCTCCACATGTCCCCCTTTACCTCACGTGCTCTATTTCAGCATCTTTAGTTACGTTATCGCATTTATATTTGTTGTTATGTATTTGGAACTAGGTTGTGACATAGGCAGCGATACGCAGACATCCCAAGTCCTGCCAAAAGCCTTTGACCTAATGTGTGCCACGGACAAAGCACTCCCATTAGACCTCAAATCCAGCTCTTGAGAAAATGCACTGGGGTCAGAAGTGTTACTCCCTCAGTTGCCTCAGTTGGGATGAAAATGTTGTCTTTCACAGTGTTGGCCGAGGCTTGATAGCTCTCAGCTCTAGTCCAGAGCTTACGCTGTTTGCAGTCAGATACTTTCCGAGTAGAGTGGTTACATACACCACAGGCACTTAGAGACTGCAGGTGTACAAATGCTGATTGCTCTTCTAGGGTTGCTGATGAATGAAAATGTGTATTGCGCTTCTTTTTTTTTTCTATATAAAGGTTGGATTTAAACCTGCTGGGGGCATTCGGATGGCAAAAGAAGCTATTACTTGGCTTATGCTGGTGAAGGAGGAACTGGGAGTGGAATGGCTAACACCAGAGCTCTTTCGCCTGGGTGCCAGCAGTTTGCTGGGAGACATTGAGAAACAGGTTAGTTGCTAACTGTTTTCAGCTTGATGGAGAGAAAAGATAATCTTTCTAAATGTGCTAGCTTACTTTTTTTTTCATAATATGTTTTTTAGTGCTGTTTCAAAAATACTAGAATGTATATCTGATTCATTATTAACAAAAGGTTCACATCTGGGCCAGTATTTCTTCAAATCTGGCTTGTTACTACAGACATCTGAGAGTCTGATATTCCAACAGCTGGCAATTTCCTGGGCCAGGTTTTCAACAGTGAGCAAAGAGGCTCAGTTTGTGCATATACGGAATCTTTTGCAAATGCATGGTAGTGCACTACCCTGCTCTCCTGGCTGTTGCCAGTTCAGCTGACCCTCCAAATATCTCACAGACCCTTTGCATCACTGCAAAGTGCTACAAGTGTTCACAGTTTATTTCTGTGCTACGTAGAAAGTCGTGTCTTATCTTACATATGGAAATGCTGATAGAGAAGTTTTTACATATTGATTATTTCCTGGCAAAGAAAAGCAATTGCCTCCTACAAAGCCTCATTTTTCTGATTGCTTTTGTTTTTGTGTAGGCTGGTCACTGTGTTTCCTGGCAGAAAAATAGTGCAGAATGTGCAGGGGCAATGTGTATTCGCCAGTGGGAAGAAGAGTTCTGACCTGTCCACCCATGACCTATCTCACTGGTGCAGAGTACCAGCACCGAAGGATACAGCATGATTGAGAACAGTGTAGTGTCGTAGGAACTACTAAACCATTAGGGCTGCTGAACTTCGCTCTGGTGTTCATTAAACCCAGGAGATGAGGTGACACTAGCTTTAGCCAAGAAGAAAGTTTGAGAGTCCTTGTGCCGTTGCTGCTGGTGGGAGCACATGGGGATTTGTGGGGGAAAAAACGTCAGTCTGTTCCCTTTTCTAGCAACTGAAATTCTGGCATGTCTTAAGAAATACAGAACAGCTGAGAGATGTCAGGTGAATATTCATGACTGTTGAAAACCCCTAGCTCACTCCTGCAGGGAGAATAATTTTGGCTTGTTTCATTGCCAGACTGCCTCTGCTTCACTCTTGACCTAAAATCATGTCCCTGGTTATGACAAAGCAGCTTGAGCTTTCTTGTTTTCACTGCCATCATTGCTGAGTCTTACAACACAGCCAGTGACTGTGTCACACAGTTTGTTCTGATCTCTTACGGGTGGCATCCTTTTATCTGCCAGGGATTGCACAAGTGCCCCAGTCATGACCGAAACTCTGCTGTACTGTGCCATCTAAAAACGTGTAACATAAAATGTCCCAATCACTATATTCAATAAAACAAACGGGTGTTTAAAAAGACCCAGAAAAACATAGAAAATGGGAGGAATACTCCCCTACCCCCAAGGCAGTACAGTTAAAAGAATAGTTTGAAATGAGCCCAGTAAAAGCATAAGCAATTTTGGATACTTGAAATATCACAAAGTAATAATGAAATTGTCAAAATTGAATTAAAGTGAAGATAAAGCATTGTCTTCTACCTGGCTCTTTTTGAAAACTTAGTTAAAAGCAACAGGAGTCTTTCATTTTTTCTTTTTTTCCAAGCAAGAGCCCTTAGTTCAGATCCTATAAACAAGTATATAAAGGTATATTACATCATATTTTATGCACATACACACACAGACAAACAAATATCCATCATCTTCATCTGGCATGCCTTTAATTTGTTACTTCCTTGACACTTTCAGATTTATAGCCATATATAATTCCATCATAAATTTTCTTTTTTCTTGCAGATTTTCTATCATGTGACTGGCTCTTATGCACTTCAGCATGACCTGGCAATGGCTTAGACACAAAATCAACCCAGGATTACTTTTACAAAGGAAGTCTTCAAGCAAACAGCATTCACAAGTCTTCTGACAACCAACTGCATATGATAGAATTAAAGGCCTAATTCTCCCTTCTTCATATTTTACAGTATTTAAAAATATGCTCAAGTCTGCTGGTTGTACTTGATCCAGAAGCAGAAAAAAATGGTAATTCTGAAATAGTTAAATAGTTAATACTTACAGATTTGCAAAGTTAATCTTGCAAATTCTTCCTCGGACCAGCCTGAAAAGCTTATTAATGGCAACACTGAAATACTGTGAAAAAGATTTAGGTGGCCTGGTAACACTTTGCAGTCATAGAATATGAAATATCTATGGAATGTTTCAAATTACTAATTAAGAGCTACAGATTTTTGAAGTAGCTTTCCATTCACCTCAGACAAAATTTTTTTGCCACAGATATGTTGCACAGTTAATTGTTATGTTGATTCAATTTCAAGCATTGTAACCTGAGAAAATGAAACTTGTCTATTACTTTCTTTTATAAAATGTCTCTGTGGAAAAAAAAACCCTTCTTTTTTTTTCGCCCCCAAACTTGGGCACAGACATCCATATTTAGACCCTCGAATAAAGGTGGCTTGATTTCCAGAACAGCGGAGTATCCACAGTTGCTCCTGAAGTTAATGGGAGCTCTGGGTGATCAGAACAACTGAAAATCAAGAAGCCTCTATGTAAGTGCCTAACTATGCATTCAGGGGCCTATTTTTAGGCATTTCACTCTTAAAATTTTAGTCTAACTTGCTTAGAAGCTCCCATTCCTGTCTCCTGTCATTTTAAAACACAGTCATGCAAAATCTTTCCATTTTAACGTAGGGGGGTTTGACTGTCAGTTTGCAAGTGTCACTGCTATGCTGGCTGAACTTCAACTTTGCCATTCTGCAAACAATTCAATTTAAAAAGTGATTTAACTTGTGTCCTATGTGGTGTTTACAGCTTTAATGTAAAAATTACTTTTCTCGGGGCATGTTAAGAATAATACCAAAGTCATCAACACCTTTTGAATATCAGACTGGAGCTAGTAGATTCATTATTTCAGAACTGCATTCTGCTCACTAACCAGAGTTGTACTAAAAACTTAATTATCTTATCATCATGACTAGTCTCACTGACTTAAGTAGGTCTCATCAGGGAAGTAAGAGGAGGAGGATTTTGCTGTAAATCAAGCTACAAGGTACATTTATTACAAAGAGATCTCTGCTTCATAAAGATAATAATTCAGTTATTTATCTGGTTATACCACCTGAATCACTAGTGCTCCACAAAACACCTTGGAGAAAGCTGAATAGAGAAGAAATATCGCAGAAACAACATACACAGAAAGCAAAATCCTATATGCAGTCCTCAGTACTAAAATAGGCCTCAATTTTCCAGGAAGTAGTTCATCCAAGGCTCTCAGCCTTTTTCAGGTTTAGGTCTCGACACAGAAAATGATGCTGAGCTGTGACTGTATTTTCATATGTTTGTTTTCTTGGAAAGTGACCTTTTTGCCACTGGTTTTCCCGATTTCACTACCAGTTTCTTGAAGGAACAACACAGTGCCTGTTCACATATTTAAAGGAAAATACTGCTGCTGAGCCCATTATTTGAAGTCAGCACCCACTATCTACTTGCCAGGTTGACCCTCTGCCATGCCCTCGCAGCACTGGATGTTGCTGCTGCTTAGCTCTAGCCATACATATTTCGATACTTTCATAACGGAAAGAGTCACCTCACTTCCAAGGTATACTTTTTTTTTCTTGATGGTTGTCTTTTGGACATTTACGGTGAAGATAGAAGCTATTTTTTTTGAGATGCTTTAGCTTTTAGGTGAAGGACTTGGTGTAGTTTCTTAAAATTAATGAAGGTCCAACTTTGCCACCTATTTTAATGTACCTCTGAGAAAAACCTCACTGTTTCCACGGGAACTGCTCATCAATTAATGAACTTGCCAGGAGGAATTGTTTATATTTCCATTGACAGCCACCCTTTGTTTCGATGTGCATATGAGCTGCCAGTTGTTACTTTGCTTCAGAAGGAACAGGCTCCATTTGTGGAGGGAGACGTTTGGCCTCCTGAAAAGTCCAAGGTAGCCCCTTCCTTTTTCCATGAATATTACAAACACACCAATGTGAAATACTGTTCAACTCCCAGCCAACCAGTGTTTTGGGAGAACCTGAACTGGAAAGTAATTTAAACATCTTTTCTGTTAAAACTGGTAAGTTTTTTGGGAAAAAGGAGTGTAAAAGTAACAGAATCTGTAAACACATTCAAATAATGATTCTGGTTTTGCGGTGGTTTTTTTTTTTTTGAGGAACAAGCAGGAGGCTCAGTGTTACAGAGTGGCTGCCTTTGTGAACTTCTCTGTGACTTAAGTGGGTTGTGTTCATGTTGCCTGTGGTTGTGGGCCCCCAACACGACCCAGAGACTCGTCTCTTGCTCCTCCTGCAGAAGCTGCTGGTACCAGCCAGGTATTGTGGTCTGTTGACAGCCCAAGGACGTGAACCTGGGCCAGGGGTCCCATCAGGAGCAGGCAGGAGCTGGGCTGGAGACATACGACAAGGCATGCCCGAGGGGCCCGCCCAGGAGACAGGTACCAACGGCGCGGGTCTGGGGTCCACCCTGGAGGGAGAAGAGGCAGGACTGGAGACTGGCACACCTCAGGTTGGTGCTGAGGGCCAAGGACTGAGCTGAAGTGGGGCTCCTGGGCCTCTGCTGTGGGTGGGGGGAGGCTGAGCAGGGCCAAAAGCATCACTGGGCTTGTGCCAGTACCAAGCCCATGAGAGAGCACAAACACGGGGACACAGGACTAACATTCATTTTGAGCTCAGGTCAGAGGCTGGTGTGGCAGGACCTACACTCCCACCACTGAGGAACTGGAAGTGTGGTCTCCTAGGCTTGCCCTTCACCCTGACCAGCACTTCCACTGCCCTCTCTTCCATCTTTCCCAGCAGCTGGTTGTCATTCCTGCAGAGAGCATGTGGAAGGTGGTGAGGACCCGAACTCAGTTGGGAACCAGAGAGAGGGCTGTGCTCCATCACTGCATATACTTTGGGAAAAGTTCAGATTTAGCACTCTGCTTCAGGCCATTAGAAAAGGAACAGGCAATTATGCGCTCCCGTCTAAATATATTTCAGAGTATAACATATGTTTTGTGCAAGTCAATCTTGTATACTAATTTATTATTTTTATAACACTTATTCATTTAGGATTTTAAATAGCTTCATTTTGTAGACCCCATTACTTTGCAAAGAAGAGAATAAATTCAAGAAGAAAGTCAAGTAGAAACTGCAAATCTAGAAGATTCTGCATCAGCTTATTTACAAGAAGAGGGAATTGGGAGAGAGGGTAAGCTTTTTTTCTGGTTTGTAGGAAACAAAGATATTAAATAGTAATTATATGTGAATTGTACATATCAGCTGGGGCAAGTAATACTTTGATATCTTTATTTCTTCAGTTGTATAAGTTCATTCTTTCATTTCCTTTGTGAAGCAGGGAATGTACATTATATACAATATCACATGCTACTGAGACAGAAGAAAAACTGATCTACTTTTAATTTTATTTTGCTCAGTTGGAACTTTGGCTCCCTGCCTCCCCGGGGGGAGAAAACACAAAACAACAGCAAGTTTTATCCAAATCTTGTGAGCTTTTGCTGAAATTGCCGGTGCTGACATCTGGATGATATGTATAGAGTGCAGTAGGAGTGAAAGGAGGAAACTGCTTTTAATTAGATGTAACCTGCCCAGGAGAGAAAGAGAGTGAATTGTCCATCTGGTCAGTCCTTATTTAATAGGGCAACCAAGGATAAAAGTATTCTTAATACACAAAGATACCGTAGGTAAAATTACTGATTGATCATTTTTATTAAAATCAAAAAAAAGCTAGAACTGTGCTAAATTAAGGGATGGTAAGACTTAGAAAGAAGGAAGCATCAAGAAAGTTTATGGTCCTTGCACTCCCTAAAAGCAAGATTGAGCAAGTGATGGGTGACTGTCAGGTCCCAACCAGCTATTTTGTAGAGACCTTTTCTCTGTTCTAGACGATTTACTTAGATTCTTCCCCTTCTGTGAGGACGTACAGTCACCACTTAGCAAGAGAAAGTGTGAGAAAGTTGTTTTAATATCTTTTAATTAAATTTAACATTGATGCAATGAAGGAGTGCCAACAAGATGCTCTAGCCATTCCTAATGAGTCTAGTGAATTTAAGTGGCTCTGTTTTGAGCACTGGGGACATCTTGTGGATTGCTAATTCTTGGAAGTAGCAGAAAGTTTGGTCTTCTGGAAGGAAATCTTTCTTGAGGCATAACAGTTTCAGATCTCTGAGATCACAGGGAGTGTTTGAAAACACTGAATTGTAAAAGCATCAATTTAGAATTGCTTTCTTAGCTGAGATGAAAACAAAGAATTTTTTAAAGAATGTTACTAAACTGAGGAAGCCATACTGGAGTTGACTATACTTGTTTTTTTCAAGTCTTGCTTCCTCTAAGGGAGGAGTAAAGGAAGGAGCTTTGCAGACTCAGCTGGTGTAGATTAGCATCATCGCTGTACAGCACAGCGTTGTGTAAGACCAGACCCCCAAATGGGTGATGGCTTGCCCAGAAGAACAAGGGAAAGCTTTATAAGCTGATTTTTCCGTTTCAGCAACAGCACGAGCTCTGTTTTTATTCAAAGACTTACATGAGTTCTCACCTATTTACTAGTCCTAATGGGCAAGCAAACAAACAAATCAGCCAACCAGTTCACTTCCTACGTCTGGGCAAAGTGACAAGGCTGGTGCGGTTATCCCGTGGGTTGGGGGTCCCTGTCACTGTCACAGAACCTGGCGAGCAAGGTGGGCTGATGGAGGAGCCCAACAAGGCTTAATGTCGTGCCTGCGCTCTTACTGCCTGAGAGGTCAACCCAGGAGTGGAAGGTACTAAAACTGTCTGTAGCGATTACTGGTCCATCGAGAACAATTTTTATTTTTTTTTTTCTTCACTCCAGTGCTCAGACCTGAGCAACTGGCTTCTGAGGAGAAGCTGGAGAATGCGTATTCTCCACAATTTAATTTAATTACACGTAAGTTGATTAAGGATGTTATCTTCATTTCCAGGGGAAATGAAACATTCAGCCAGCATCATGTCAGAATGCTGGCTGAAGGCTGGCACATCTCAGCATCGGCTGCTTTTTGCTGCCTTCAGGAGAGTCTTGGGCTTTCTTCAAAGTACGGGCACTGGCTGACCCAGAGCATGATTTTCTTGCTTGAACTTATTTAAAGGCATGAATTGAACCTCAGCGAGGCGACTGTCCGGGCTCTGAACAAGATGTGCTTTGTGTTCTAGTTAGCACAAATCTGTCCAATTCCAAAAAAGGCCGTGAATGCCATCACCCCATCTGATAGCAACTGTAACGAGGCCTCTGGGAGGGCAGTGACAGGGAGATGTAGATAAAGGAAAAAAAGAGGGGTAAAAAGAGAAGTTGTGAGAAGTAAGAGAGATCATTGCCACCGCTGTTACAGCTTCACAGAAGTGTAATCTTTTGTGATCTCTTTGGAACAGGAGGTAAATAATAAAACACAAGGGAGGGAAAGAAATTAAAATAAATGTAGTGTGTGAGTGCATGTTAAAACAGATGTCAGATTAAAAATAACTGAAAAGGAAATTCTACTGTAGGGGAAAAACGGCTTTTTCCTTCAACATTTTATATTCCACCTTCATTAGGCGGAAAGTGAAAGAGCTGTAAAGGAAAAGGGGAACTTTTGTTGTTTCCCTCTGAACGTTAAGAGAAGCCTAATGCAAACGCAGGGGGGATGCTCTGTGATGCATGCTGCTGGATCAATTCTCAGGGTGAAGCCCAGAAGCAGCAAGGATGCTAAAGAGATGCACTGTGTGTGCCGAGCCCTGGGACTTGGAGCTTTAAACCTGCAGTGCGGCACATGCAGGTGGTTTCATCCTCTCCATCCTCTCTCCCTTAGTCCCTTCAGGGTTGACGCGTCCTCTAATGTTGTGAAAAAAATAAACCCTGCAATCTAGTAGGATCACATCATCCAGTAATGACCCCTCTAACTATAGATCTAGGCACCAGGGACTTCATTCTAGTTTCTTCAGCACTTCTAAATGGGCTGTTTCAGTGTTTGATGACAGCAGAGTGGGGAACATCTACACAAACATTTTTCCCCACATGGCAGCCAGACCACACCCATCCTTGGGGATGGCAAGTACTCACAAAAATACTGTGCGTCTCTGCAGAACAGTGTCATCCCAGGTCTCTTCTGCAAAACATGCTTTAGAATGACTCCTAAAAATTCGTGGACTGAAAAGTGACCTGCCCTGCATCCTCTTCCTCAAGGAGCTTTTTTAAATAAATCCATTGAAAACACGCCAAGGCTGGACTGGGAACCACTACATTTCTTGGAGAGCTAGCATGGGTCGTTTGCCTTGTTCAGACTGGCTACTAAAATGAGAATGATCTTTACATGGTTTTCTCCTCTATTCCTGAGTGTGAGATGCAGACGTTATTAAAAAAAATGGCACAGCTCTGTGACTAATGCCTCAGCTTACAGGAAGAGTCAGAAATGACAAATATCTTTGGCTACTGTTACAGTGTCAGTGTCCAACGTACTCAAACAACTTGATGGGATCCAAAGCGAGTATATTCCTACAGTGTTTGAGAAAAATATCTTAATTTTTCCCTACTACTGTCTTAAGCAAATTCCCACAACTCCCATTTCTTTTAAGATGCTTAAGCTAAGGAGAAGGCAGCTGAGACAGAAGTAAAAGGCACCCGAAAAGATATCTGCATCAGACTGAAGGCAAAGCTGTTTCGTGGTTTCTGAAACTTTTCTTACGCTTCTCCTGAAAGTGCCAGGTAAGATCCCAAAGCAGAGTCCTCCTCAGGAGAACCACTGAAAAGCAGGAGCATCTTGGCTTTGTGCTGGCTTAGGATCTCCCAGAGAGGAAGCAGCAGATGTAGCCCGAAGCAACCTCACGCAACCAGTCAGGGTGAAATGGGTACGTTAACATGGGAGAGCACGATGCTTATTAAATGCATTGTGTTAGACTGCAGTCAAATGAGGTGGTGCTAGCAACATGTAACATTTTTAGAGTATCACCGGGTATTAATGGCCCCTCGCTGGGCACACACCACCGCCTCTGCCCCAGACTGTCTCCCAGAGACACAGCGGAGAAGCAGGGATGTCCCCACAGAAATGACTTCCCCAGCCAAGGTGAGGAGGCTGAAGGTCTCCAGGAGGTTTCACCTGCACTTTTCCCGCTGATATAGTTTCTTTCGCCCCCCCACCCCTCCTTCTCACTAAAAAGAGAACTCATGATGTTCTGCTCTGAATAAACAAAGAAATGCATAAATAAAAGTCACTTTGACTGCAGGAAAATATCTGTCCGCTCTTTAATTGAGTAAGTGCTTTCAGAGCTACCTTCTCCAGGGGAAATTTCTTTGTTAAGCGTTAATTTCATTTTATTTTGCTGAACGTGTCTGCGATTTTCTCCATTAGAGGGCTGCAGAGCAGTGTGTTACAGTGTTTTAGGAATGGATTTAAATCTGTATATGTACTTTGGGCCTAATTTTCTGCTGTATAGTTCTCCTGAACTCAATGGGGTGTAAAACTGGTGCAACACATGGAGAAGAAAAAAAAAAAAGTGCAGCTCCTCAGAATACATCAGTGCTTTGGGTTTTGCTGACGAGATTGAGAAACGCCGAGATGCTAAGATGGAATTTTAAATACACGTGTGACAGGTGAGGCAGATGAGTAAGTTAATTGCCGCTTGGGTGTTTGAACACAGCGTAATTGGTCAATAGGGTGTTTTTCCAGAGAGGAGTAGTGAAGTGCAAGAGCAAAGCACAAGTAGAACTTTAAATCCTTCCTTAGAAACGATGCTTATTCTAGGCAGAAGTTTTAACACTTAAATCATAAACATTATATTCTCCATTATTCTCCAATTGTGGCGTTGGCGAGCTAATTGCTTGGACTGAAATTTTCTAGGTAGATGTCTTCCTTGGCTGAACCTTCTTCTAAAAAAGAGTCAGAAAATAAAGCTGAATAAAAATACAGAGTGGGCTGGGGCTTTTCAGCCCACACCTAGAAACTTTGGTAACTGAGCCCTGCGAAATTCAGAGCATGAACCTGTGGCAATGTGGAGAATGCTCCTAATCCTCGGCACCTGTCTTTCACGGTGTTAGCGTGGTGCCTGGTGCCAGTCCCGCCAGCAGGGAAAAGCAAGATCAGACGGAGAGAAAGGCACTGGAACAGGTTAGAGAAATAAAAGAAATGGGGAGTGCCAGTGTGAGCAGTGAAAGCGGAAGGAGAGGCATGGGGGAGAGATGCCTCAGAAGAGCAGAAGCGAGAACCAGCAGTTGCACAGCCAGGGTGAGGTGATTTGGGCAAGAAGTGGAAGTGAAACTATCAGAAACAAGGTGCCTTAGCAGGAGTGGAGGAATACCGAGACCAAAAGAAAACAGCTCACAGGCCTAATCTCCCTAATCTCCCAGAACTATGAATTTAGTTCTGGGAATCGTTGGAAGAGAGACAGATGGACAAGGGAACAACATGTCACTGAAAGTGGCATTTACAGATGTTGAGATGGTGGCACAGGCAGCATTAGTACTTAGTGCTTTGTGGCTTTGAAATGCTTTGCCCTCCAGACCTCACTGTTTATTCCTTGTTCTTTGTTGTGCATGTTGTAAATTTGATTCATCTGAGCAATTAACTCATTGAGGCAGGGATTGATTTTTTGGGTTCTGTTTTCATGCAGCACTTGCTGCGATGTGTTGTGGTTCCTGGCTAGTGCCCTTACGTGTCACTAATGCAAACAGGCAACAGCAGGTTGATGGAGGTAAATATGAATTCCAGCAATGGGGGAGAATGCTTTCATACAAAATGCTGGGTTTATGTCATGAGCACCAGGTGAAAACAACAAGTGAAAAATTTAGGGCAAGTACCTACAAGTCTTCCTGTAAATAGTTAGGTGAGGCTGTGCGGCAGTCCACTGGGGAAACAGCAGAAGACCCTCAGCCAGGACCTGACCAAATACAAGACTGCTACGTTCAGAAAGCAGAAGCTTACATGGGGAGGCAGACAGGCTGGATGGTCTAATGGAGCCATTCCATCTTTAACTTCTCTGATTCTGCACAGCCTTTCCCAAAAGCCGGCACAAAGGAGTGTCAAAAGACGCAATACATATTCATGGACGTTTCTGGAGCTGCAAACTATGAAAAGAAATCAAGTTGTTCTCATCCATGGACTGAAATTGAGAGTATGCTCTAATCCAAAAAGGACACCAGCTCGCAGAGTGGTGTATGAAAATCTTATAAAGCTCTGCAACACTCCATAAATAATTTTCAAACAAGAAGCTTTTTGTTTCAGTGATGGCAATACTAAAAAGGAAGAATGGCAAATAGCCGTCAAAAAGCGGCTGAAACAGCCTGCACTCTGTACCGATGTTAACTTTAATCACTGCAAGAGTTACACACAGAGTTATCAGTCATTTATTAGAAACTGCAGATGATCATTGCAGAGGTTTAAATTAACGCAGACCGGAACCTGGTACCTTGCCAATGGGGCACCACGTGACGGGCAGCCCACGGAATAAACACTCTGGCATATCAGCGCTATAAATCCTCCACATGAAAGAAATTAAAAACCCAAGAGCAATTCTGAAAATGATTTATGATTGGAGGTGCACTTAGGAGTGCTTTTATTGTCACAGGAACATCTCCTTTCACATCCTTAAGGTGACAGACCTGCTCTGCTTCCCTCCAGATTTCTTGGGCTATCCTGTGACTGCGGGTGGTGCGGAGGCGAGTGTCACAGGAGCGCGCTGGGTGGGAGGGGGGCATGTGGGCACTTTAGCAGCACCCTCCCATGTTGTGAGGGTTAGCTTTGCACGGCCTGAGGGTGAGAGAACTGCAAATCTGTTCTGACATCTTAAGTATGCGAAAAGACACCAGTTGTGGGGTGTTTTTTCTTTTTCTTTCTTTTACAGCTGTACTACAGACATGCTTCTAAGTGCGTGTATAAACATTTTATAACATGGATTTGCAAAAATGCTTGAAAAATAGACTTCAGAATAGTTCCTAAGCAGAAGGTATTCTTATCAAAATAGCAGTCTGTTGCAAGCAGCCTTTACTCCATACATAAAAAGATGGAGCGCTGTCTGTTAGTGTACTTCTAGCGTAAAGAGTACTAAATATTTCACTAAAATACAATTTTAGTACTAATACAGATATGCTTTCTTGAACAAAAAGTGCTTTCACTATAAACTGAAAAGCAAAAAACTGAGGTTTGCAGGCAGAATACTCTGTTGCCTATCTATGGAACAGCAGTGCTCACGAGAGAAAGCCAGGATGCCTTGTATATCCCAGACACAGGCATGATGATTAATCCTGCCCCAAGCCAGTGATACCCTGGGCCATGGATACAAGCATACGTGCAGCATCTCTGCCTTCCTGGTTTCTGCTTTGGGGATGTTATCAGGTGCTTGGCTTTGTGCCTCTCATTCTTGTGGGGTGGCACTGTGGTGATCCACCCAGGATGCCATGCACGTGTACCCAGCAGGGTCAGCTGGTTTGGGTACATTTGGTTTAGCAAGCCTGTCTGATCACTACTACTGTCCACACCTGCAGTAAAACTTTAAAAAACATAGTCTACATGGGTAATTATTTCTGCTAAAGGCTTACACCTCTCCCAGTGTTGCCTATTTTCTTTAGATGATTGTGCAAACCTATATCGATCTAAAAATATTTCCTCTGTACGTTCCCACAGATGACTTCTTAGAAAGGGTTAATTTTTGCATCTATCTACTGTTTCTTCTGATGTTCCAATCCTGGGGCAGTGCAGCAAAACAACTTTTATAACTTGGTTGGGGGTCAGCTCTTCAAAGCCAACAGCTCCGGAGTTGTGTTATAAGACTCTGCGTGTGTTTTGCCGAACGTGACTTTTCCTTTGCTGGGCTCTAAACTCCTGCAAGGTTCTGTCACCCTTTTTGAGGGGCCCGCACTCAACCCACTCACATCTCCACCTCCACCAAGGCGAGGCAGTGCCTCCACCCTGGGAACGTCCTGAGTGGACTGAAGTTGCAGGGCACAGCGCATGGGGACCCACACTACAGGCGGGCATATGTGACCTTGTGGGGTCCATCCTCACCTTCAGGTGAGGAAACATTTTTTTGGGATTACTTCTGGGAGTTCCTTCTTGAGTTTGCAAGTGTCTATTTACATTTTGTAAACATCTTGAACTGTGATTCATCTGTTGTGCTTCTGATAGTGACCCGGGATGTATGGTTCACTCATTGCCAGTTAATTACATGTCATTAATAAATCAATAACCTGCTTTGATCCTGATTTGCTTTAAAACATAAGAATTGAGCAGCTTATCCCTACAACAACACTAATCTTTCTCTGTCCATTTCTCAGAAATAAACCAACAAAGTTGAAAGAAGACCAACCCCACCCTGACGCCCCCGCCAAATGCAGATACCCTACTTCATCCATGATGCTGAATAAAAGGTGCAGAACAAGATGAAAAAGGAGCTGGACACTAGTGGAGACACATTTCCATGGCACTGGAAATGAAGGGTACAGCTAAGTGTTCTCCAGGGTAGCAATAACTCTGGTGGGGGAGAAGACTAACGAGCTCTGGCAGCACAGGGAGAGGACTCTAAGTTGTATTAATTGTGCTAAGGGAGACTGGAGGGACTGAGGTTGTCTCAAATGGAGGGAGCACAAAGAGGATTTTAAGCCATTGAAGCTTCCTCCCTGCAAAGCCTGTGCTGCAGACTTATAGCTCAGTAGCTTCCGTGTCTCTCTACAGACTAGGTGTTAGTTTGCTCTGTGCATCTAGTCTGATCTTGATTTTTCTTCCCGTTTTACTGACAAGGCTGCCAAGCAGTGGCTGCTATAACAGTAATAAGCACTTGTGCATCCCTATCTAATACGAAATAACCTGAGAGAAATTCTCCATCTGCACGGCAGGTTAACGTTTCCCTTTTTTTTTGGATTGTTTTAGAAATGCTAAGCCATAATTCCAACAAGGCAGATGCTGCTAGAAAGATGCAACAAAAAGTAATTTAATCATTGCATTGTATTTAAAACAAGAATATGAGGAGATGCAGTGAAGGTTATTTTAGCACATATCAGCTCCATAATGAGTTCTACATCCTAAGTGGAGGGACTCGTCTGAAATGGTGGCCCGGGAACCACCTTGTTCCTCAGTGACCCGAGGGGCTGTGACTCTACCGCACAAACCTACACATGCCCGGTTTGGTATTTTGATGTTAGAATCTGAACTGCTTGTGTACGTAGTATCTGTGGTTTTGTTAGTGGCTCTGCCTGTCCACTGCCCCATGAAATCTGCATTCTCTCATTTTGGCAGTTTGCAAGGATGCCTGCCTTGTCTCGCGGGGCCTTTTCCTCCCCCTCTCTCTCACCCACCCCATCAACACTCCAGCATGAAAACGGGATGCCATCAGGCGCAGTTATTAATACACAATAGAAGTGCCATGTGTGATTGTCTGTGAATGCTCCAGTGTTTTATGTAATGCAGATTTAGAGATTTCATTGTAAAGTCACTTTAAACTCTGAACTAATGGGTAGTTTGGCAACAGCTTCTAAGTATGAAATCATTATTAATTCCTTTAGTACCATAATAACATTGATTTAGATGAACTCTTATAACATAGAAATTGTATAGTATTTAGCTGTAATTAACGTCCCCTAATTAGGAAGTGTTGCCAAGTAGTTTTCTCTGCTGGCTCTGTTGTGCTTAAGTGCAGCTGGATGAAAATTAACCACAAAGGGAACAGCTTGTGTTTTATGTGAAGGTTGCCTTTATTTTATTATCAAAGAGGGTGCACTGGATTATCAATGTTACAGAGAGCCACAAAGTCCACATGCCGTAAACTACACACACATTTGTACAGTATAGAAGCCCAGTGACTTAGCTTCACATTCAGAAAATTCACAGATTTATTTTGTCTCAATACCACAAGTTACCATAATAAAAATGAATTGATTTTAATGTGGCTGTCATTAATAAAGTCTGTAGAGATTTAAGCACATATAGCATAATTTAATGTCCACTCAGAGAAAATAGTCAGGCACTGCGAGCTGAGAGGCATTTGTTGATGTGAAAAATGCTGACATTTTTGGAAATTCAAATTATAAATGAAATACTGCTGTCAGTTTACTGTGCAGCTTTGTAGCATATGGTGCTTCTGCTGGTGGGTGTTATTTCAAAGTTTGCAAATCACACTATGAGAGTGTCCCTCTGGTGAGCTTTTGCAACGCTTAGCAACTGTGAATCAAAAGTGACAGTACAGAGGAAGAGGGACTAAAAAAAAAGTTCTTTCTCTAAGTCAGTAGAACAAAGTACATGATAAGTTAATACATTTTTACAGGGTGAAAAAGGAGGCCAACATGCTAAAGCTAAAAGAGATCCGGCGCCTCCATTCTTGCAGAATAATGCACAAAGTCTTCTAAATTGTTAAAATAAAAAATATCGTTTCTTTTTCCCAGTCTCTGACTTTGGCATGACAAGAGAATTAAAACAACTGGCAGATTGAACCATATAATGGTTCACTTTCAAAATTAGGAAAGTTGCTTCAAGATGCAATCTTCTCAGAAGGTCCAGGTGTTTCTTTTACCTATGCCTATGAAAAAAGTTTCTACAACCACGGGATGGCATTCGCTATTTGAAACGTATTGTCCACCCGAAGCTGTCAACACAGGGGAAAAAAGCCAGGAAAAAATTAAGTTCTCTATTAGCCCAGGAATATGGATTCCAACTAGTCTGATAAAAAGCATACACTGGTAAGGTAAATTTAAATAATTAAATATCATGACATCCTACACCATGGTTTTCAAGAATCTGCCACCCAGTGACCCCTTTAACGTGCATGTACACTATGAAGAACTGAACAAAAATCTTGTGTTCATTGTGATTTGATCTGACCATTGTTGTTACTTGTTGTTGTTCTGCTCCATGTAGTGATTTTTGGCACGGAGATGGAACCGTGACTGCGCGGTACAGACCTCATCAATTTGCCAATCAAGCTGGCTGAGAATAGAAAGTGATGGAGCTGTCAGTAGCAGTTCAACCATAAGCAATTCTAAACTAAGCAATTTGGAAATTTAAATAGTTATAACGACCAAGATTCTCTACGTTGGCCCTTAATTACTGGAATGTCAATTCAGCTGAAAATTGCCTTTCCCAGGTAATGATAATTCTTAGAAAAATCTTTGCTTATACACCCACCCATGGCACTCATTAAGTCAAGCTCCTTCCTTTTGTCTGAAGAGCTGTCAATTTTATGTGACATCACCAATCATCTGCCATCTAAAAAATCTCTAGGCTGTCTTGCTGAAGGCAGGCGTATTCTCCTCTCACTGTAGCACACTGTATGGCAGCACAGCCTGCTGTTATGAGCAATGTTGCACTGAGTGAGTGTGATGAGTTGCCCAGTCTTGGCATCACTAAATGATGAGCCAGTCAAATCTGGTTGTCAGCATCTCGAGCGAAACCTGGAGTCCATGAAAAGCAGCACGTCTTATATGTGAAGGGAAACTCCACCACTCAGCCCTTTTCAGCACTCAGCGTTGGAAGAGAAGGTTGACATCCCCTCCATCGCTTCTGGAAAGGAAAAGAAGGAAGTTGCTGGATTCACTGTATCAGAGGGCTCTCCCTGAGAAGGGCATAAGGGATAGAGATGGGTGGAATGAACCTGTGGTGCATGAACATAAACGTATGTATTTCATATATCGTATTTCTGACATTTCTTTTGCAGCAATCTGATATTTCCAATTCGGAATGATTGCACTGCAACTGTCTGTATCAGTCTACACTGGTGGACATCACTAGTTGTTTTCAAGGAAAAAACACATCTCCATGACCAGAACATGTATATCAACAATCCATTATTATTGTAACCCATGTTAGTAATATTATTAACCCATGTTAGTAATATTATTTCCCACAAAAGGCCAACAGCACCCTGGAGTTGTGGGTTCAGAACAGCTACACTTTGTTTCCCTCTTCCAGTTGAACTGGAGCAGACTTTGCCTTCTGCCTTTGTATGAGTAATATGGAATTCCAGGGAAAACAGGAGAAAATAGGAGTAGCACCAGCTGACAAAGTCTGTCACAGACAGAGGGATTTCAGACTAGTTCAGATAATTTACTGCCTCATCGTGGCAATGTGTCATGTACCCTAAGGCAGCATTAGACCCCTCTGGACACCACGGCCAGTACATGGCATAGTTTTACTCGCCAAAAAGAGGAAAGGGACTGCACTGTTGGTTTCAAAAGGGGAGAAGGTTTCTTCCATGTTGTCTGCTTGACCACGACTCCATCTTTCACCAGCTGTACACAATGAATGTGCCATTCCCTCACATCTGTAACAGCTGCATAAGGGTTGCAATCATTCTTGCAGTCATAACTCTTTCTTACTAGTTTGGATGCAACTTTCTCACTCTCTCTTCACTCCTGATTCTTGACTTCCACACAATGAAATAGTAGGGGCCTCAGGCACTTAAAAAAAAAAAACACACCAGCCCTCAATAAATCCCCTTAAGGGCCCATTTTAATTCTGCTTATGCACTTGATGTGCAAGTTCTTACCCTGCTATCCCCCTAGAAGCAGTTTATTTCTGTCTGTCAGCACTGCCAAAGTGACAAAATCCCCTTTCCCACCCACCATGTAATTGCTCTGTTGTTGCCCTTCCCACACATGCCTGTAGAAAGAAAGCTCTCACTTTATTTGTACTGCCAAAGTGAATAGCATCTCGTTCCTCCCTCCCTCGATGTGGCTTTCAAGTAGTCACACCATCATTAGTTATTTCTATTCTGGAGGAGCTCCCCATCTGAGAAGGGAGCATATTCCAAGGAAGTAGAGTGAAGGCCTGGTCTCGTGTGCCCCCAAATCCTGAGGCTGAGGAATTTGGGGGTTGTAAGGAATGCAGAAGCAAGCATTACAAATAAAGGGCGTTCAGAAAAGGGTAATAAAATAATAAAATCAAAGGGAGCTGGCTGCGTTTTTTAATTGCGTTTTTCTTGTTGCAGGGACTATGGGACAAAGTAGCTCCTTCGTTCTGTGGTTGCACAGTGCCACGTTGTTAATTCTAGTCTATGACAGTAAAACTGTCCATTGGAATAGGGTCATTTGTACACTTCCAGTGCCACTTGCCCGCTCCCTTCTTCATTTAAACTGCCATTGTTGCAGAAAACAACAGCAGATCTAGAATCAGTCTAAAGTTCTGGTTTTCTTTTCTTTTCTTTGGGGTTTATTTATCCATTAATTTTAAAGGTGCACCACAGGTTAGTTTCCCCATCTCATTATAGGTGCCAGGTGTGTGTTCACAAGATGACTGCATTAACTAAAATGATGATTAACTAAATCATCAGAAATAATTTCTTCAACTTGCCTAAGGAAACTGACCCCTAACTCTTGTTAAAAACTTCAAAATTCACTGAAGCATGGTTACATGGAAACAAGAAATAGAGTTTCAGAACCACTCACCTCTAAGGCAAACAATGCACAATAGATTTATTTCTTAATAAAATTTTAAAATACAATAACATAGCCTCCGATAGAACAAATTTTTGTGTTAGACATGCTAAGTTTTTCATGCAGTTTTACTCCTCTGTGGTTTGGCAATCTAGGATTGGTAAATAGCCATACTTACATTGTTAAATAATAGGAGAGCATGACTGTAACGTGTTTTGCAGTCAGCATCCTATTATATGCAGCTTCACAATTTCCCAATGTGACAACTCTCTTTGTGAAAAAAAAAAAAAAAAAGGTGCCTAACAATGGTCTAAATCACACATTTGCTCTTCCTTCGAGCACCGGTGGTTGTCAAAACCTGTTGCACCCTAGTAGGGGAGCCTTTTAGACATATTCCAGGGCTGGCTCCATGCAGACAAAATGCATTAGAGGCCACTCAAATACTACATCTAAACAATCACACAAACCTGCTTGTGCCTACTTCGTCTGCAAGCAGTCCTGTAAACCACATGCAGAGGTCAGCTATCCTTCTCCTCCTCCTCTGTGCTGTGGAGCACTGCCAGGCACAGAAAATATCAAGGGCTGGTAGAAATTAATCTATATTAATTCCCAGGCATGGAGAGGGGGTGTTATAAAAAAACAAAACAAAACAAACACCACAAAAAAACAACAATGCAAAAGCTCAAGCTAGGAAAAAAAATCTGATTTTTGTAAGAGCATAATGGACTAACCTTAAGCCTCTTCCTCTCTGGACTCCCAGATGTCTGTCTGTGCTGCTGTTCCTCCCCAGCGCTCCCCCTCCATCCTCGTTACTTCCTCTTAAAGCAGTCTATTTTTATTTAAACTCCTGTTTATTTGAGGTTACTGAGTTAATTTTTGAAGCAGACAAAACTTATCTGTGAAGCAGCTGTACTATGGTACCATTCATTTCCCGGGCTAACCCAAAAAAACATGTACTGGGGGAGGACCTTATTATGGTACCGATAACATTCTTCTGACAGTGGTGCCATGCTGGACCCTGGCTATGTGCTTTTGCATTTGGTTTCCAGTCCTTCCCTCTGCTTTTTTATCCCTGGCAGGATCTTCTCTCTCCAGTTCAGGTACTATCAAGTCTTCATAGCTGTGTCTGATTTCAACATTTTATAATCAGCTCTAAAATTTTCCATTTAAACCACAGCAGCATGGATTTCTTAATGGCAGCCTAGAAATAACAGCCTTTGACATAAACCCCTGCATTAAAATTTTATCTTTATGGAAATATTTATATCTGGGTTCAGGTAAACATAAACCGGTTACTCATGCCATGAGTACAGATCAGTGCTCATGCTGTAAAAATCAGGGGGATGAAAAACATGAACTAAGAGGAGACACTGGAGTATGCTCCCCAGTCATCTACCTAACCCCCGTAAAGCCTGTTATTTATCTCTAGCTAATGATTCCAAAGCTGAAATAAAAACATGTTCCTTAAAGTAGTTTTTGGTGGCTTGAACTCCCAAAACCTGTGGAGTTTGAGAAAAGAGATCTGGATGGCCTTGTGAAGCTGCATAGCCTTGCCCTCTATGTAGCCTCTGATATTTCTGCTGCTATTATCAAAGAAAGTGTCAGGTAGCCTGAATAATTTCTGTAACATCACCAAAGCCAATAATGAGCCCCTTGATGATGACAGCTCCTCACCTGGCTTAGACCACCAGCTGAGCTTTGCCTTTCCAGTGCCAGTTCTGGGTGTTTGTGTGACCACGGAAGCTCTGCCAGCTATCCTGGCTCCCAGCAATGGCTGTGCAATCCCATCATCCAAACACAGCACGCTCCGAGCATCCCAAGGGCTTTTGGGGATGGCACATGAGGGGGAACTGAACGACGTTTGCTCTCTTTGAATTGTGTTGGCACTGGAGTACTAAGCTGAGCACAAATGGGAAGGGCTATTTTTCAGCGCTGGTTTCAGCAGGTGAGACTTTACTTATAAACACAGAATAAATCAGCTATGTAAGGCAGTGTCAGTCCTGGGTTAAGAATTTGAGGTTCGTATGCAACATCCTACCCTAACATCCAGGTGACAGCCTAGTTCTGACGCTGTGCCTGTACAGGTGCACGTGTGCATGACCGTGCTGAAGCACAGCCGTGAGTGAGGGTGGGAGCCTTCACTTGAGCCGTCTTCTGAAAAGCTGAGAGCTTCATTACTAATTGAGCCGGGGAGAGAAGAGTCTGCCGAAGTAGGAGGGACCGTGGCTTTTCAGATTATTATTGAGAGCTTTCCTCTGAGAGCAAGAGTCTTTGGTCCCAGTGCATGCTACTAGAAAATGATCTGTTGTACATGACATGGATTTTACACACATAAAATACAGAAAGAGCTGGGACTGGAACTTTGAGTTCCCTCTTTTAAACTTAATACCATAACCACACAGCTGGCTATGGTCTCTCTCCTGCCCTCTGTCCCAAATCATTGCTGAGTCTCTCCTGTGCTGCAGCACAGCAAAATGCTTCCCCTCCAGCAAGCTGGCAATAGGGGCACGTAGAGGGAGGTGAGAGGGAGGAGAGGTAACTCAATCGGGACTCAATCCTCCTTTCTAACCAAACGTCTTAACACTGAGCCACTGCACAGGGTCAGAAAAACTCCTGTTTAAGACAGAACTTGAACGAAAGCAGAGGCTTCCATCTCATTTTACTCAATCTGGTAGGCATTCACAAAATTTTCAGACTCTTCTGGGAGAAGCAAATGTATTAATAGATTGCTTGGAGATCTTGATAAGGCTTAGGCACAAAGATAGGTAACAAGCTGTGCAGCCGTTTCATGACTAGGAAGCTGCTCCCTGTGCACTGAAGTGGATTGTGAGGTTTTTGGAAAGCCTGTAAGGAGAAAACTGCCCATAAAAGATTATGAGGCACAAGCTAAGAGTCCAAATAAATGGTGCTTTGTAGGGCTGCAGTTTAGGATATGCTTGACTACATTCAATGGAAGTATGATTTAGGCATCCCAGTTCATTTTTTATCTTCTTTTTTAGTGGCTGATTGAACTCCCTGAGCCAACTCCCTGAAACCTCACTCAACTGACAAGGTCGCGAAGTTTCAGCACTGTATCTCCGCTGGCTTTGATTCTCTCCTATTTTAAGCAACTGTACGTGGAATGAAAGACAAGCACACATTTCTCAGGCAATCAGAGGCATTTAACTTTTGGCTGTGTGACACAGGATGAGAGACGTACCCAACCTCCCAACTTCTCGCCTGAACTCACGCTTCCTTCACGGCTGACATTTCTCCTTCTGCCAAGTCAAATCAAAACCCTATCTCACAACTATCCTGGAAACCGCATTTACAACCAGTCCAAGGCTCCTTCGCCGGTGCCAGCTCTTCGCACGCCTCGGAGTGTTTGGTAGGAAGGAGAAACGCACCTGCTTCGGGTTACTGGACAAGAGCCTATTATCATTTACGAGTCAGGCACAACATTTGTGAAGACAGAGGAATTATCCCTGTGTACACTATGTCCAAGAGCAAAATACATCCCCTTCTATTCATGCAAAATGTAAAGTCTTCCTTGTGCCTTTAGGATAATTTACCACCAGCTCCAACCTTGCACTGTCCGTGGGTTTAAATCACAATTCTGTAGGGCAAAATTTGGCTCGTGATGCCCTGTACTAATGTAGGAGGAAAAGAGGGGCCTTGCTCATGAAAAATTTCAGGTATAATCAGGAAATTGTGGTTACAGATGCAATCCAGGAGCATTTTGGGTTGGTAACCAAGGCAACACTTCTTGCTTCAAGACACACTTTTCTGTTCATAATCTATTGTAATGCCAGTAATTGCAGCTGACAAGGCTCTGTTTGTTGTGAGAGATAATTAGCACTTGAAATAAAGTAACAGATTTAAATAAATTGGGGGGAACTGAGTGGTGTGACCTGATCGCTTTAGAAACAAACAAGAGCTTTGGGCGCCTACACACCGTGTGATGTTAGTGGTGGCCTCCACAGCGACTGAACAATACCAACATTTATTAGGTGTTGTTTAATTGGGAATTACAGTTGCTTTCGTGACGAAAACATTTTTTCTCTTTCTCATCCAGGTTATATTTACATTATAAAATGCACTTTAAACCAAAAAAAAAAACCCCACAAAATCCCTCTACCTACTTTACCAAGCAAAACTACTGATGTTTTCATGTTTTGCCTAGAATTTGATTTGTCTAGAAGCCAATGTTTTAAAATAAGTAAGCGTTTTGGACAATTGCACAGTTTAAGGAACCCAAGGTGACTCTGCCCAAGGGTGTGGAGGGAGTGTTGTTAATTCAGCACATACCAGGTATGACTTTAGGGTCAGCTTCAGTTTGCTGCCACTTCATTCCAGCCCTAGTTTCGTGGCTTGGGATGTTAACACAGCTCCTTAGCTGATGTTTGTATTTCTGTTAGGTAGTGGTGTATGTACAGCTAGAAGGGCAAACTAGGGCTACTGCCCGATGTAATGTGGGATCCCATGTTCTACAGAGCGAGTGAGAGCTGGAGGGGGCAGGTGGGTCTCAGAAGCCACAGCAATCTCAGGCTTGATATTATTTTACTCTTTCTGTAATTGCAAGATACAACTGTTTGGCTCAGTGGATAGCGAGAAGAGGCATACAATTCTGCTAAACTCTCGTGCCGCGGAGAGTGTAAGTATTTAACATAAATTTGTAGCTGTTGAAACGAGGATGCTTCTGGGATAGAGCAACACAACCCTGTGGCTGCTTGCAGCCAAAGCTAACCTACTTAAGTAATCCCCTTTTCCACAAAACTAACCTAATTAAGTGATCCCATTTTCCATAAAAGCTAACCTAGTTAAGTGATCCTCTTTTCCACAGTTCTTGAGCACCGTTTTGGAAGTTAAAGAGAAAATGAGATTTCCTGAGAATGTGAGATCAGCGTGTTCATAACAGAGGAATGGAGGCTCAGTGTGCACAGCTTTGTCCAGACTCACGGGCAAACCCATGGCTGAACAGTGAACTGAGCCTGCGTCATAGAAAGTCACCAGCAGCAGCCCAAACCACAGGCTACATTTCTATTCTGAAAGCCAGGCTATTTTGGGCTGGAATGGTTCAGCTCCTTCACAGAATCTCACCAAATCTGTGAAATCTCTTGGCCAGGACATGACATGGTAGCTGGTGTCAAAACTGAGACTGTCATGTAAATGCACTCATCAGTTCTGTCCAGAAGGCAAAGTCAGTGCACTCCCAAGGTTTGCTCATGAGACTGACTGTGGTTGGAAATATTGTTTCTTTCTTTAATACTTAATCTAAAAGACATCTCTGTTATCCTCAAGATAACAACCACATTATTTCTCCAGCAAACATTAATGGACAATTCACATAAGAATCATACATTCATTATACATTACTATTCACAGCCCATGTGAGGCAGGATCATCATATTCTCAGGAGTCCCAAATAGCGTTATTACTTTCTTTCTACAAGTGAGGTCAGTGGTTAAAGATACCAGAATTGAACTGCCTGCTGTTTGCCAGCCTCTGTTCAGGTTACAAAAGTGGCTAGCAAAGGAGAGCAGACTTAAGTCCAAGGGGATTTATGGCCAGTGATCAGGCTTTTCCCTGCCAGCTGTTTTCTATACAAGTTCTCCATTAACAATCAAAGAAAGGTGCATTAAAACTGTAAGTTCAGTGCATGAATTTCAGTTGTCTTCTTTCTCTAGTGATCAACAATTTAATTCCACCAGGCAATGTGTCTGCTTTCTCAGTACTTTGAAACACACACAAATGTTGCATTTATACGTTAGTTAAAACACAACAGCAAGTAATGATCTGCACTAGTTCCCGAGGAATTAAAAACTGCTTACGATTTGTAGCATATGCAGGATCTTACCGCAAATCCCATCCCAGCCCCAGTTCTAAGTAGCTCATAAAAATGGCCTGTTTATTTTCTAAAACGATATGCATAAAAAGATTAAGCTTATTTATTGTAAAAATTAACGTCTTGCTGAAACAGTAATGACTATATCATCGAGGAATATTCTTCCCCTGAATGCCTCCCTTGGCAGTGCTGTGCAAGGAGACCCGCATTTATAGTCTCTGAGAATAAAGTTAATGCTCATAAGACTCTGCTCTTGTACGCCTACAGCTAAATCATGGTATCTAGCAGATGGTGTATGTGTGTTTTCTAATGCAATGTCTTGTATGTGTGTAGTTGTCATAATTAAATAATAACTCCCTACACCATCTCGTGTAACAGGAGAGCCACAGCCATATTTCCCATCAAAGTGAAGCCATCAAACCCAGATTGTGGGTAGATGAAGCATGCTATAAGGAAACTAATACACAAAGCACCCCATAGCCTCCTCTCAGGAGTAAACCAAGTTCTTCTGTATGAGGCTAATCCTTTTTAAAAAGTAAGCAAAACCGTCTCTGCCACAAAACTGTCAAATACTGGGGTCCCAACACATCGCTGAGGTTAAGTAATCTACTCCTGTGGGAAAGGAGTCTGACCTTATATATTTGGGATTTTCCCTGCTTTTCCTGATCATTGTCGTGACAGAGGAATTATGGGCATCTGCAGAAGTGTCTGTGAGACAAGGCAATTTACAGCTATCATCTTCTTAAGATTAATGCAACAGCTGCTTTTTATATTCCTTTATAGGTTGAAGACAGAACGATAGGTCTCTGCAGATATTCATTCTTTCCTTGGCTTAGGAAGAGAATTAAGTTGTTGATTACGCCCAGCAAGAAACATCTCTGTTCAAACTGGGGAACAAACGTAACTTATTTTAAGGGATATGAGTTTAACACTTCCACTATTATCCTTCACTTCTCTGTAAAAAAAATCCTTTTGCTAAGGATACTATAAATGCCTTGAACAGATGAAAGACTTTTAGCCTTTATTTCATTCTAAAAATTAGAATGTGAAATCAAGAAAAGCATCTTTCAAATTTCAGTGCACAAGTTAAACAGGAGATAGTGGGAGCTATTTACCTCTTTTGTGTGAAAAGAAATACAAGGATGCATTGGCTCCCACTCTCCTTTGGCCAGGTAGTGCTCTGCCCATGGATCAGCCTCCTCCTCTTCCTCATCCTGCCCCAGCAGGTTGCATCTCCCAGTTAACTGGCTATTTCTTGGGAGTGGGGCACCGGGAGCTGATACCTCCTTGTGTCTTCCTCTTCTGAAAGGCAGCACAGGAATAGCTGAACATCTTTCTCCTCCCCTGCCCCACTTCAACTTCAGAGAACTGCAGATTAAAACCAGGAGTCAGTTCTAAACTTCACAAAGGACCTCAATCTCTCAGCAAACGAATGCCTCCTCTTCAATCTTCAGGCTGCTAATCTCCTCATTTTGGCTTGAAAAATGGGAAACATAATTGCCTAGAACATATGAATGACTAACTCGGTATTATGATGTCATACGGTGATCATTTTTTGCTTCATATATACGAGGAAAAAAGAGAAAACTTCCACCTTTAAATTTTACACCATATACTCTAACCGAAAGTCAAGGCAAGCTGTTGCCACAGAAAGCTCATAATGACAACAAACTCACTTTTTAAATTTTCTCCTGAAGTTTACGTTATATTAAATATTCATGCCATACTCCCTTCACAGTGTAACTGCTAGAGAACACACTGTAATCTGTTTAAGAAGAACATGAATCAGACTGATAAAAATAATTGGTTGGATTTTTCTTTTAATTTTTTTTAAAATGTTTTAAATAAAGCTGTCAAAGGTTCCTGTGGTAATGAAGAGCTTTGTTGTTATGACAACTGCTTATTCCTTTTCCTTTGAAGAAGTCTGCAATTTGATAGGCAAAACATCAGGAATAATTAAAACAAATGGTAAGTGAAGAGAAACATCTGCTAGGAAGAATCCCTACCTGAAATCTTAACAATCGTCACGCTTGTGAATTGACAAACTTGAGATAGAGTGTCTTCACGTCAGCTAGCACAGGGGTGCTCAGCAGCTGCTGGGGGTTCAGGCAACCCCACATCAGGAAAGCTCATCTCTTCATAAAGGACATATACAGGTTATTTATATGACTTTTTCTCTTCCTCTCCAATGTATATCATTATCGAAGAAGGGCCCTTCAGAAGTTAATTCTGTTTCTTCTAATGTTTTATTCTGCATCTCCATTTTAAAGTGGCAATTGCTTAAAACACAATCTCCAGGTGCGTGGCAAACAACACCGGTGTCTCCTGTGACATGTCCTCCTTTCACTGCAGGACAGGACTGGGGCATGGTGAGCTCTGGGCAAATTGGTGTGAATTAATAGTCTTTGGAAACCAGCTG
Organism: Trogon surrucura; assembly: GCA_020746105.1. NCBI lineage: Eukaryota > Metazoa > Chordata > Aves > Trogoniformes > Trogonidae > Trogon > Trogon surrucura. The sequence goes on along the minus strand of CM036617.1, from coordinate 149,883,628 downwards.
GGCTTCCCTTTAGAAGCAAAGGCGGGCATTGCCAAACACTCCTCTAGTGAAGATGGAGTGACCCTCAGGGCACTGACCAAGGGTGTTGGTGGCTTTGATGAACCTTCGTATGAGCAACTAGGGCTCTTGAGATACAGCGATCAGAAGTATTTCTGCTGGGTGGGACTGACGTTAGATGTGAGGGGGAAAGTACTATGGTATAGACAACTACCAAAAATTTGAGCAAGTGTTCTCCAAAGCAATTTTTCCCCTCATTGTCATCTCATGGGCTGTCCTTTTTTGGGAGACATGTGACTGTCAGATTTTAGTAATTTCTTATGTATGGTAGTTAGTCTGCTCCCCTTTACAAACCACAAGACTTAACCCCATAGGTGTATATATGACAGAAGGGATACAAATGCATGCTCCTGGCTCTATAATGCTAATAAATTCTGTATTTGGCAATAAGCTATGATGATACATGCTGCTCAGAGACTGGAATTAGAGGTGCCAACATTCCTGCTGTGTGTCTGACTTCATGAGAAATAGGACACTTTGCAATAATTTCTGTAGCTTTACATGCCAGCTCGTACTGCCAGGCACACCACAGTCTCATTTTGCTGTTCTTCATGGCATGCTCTCCTCTACATTGCTCCATCCTCTTGGAAACAATCCAGCGCTCTTAAGCAGCAGAATTTTAACCGCTGTCTCGCCTTGCCACCAACATTTAAGAACCTGCATTTTTCATGAAGACTCTTCTTGATACCTCTGTGCTCCTCACTCATTCAGCCACCAAGATACTCCTATCAAAAGCGAGGACTTCAACATCCCTATTGAGAAAGTGGTTGCTATGCTTTTCTGTGCAGAGAGATTTCAGACATCCAAGAAAAGATGATCTTGTTAAGAAGATAGCAGATTTTAAAAATAAAAGCGGTATTTCAGGTGTTGCAAATGTAGATTTTTCTGAAGGTGCTGTAGTCTGTGGTGATTTAAGAAAACAGAAGAGACCTCCTGAATTTTATTTTCCCCTTTTTGTCCCTCCAGCTGGCTGTATTCCCACTTTAACAACACCCGAATTGCCAGACTGGACACTAGGTGGTGCTCGGAGAGTGGTTTGTCAGGGAATTTAGTAGGAAAATTCTGGGTGGAAGAGCACAGTAGGTTGTAAATGGTTACTTGCCAACAAAGCATTTGCTCTGGTACAGTTAATCCATTGCTATCTGTCTTTGTTAGGCTCACCCACACGACTGGACACCATTAGCTGGCAGCAGGAACACCTAATGCTGCCTTTTGCCAACCTTGTTTCCCATACATCCATAAGCTGTCAGAGGTATAATGCTCCTTTTGCCAATCTGTCAGTCTTCTCGTCTCCTGCTGGAAGGACACCAGCCCGGCTGCCTCCTGAATGCAGGGAGGAGGATACTTGAGAAGTTTTCCCTGAGCTTGGCCTGCCACTCGGGCAGGAGGGAGGCAAGTGAGGGAGACTACTAGGTGGTCACTCCGCGCCTCCTGCCTCGTGCCATTTGCGTGGCTGCGCAGCTGGTCAGATTTGGTTTAAAAGAAACATTTCCCACCATGTCCCAAGGCTGGTTTTCAGCTGGATTGGGTCCTTCACCCAACTGCATTGCCTACATCAAGTCAGAGAATCATTTAGGTTAGAAAAGATCTTTAAGATCGCCAAATCCAACTGTTAACTCAGCAATGCTAGTTAAACCTTGTCACTAATCACCTCATCTATCTGTATTTTAAATACCTCCAGGGATGGTGACTTCACCACTTCTCTAAGCAGCCTGTTCCAATGCTTAACAACCCCTTTCATGAAAATTTTTTCCTAATATCCAATCTAAATCTCTCCTGGCACAACTTGAGGCCGTTTCTTCTTGTGATATTGCTTGTTACATGGGAGCAGAGACCACCTCGGTACAGCCTCCTTTCAATTATAAGGTCTCCCCCGAGCCTCCTGTTTTCCAGATTAAACAACCACAGTTCTCTCAGCCACTCACAACACCATTCCTGATACAGGCCAGGATGCTGCTGATCTTCTTGGCCACTTGGGCACGCTGCTAGCCCTCGCTCAGGCGGCTGTCAACCAACACCCCCAGGTCTTTTTCTACTAGGCAGCTGTCCAGTCCAGGCACAGTGTGGCAGTGCAGTGTGCGGGGTCAGCCCTGCTTGCCATGACTGCCTGGGAACTCACAGCCCAAGTTGCCACGGCCAGCTCTCCTGGCAATGAAGGTACCAGAAACAGCAAGCTTTGGCAGAGGGCTGTCTGTTGGGTGTGGACAGGAGGACCCAATTTGGTTCCCCGCTCTCCTGAGCACCCTCCACCACTGCAGGGGTGCAAGGCTCAGCATCCTTCCGAGCCACTCTCTCCCCCAGGAGCCGTGGTTCCTTCACAGACATGGCACTCATTCTCCCACAACTGCATTAGGGGTGTGTGGTATTCTGAAGGTTATGGCAGCCACCACATGCCCCAAAGTGTGACAGCGTGTGAAAAAAACCCTCGATGAAGCCATGTTCAGGGGCACTGCAGTGCTGTGTGGTCCCAGAGGCGTGAGTGAATCTGGTGACAAAAGGAATAAATAACGTCTAGAAACCAATTAGTGGGAAAGGCTTGCTTTCTCTGATCTGGTTTTGACACTCAGCTAAAGTGTTTCTCCTCACTGTACAGGGTGCTACATGAGTGAGAGCCCTCTCATCACATCATCTGCCTGCCCTTCTCCCCCAGCCTCCAGGAAAACTGCACCCCCAATATTTACAGACAGCAAATAAGATTAGTTCCTTGGGATTAGTCAGGTGCAAATTGGACATAGCTTGTCCTTTTAATAAACATATTCAGAGAAAAAGAAGAGTTTGAAGAATAAATCCTGTATTCCTACGATGGGGTATACCTAAGGATTGGCTGAAACTAAAAAACTCAAGGGTCAATTCATTTTTATGCATACAGTTTAGTTCCTAACTACAACAATTAGGTTGTCTCTGCTTCATCCTAAATCCTTTTGTCCGAAACACTAGGAATAACAAAGTAAAGGGGCCCCAGAGATCCCGTGCTTGGTATTTTCTATTGTCAGAGAGCACTATCTGGAAAATTAAGACCAGTTTAAGACAAATTGAAAAAACAACCCAAAAACATACAGAAGAAAACACAATTTCAGAATAATTAACTGCATATGGCAAGTAAGTAAGCATTCCTATGAGCAGAGCATTGAACCTAGAGATGATACCTTTCTTAACTGTATACAGGCCTGTTCCCAGACACAGTAAATTCATTACAATACACAATACAAGAAACTGGTTATTCTATTCCTTTTTTTTTCTTTTTTTTTTTTTTAAATTGACAAAGCACCTCTTCATGGCAACCACCAGATTTGTGTAAGAATGCTCCAATTTTGCTACTTATCTGGGCTGAAATATGTGGGGTGGAGCAGGCAAACAAGGATCTGAAACCACATGTCTAGGTGAGTGTCCAAGAAATGTAAACACAAGACTACTCTGGCCACACTTTTGAGCCAAAATTTTCCCTCAAAACATTTTTCTCAGTCACTGGCAGATATCTTTCCATAGAGTGGAATGAGATATGAAACCTCAAAACTGCAGAGAAGAATAAACATGCTCTCACCCAGGTAAGGCACATAATAAATTCAGCATTTTGACCTTTTGGTGCTTGTGTTATGCACTACACGACACCCGTCACATCCTCACCCATCAGTTACCTATGGCAAGACAAACATCCTCCAGCGGATAGGGCAGGAACCAGGATTTATCCGCTGGCTGCATCTGTCCTGTTGCAGTTAACCAGTAACCAAGTAAACAGTGGGGATTTGCAATGGCTCCCTCAGATGAAGATGCTTCTGAGATCCAGGTGTGCTGTCCCCCAGCCAGCACCTCCTACACAGAGAGACCTGAATCGCCTGGAAGTGAAACCTGGGAAGTTGTCAGGAACACACAGATGGTTCAGCTGGCAAAAAAGGGTCAACACTCATTGACTCCTCTGCATGGGTGCTTGAAAAGGGAAAGAGATTCTTCCATATCCTTATTTCCTAGTTTGAACTAGGTAGGAAACTGTTCTTAACAAAGAAGGCCATTTGCACATGGGAAAATTCAAACTACCTATTCTGATTTGTATCTGTGTCTTCATCAGTCAAATTAGCTTTCATGGACTGACGAGCCTGTGTTGGATCCAGGGGTAATATCACATCAAATAGTTTTACAAAGTCAGTAATTAATAAAGGTCAGAACTACATTACACAAATCTTAAAGTGTCCTTTAATGGAATGCCTTCTGTTTTGCCTATTAGACTCAGGCTGTGAGCAGTTTTCTATGGATTTCTTGCCTGTGTATTCTGCGATCTTTCAAGACAATAGTTAATACACATTAAAAATAATTTAAAAAGAAAAAAAAGGAACAGTAACTTGGTTATTTTATTATCTAAATAAGTAGTCTCAGATGACCATCTTGTTAATGCATGCTATAAAATATGTTGTCCCTGCTTGGTGGATGTAAAACAAATACAGAGATTTGTGGGTTCTGGCAGCTGCTGCTTGCTCAGTAATGTTCGTGCATCTTGTCACAAATATAAAATGTAGATTTTTTTAATTTATAAATATTTCCAGCTTGGCAAAGTGATTAAAGACAGGGTATATCCATCTTCAACTATCCAAAGGTATAGAAATGAAAAAGAGGAATTATTAGCAATAATTCAAAAGGGGATGGGTCAGATGACCCAGATGTGATCATGGTTTTTAGCCTTTGAAAAAAACCAGATGGCTAGACTAACAAGAACTGGTCACCTGTGACTTCAGGAATATGTATTAAGGACACTGTCCCCCTTCTGGCAGTGAAACCACCCAGCTCTAAGTGCACTCACAGCTGAAGGACACGAAGACAGCTGGGACCCACAGAGCAGGCCGCTGCTGCCAGCGCTGCCCCACCACACAACCTGATCCCACCAACCTAGCTGCTCTGGGCTGCAGTCCAGCAAACCAGTTATGAAAACACTAGTTGCTGCACGGACAGACAGATTCAGAGAGCTAGTAAAAGGTCCAAAGTGCAGCGGAAGTGCTGAGGGGCCTGAGATGTCTCCCCAGTGCCCTTCAAGGTGCTGTGTTTCAGTACTTGGTACTGAGTTAGGATGGATGGAGGTGCGTGAGCAACCCGCACACGCTGGGGAGAAACAAAACACACATCCAGGAGCTGGCTGCCGCTTCGACATGGGTGAAAAGCGCTGCTGTGAGGTGCATACCACCATATCCACCCTTAGAGTAGTCCTAGAGAGAGAACAGAGATAGTTACACAAAGGATTAGTAAGATTTGAAATGCCTTTGGTGATAACCAGTGAAATCAGTTCAACTGCAGCTGACATGAGCATCATCAGAGCAGAGCTTCTGAGCAAAACTTCAGGTGTAGATCCTCAAATGCAAAACAAATGCATGAAAACCAACTCACTGACATTACGCAGCCTGCTGAGTGCATTTATTGCAACACGTGTGCTTGCAGCAGTGACTCCAGTGTTAGCGGCATTGGCGGGGAACAGCATCCATGAACAACTCCCTGTAGAGTAGCTCTGAAAGCCTGCGATCCCTGCTTGTTCTACGGCTTCGCTTTCAGTGAACGAGTGTAGCTGTGCTGTCATGCCATGCTCCCCAGGGTTATTTATTAGACAACGGCCAGCAAATCACCTTCATTATAGCAGCCAAATGCAAAGCCTTGCACGATGCAAAGATCTTTCAAGTTTACTGGCAGCTCTTCCAGAGAAAGAAGAAAAGAGTGTGAATTTACTTTTTGTTCTTTGCATCCTGTCATCCCTCAACATCCAAGGGCTTCTGCTTGCTGCAGCCATACTGTTGAGGACCTCCACAGATTAACACGAAGCCAGAGGATGGTAAGAGATGATCAGACAGCAATCACAGAAGCAGACGTCTAAAGGATCTTTTCATTTCACCAGGTGACAGACCTGATATGCTAATTGAAACAGTATCTGTGTCTGCTTGTGCGATTTCAAACCACGAAAGCTCTGTTTTTTGACACAGGCATGATAAAAATAAAGTCCTCTTCAAAAGAGGAGTAGTGACCTCATTCAGACATGTTCGTTTTCATGAAAGGCAAATATGGCAGACAAAGTAGTGATGTTAGCAGTTTGTTCCTGGGAAGTAAGACAGGGGGGAAGAAAAATCATCACATAGTTTGTCTTTCCACCAGGCTGATTTCTTTTAGCAACCTGAATAAGCAATTGGCTACTAGCCAGCTGCGGTGAATTTGTCCCATGTTTGCAAGATCAGTCAGTGAGCAAAGCTGTTTTCAGTTAATAAATATTTGATTTACAAGGTACAGTAAGTAATAAAAAGGGAAGGGAGTTTAGCTGCTGGGAGATTTGTTTAGCACTTTAGTGGGGATAACTAACACCCAGCTTTGGTTGTTTTTCCTTCTTCATACGGCCAGTGGGCAACCAGCTTTATCAGCCTTGCTGTGTTACACCTCGTCGTGAGCAGAACTAACACACTGAGCAAAACAGAGGTGGACTGGGACGTACAACGTGCCTTGACAGAAACACAGCTGAAGGGAACATTCTTAGATTCTCCTTTCTTCTTCTCTATGGGTAACCTGTGATAAATATTGCATTTCTCAGTATCATTGGGAAAAATCAAAACTGTTTGATCCTTTCCATATGATATAGGTAACTATATATGAGAGGGGGGAGGATAGAAAGTAGCAGGTACAGAACAGCCAGCAGCATTTTATTAAAGGAGAAAAGACCTCAGAAGACACTAATCAGCTGACTACATAGTCCTGCATATTTTGTGGAGAGCTAGAAGACGAAGTGGGCACACCCACACAAAACAAGAGGGGGAAAAAAAAAACCAAGAGAAAAACACAGCCTGCTTTTATAAAACTCCAAACCAGCTATTGTATAAAAGTTAGCATTTTAAAATTTTTTTTCCATTTTAATTTCTTCCTAGAATACTAAGCCTCTAGATGGAGGTGTGGTAATGTGGCCATGGCAGGGAACAGAGCATCAGGAAGCCTGAAGTGCAGTGCCAAGCTCAGGTCGTGCGTGGAAGGAGCCGACGTTTCTGTTCTCAGTCTCCGGTGTGCAACACCCCTCCCGTGTGACCATGGGCACATCACCTAGTCTTTCAGATCTCCGGTTCCCTGACTTGTAAAAAGACTGACTATCCTACCCACTGCTCGCACACATCAGGTTGTTTCATGCAGACTCCGTAAAGGAGTTTCAAGTCATGTAGCAGGCACTGAAAAAGCCTGTCAGAGTTGTGGCTCTTTGGTGCAAATCAAGGGCTTCACCAGGAGAGTAATAGCCTCTTTCTAGAGGCTCAGAACAGCGGTAGGGAGGTCCATACAGCCTCCCCAGAAATTCTGTGTATGTGCTGAGTTATTGATTTCTAGGGTACTATCAATAGCTGCTTCCCAGTAACTACCAGTAGGACAGAACAAAGGGTTTCCTCTGTCAGGTACGAACTAATTTTTCTGGATTCTAGCTCTTCACTCTTTACACTGTTTTAAACTGCTTTGCTTTTGTCTCCAAAGTTATTCCATGTATTTGCCTAGAGAGAGCACGAAACAAGCCCTGGACAGACTGCACGACAGACCACAGGTCTCACGCAAAGCACACTCTGGAGAATCGGTCCCTTCCCCACCGCACAGACTGTTCTCAGATGACAGCACCTGGAGAGGAAGGTCCATGTTCACTTTTCTACCAGTGTAGAAATTCTGCCTTTAAATTCAGTTCCAGGCTTCAGGAAACCCTCATGCCAAGAGTTTCATCAGAGCATATGTTTCTACCAAAGAGCTTTAATGAATCAATTTTTCCTGGCAAAAAAACATTTTTTGCCAGAAATCCCGTCCAGCTCCCCTGTTCAGTTATCCACCTCTAAAGACCATAGTCCTCCATCTGCAGAACAAGGATAAGAATTTTACCTTCTTTTTATGAAACACATTAGGATCTATGGGTGAACAACTCACAAAATAAACAGCTATTAAAGATTTGGTGCTTTCATAAACAGATCTGACAGTTGCCACACTAATATTGGATGACAGTATTCAAATGGGCCAAGCAAAGTAGTAATTTTGGCATGAGCTATCCCACATGATACTATCTTAAGATATCCAGACATTCCCCAGGAATTGGAGTGCAAGGTTGATGCCAGGTGCTTTGGAGAAAGGGAGGAGCAGGAGAAGGGACTATTTCTTTCCTATATGCTTTACTTTTAATAGCTATTGGGTTATCTGTTAAACTAAACTGCAATAGTTGGACCAAAAATGTGTATTGTAATAACAGCAACATTATAAAACTGCTCAGCTGCATCCTTCAGAAACAAGCTGTGCCTCTGTTTGTTTTTCTGTTGAGGAGGGACGTGTCCCAGAGGATCTCCCTTTGGGAACCCCTGTCTCAGCATGAAATGAGTAGCACGATTTATGTAGACACTGCCAGCTTCTTTCCTTTCTCAGACAGAAAATGGCTTTATCTAGTCAGGTAATGTCACAATAAAGTAGTACAGTAGAAATTTCATCACTGAATGGTCTAAAAGAGACAGATCACCCAATCTATATTTTCACAGGGTTTTTAAACAATGTGCCGTGCTCAAATGGCAGCAAGCATTAAAGAGAGAAGGAGAGAAACAAAACAACTGCAAATCCAAACAACTGATGCCACACCACAGATTTAAACCAAATATTTTCATGAGGGACTGATGATAGCACTATTAAAGTTGGATAAAGAGAGGAGGGGAGGGGGCAATGCAATGTGCTGACCAGATTTAGTGCATCTACTGCACTTGCTTTTGATGAGTTTCTCAGAACAACTCTTGATTATCATCTGCCTAACTAGGCAGGATTTGAGGGCAGAGGATGGGCTCTGATGGGGCTGACAACCCCCTGCTAACAACATTCAATAGGAACTTCACATCTCCCCACCACATCTGCCCCCCTCTCACCTTTCCTCTCCAGCCCTCGCCCCTGCTCCTGGCTTAGGGCCTTACTCCATTTGCACATGCAGGGTTGGGAATTATTAGTAGCTAGTTTTTAAAGAAAAGGGGAAATGCAGCAAATGTTTCTTTTACTATCCGATTTCAGCTTCTCGCTCTAATCCCATTTGTCATGAATCAGAGCCATACAAAGCTCTCTGCCCAGGTAATCTTGTACATTACAGCAGGGTTAGCCATAGCAATGCTCGACTGCACGATTTGCCCCATCAGTCTGAACACAGCCCAAAACTGTATTTCCTCTTTTCATTAGAAAGAAGGGAAGAAGGAAGGAAAGAAGGAAGGAAAGAAGAAGAAGAGGACCTTAGAAAATGCCACAGGAAGTTTCACAGGAAAATTTGGGATAAAAACAATGGGGATTTGGAACCTAAAATATTCAGCAGTGTTCATAACACTCACCACTTGCATCTAACTTGGCACACCTCTCTCAGTCCCGCAACTAAATAAAATACTACTGTGTCATTTTGATGTTTTCTTGGGTTTGAATACCTGAACGCAAAGACTTAAAAAACAACCAACAGTCGCATTAATTACATAACGCTACTGTCACATTAATGTCCAGAAGCTCCACTCAGGGTTTCAGCATAACAAGGTTTTTTCAGTCCTTGAAAAGCCTCGATGGATGTTGTTTTGTTTTAAGGAAAGGAACACCACGTATGATGCAGTTGGTTCGAGCCACTTTTGCGCTGTCAAGGAAAGACCAATTACTGTCTCAGAAAATAAGTTCCTTCCAAAAAATTCAGACTTTTCTTGCAGCTGATGTTGGTAACTTTGCATCACACCGTCAGTACCAAAGAGGGCTGGGAACACAAGAGTTGGTGATGGGATTTAGTAAACAGAGATAGAGGAGGTGTGTGACCACCTACAGAGATTTTTACTTATTTTCAAAGGTGCAAGTGTTTACAAGCTCCCTTCCTTCAAAAGTAAAAGCAGATCTAAAACAAAACTGTGTAAGTCACTACTGTCTCAACTGATTTAGGCAGCTGTTGTTGCTGATGGTATCTTTGCTTCTCAACATTCATGAATAAATTCCTTCATCTTAAACCTTATAAACATATAAGTTCATGAAAGAACCCACATGACTCCTTTTATTTTTAGGAGACTGAATAAAATATTTATGTCTCTCTGTGTCCCAAATATCAATTACTTCCTTCACCAAAATCGTACATATGCAACATGATTAAAAATTTACCCTACTACAAAACAATATACAATTAACTCATACATTTCCAACTTTCCTTGTCAGACATGTACTGTCTAGATCCACATCCATCCCTTTCAAACCACGCACATCATCAATACACCCTTTCAAATTTGACAGGTAAGTAAAAAATACACCTATTATCAGACAATGCAGCCACATGATCTCCTGACAGCTACAAGTACACACAGCAGTTACTGCTAGAAGAAGTCAGCATTTACTAATGTGTGGTGGATATGTGTCTGATTTTCCTAGATTATGGGATTCCTTAAGTAGTTTGGCTTCAGAATTAATTTTTAGAGAAATTAAACAAACACAGATTCTGATCATTTTCAGCATAAACTACAAAGTTCTATTTTAACTTTTTTTTTATTTAAAAAAAATTCTATGTAATTATATTTGCATCTATTTTCCTTCTCATGACAACTTCCCACTCCCAAAAAATCTTTAAATTTTACTTTATCTCAGTAAAGCTTTCCTTTTTTTTTATCTTCTTCTGGAATAGAGAACACAAAAATCAATAGCAACATTTGCTTTCATTTTATATAGGAGATATAAGGAATGAAAAATTTTACTTAGAATTAAGTAACAGTTTTTAAATGTCTAGAGAAATAATCTTACAATAACATAGCCATGAAAATCAGTGGTATTAAAAAAATTGTAGAATAAATTAGTTAGTTAAAAGCAACCAAACAAACACATCAACAAAGCCAACCAGGAAATGCTCACAAAGCAGAAGCAGCACTGCAAACCTGTGGTGTTTTTTTTTTTTTTATATCTTACATCATCCTCAAAATGTTTCTTTTTAGAAAGTCTTCTGAATATCTCTAAAAATTAACTTTAGTGATATATTAATATTAAGACCACAGGAGCAGAGAAAGATCGAGAAAAATATACGTGATATTTGTAGTGAAATGCTGTGAAATGATCCTATAGTAAAATACAACAGTTAATACAACAGTTGAACAAAGTCTGTTTTCTAGTACAGAGAGTTAAGGGGTGCTTTTCAACTATTTTTAAAAATTAAATAGCTATGGTACAATCAAACATCGACTGGGCACAGTTAAACTGGCATAAACCAATGCAGATTTTCTTCCAGTGTGCAAACCCCTCCATCTCAGTAGCAGTTACCCTTATACTTATGGTGAAAGGGATCCTCCTGCTTTAATATCAGACATGTTGTGGTGTGGGCTCTGCTTTCCCATCCTTCATCCTTGCCCCTCCTGAAGGGATGACATCTCTCTGCCCTGAGTCCCAGAAAAAGGGGATGGGACAACCTGGCTTCCATCAGGTTGCTGCAGCAGGGTGACAGGAGTCACCTCGCAGTGGCCACCGAAGTTCCCAGGGCCTGGAGGTGGGGTTTGTGCAGTCAGAGGATGCAGAAGCCATCTGAAGATGAAGCCAGATCCTCCACGGCACTGCATGAAGAACAGCAACAGGTGAAGTAAGGAAGTTAGAGAGATGGCTGTTCCTGTGGAGAAGTAGGAGACTGCGGTTCTGCTGGGAAGAAGTGCTGGCCTTCAGCGTCCAGGCCCTTCTAGCTGCTTCGTTAGGAGTTCTCTTCGAGAATAGGCAATAAACACTTTTATACACAATAGAACAAGAAAAAAAAATAAGAAAAATACTTTGCTCCTCTGTACTTTGGTACTCTGGTGACTGCATCTGACTCCATTTAAAACCCGGTCTGCCCAGCCCAGGAAGGACACTGATGGCGTGGGCTACAGGCCCAGCCCAGGGCCTCTGAGATGGAGAGGGGCTGGGGCACACAGGGCAGGCTGGGAGAGCTGCCTCTGGTCACAGCAGTGGGGAGGAACTGGAGTAAGTTGCTCATAGAAGCTGTGCATGCCCCGTGCCTGGAAACAAAGTCAGGTTGGACAGGGCTTTGAGCAACATGATCTAATGAAAGATGTCCCTGCCTATGGCAGGGGCGTTGGACTGGATGGTCTTCATAGATCCCTTCCAACTAGAGCCATTCTGAGTCTATGTTGAAAGAGCTATATGCTTTGCATTCAAAATCCCTGCAAGCTCATAAAAAAAAAGGTTTGTTTTTTTTTTTTCCTGGATACTTAGTGGGATCACCTCACTACACCATGTCTTTAGGAAAGTGCTTCTGTTGTTTTTGTTAACCTCTCAGATGTAATTTTTGCTGTTAGTAATGGCTCAGACCAATTTAAGAGGAGCCACATGGTTCTCAAGCAGATGTAGGCAGAATAAATGGGGGAAAAGGATAAAAGCACTTTTGAGAAAGAAACTCCCCCAAATTTGTCCCTCTGCCTGCATTCCCCCAAGCATATAGACAAACAACACGTCACTTCTCAGTTGTAGATCTGAAGTGGCCATCATTCCCAAGATGAGGGGAAGGCAATTGCCTGACCTTTTGCATACTTCCCACTTTGATGGAGAAAATAAGCATTAAAACGTTTTGTGGAGCAGGGACAAGGCTCGCAGTAGTCTGATTATACAGATACCTGAGTTCCTACAGAAGTAAAACTTCTCAAGTCCTCACGTGAGGTTGACCATGCCTCTTGTATTCAGTTCTGGAAGATCGCAGGGTTGTCTCCACTTCCCTGTTTCTAACTTCCTGCAGCCTCTGGTAATCTAAAATAGAAGGACTTCCCATCTGGATGGGTCTTCTGACAAGCAACAACAACATATGACTTAATGATTTCCGGCAGGAGTACAGAAGAATACACAGTAGAAAAATGTATCTTTGAATTCATAATTTCTGAACTTACTTTCATTCTCATTCTATGAAAAATTCATTGTGCTATTAAAAACTGTTGTGGCGTAAACCCAAAAATCCAAGCCAATTTCATAATGGAAGGCAATTAAATTGATTGCTGAATGATAAACACCACATCTTTCTTCAATGGGGATACTGTTCTTGAGTAAACAAACTGTTTTCTGTTCATGAATTTAAAAGAATGCATTACAAATCTCTCTCCAAAGTTCGTCGTAAAGCTAACATACATTACCAAATTCTTCTTGAAAGTCTCAGCCATTTAAAAAGCTTATAGGCTAATAACAGGGGGAGAAAAAAGCAAACTGGCTCTTAACCAAAAATATTAGGATTAGAAAAAAATACAAATCCTGACCTATATCTTTGCTTTCCAGCTGTCTATTCATTTTTAGGAATGAACGTCTTCCTGCAGAATCTGTAGATTGATTTAAGACTGAAACAAGAGTCACTGTGAAAGAAAGTCATTGCCCTGCATGCAGTTAAATGATAAAGTTTATCTCTTACATAGGACAAGAAAAAATGCACAACAAGCTTTTTAATTTATTTCCTCCGTTCAGGCTATGTGAACTATATAAGTCAAGATCCTTTATTCTTGGATATCAGGAAGCACTTCCTCATGGAGAGGGTGCTCAGGCACTGGGATGTACTGCCCAGGGAAGTGATGGAGTCACCGTCCCTGGAGGTGTTTAAGGAGAGGCTGGATGTGGCACTTGGTGCTGTGGTCTGGCTGATGTGGTGGTGTTGGGTCATAGGCTGGACTTGATGATCTCAGAGGTCTTTTCCAGCCTCAACAATTCTGTGATTCTGTGAAAACCTCCTCGTGAAGATTTGACTATACCAGTCTAGGAATTGATACTGAACACAGATAAAGAAATTTAGTGCTAGACAAACCTTGAGAAGGCTTCAAGTAGGAGAAAAAATATATGGTTAAATTTGCAGTAGAGCTCAGTTCTGAAAGTAAAGTCAGGTAAGAGTCTGGAGCAGATTCCTGAATTGTAGTATTTTTTTTTTTTCTGTAGCAGTAAAGTAATGAATGATAAAATGCCACATCTTACTATGGTATGATCATCAAAATCTGTATGTAGTTCTCAGCTTCTATAAACAATGTAGATTATAGAAAAAAATCTAGGAAATGTAAAAAAAGCCTCTGCCAAGTCAATAACAACAATAAAGAAAATCCTTATGTCAATTTACAGTTAAAAAATCCCATAGGTCACACCACACACTCATGCAAACCATACTGGGCACACTCAGACCCCCATAAAAGATTTTAAGTCAAACCAAACAGCAAAATGAAACCACGTATCAAACCCTGAACAAGGTTGACTCATGACTGCACTCACAATTCTCATGATCTAGATCTGACACCAACACCTGAGATGAAACTCAAGCCACATGAAATTATGTTAAAGAAAAGGTACAAGCCAAAGAAAATTTTGAGTTGCTTGGAATACATGATATTTCTCTCTTGTTTCTCAGTATTCTTTTCTTTATTGTTTAAAATGGCACCAACAAGTTCCTGGGGTTAGAGGCACTGTATCTGTTGTACTTGAACAATACACAGAGAAGTAAACCCTGAACATAATCTGAATCTTTGGACACACTAAGGAAATTAACAGTGACACTAAAAAAAGGTGAATATTCTCAGCAAGCTTTTAACTCTCTTTTTTTTTTTAACTCTCTTCTGAGTTGGCTAAAGACTTGGCTAAAGACAATACAGTATTTAAAAAACAAATGAACACAATTTATATTTTCAGTGGGAAAACCCACTGTATTTGATGTTTCATAGTGTCAAGAGGCAGGAGAAGCTCTTGAATTATATTTCTAGAAAGAGATTAAATAAGAAATATTTTGTAAAATCACAAATACAGAATGCAATGGTTACTTGGAAAGCAGCGAACAGTGCAAGCTACAGTAGCCACCATCAGAAGGGCTGTATGTGTAGAAATACTGCACGGTTAAACACATCAGGTCACTAGGAAGGTACTCCAACTCAGGAGCCCCGAAGCCCATGTGGCAATATGATCAATTTTTATGCCAAACAATCTCAAAATATTTTACAGGATACGCTGGTTTGTATTCTGCTGATGAATGGGATCTGTGTACTCAAGGTGATTTCACCCAAACACAATTTTCACAAGGTGTTCATGAGTCTCAGGGATCATACCTCTTAAAGGCAGCATACCTCTTAAAGGGCATTTCAACTGGGAGGTACTGCCAGAGGCATGGAAGTGACCCTAGACCTGTCCTTTTCTTTGCTTCCTTGGTCAACTGGTTGAAATGCGTTTGAGGAAGATCAGCATCTTCAGCAGTTCTGCACACAACAGAAGTCTTTGAGATATCCCATTCAGGAGACATGGTTCAATTGTATTTACTGTAAGCAACTACATTCCTCTGCAAACTGCAGCTCCCTCACCAGGTTTCTATTTGAGGAGAGACTAGGCTAAGGGATTTGGGAACGTCTTAGAAGACATGTACGTTGCTGGATAATTAAACAAGCAAACAAATAAAAACTTAATGTGGCTGTCTGGCATGACTCAGCAGTCAAATATTTTCAATTCAGAGATATTTATCACTAAAATTCAAAGACCCAGGTGTCATTAGCTATTTATGAGGGAAAGACTCTAATTAAGTATTCTTGATTTGTTAACAATTCAAGTTACAATGAAGCTTTTATTTCCTTTTAATTGTAAGCAAACAATATTATTAGTACTCAAGGCAGAAAAACCAGCAGTATTATCATTGTTCATTTACCATTATTACTAAAAAGTAAAAGAAAAAGCAACAAACCCCCCCCAACCTCACTTTCTTCCTCCACCCTCAAGATATCCTTTCTAATCCTATAAAAGCATCTGTCTTTGATTTCAAGTAGAGTACCTGCTGTGCAGGATGCAATGCCAATCCAATTTGTGTGCAACAAAACCAAATGGGTTGAAATGAACTCTGCATTTTAAAGACGTTTTTGTTTAATCATTACCATCGCTCCTCTTTAACGAATGCATTAATCAAGCAAAACTTCAAGCAAAAACGGAAATCCTCTTCTCAAGAAATGAAGAAACAAACAAAAACCCTCCTCCTATCTCCACGTTATCTGCTACTGTCAAACGCTGTTACACTTCCCTTTGGCAGAACTTCAAATGCATATTGCTGTAGATCATTTGGAGACATTAAGTAGAAGCAGCAGCTCCCTCCAGAAAGAAGTGGAGGAGGAGACAGGTGAGCTGCCATCTAGTCTCAGCTCTATTCCTGAACTCATTAATGACCTGCTTCACAGGACAGATAGCCTTGAGTCTTCCTATGCACCCTCCCTCAAAGGCCTGAGAATTTTATTTGTAAGGAAATAACAGGAATGGTCAATACTGCATTGTCAGTAACGTGTAAAAAACATGTACGTAATGTTTATTCAACCATCTGAAACTAGTTTGTTTCAAAGCTTGCTATCAATTCAATATTTGGAAGATTTCCACCACAAAATAAAGGGCACAGAGGTGGCCTAAAGATAAACTTTTTTTAGAAGTTGTGCCATGTAAATGCTCGGCTCTCATATAAATTCAGTCACATACATTATTTACCTTATGATGTTTATCCGAATTTTTGAAGGAGGGAAGATGAATTTCCATGGGAAAATACCAGCAAAAAATAACAGAAAATGAGAGAACACCACACCTTTTCCAGTCTGGCATTCCCACCATCTCCATCATCTAGGCAAAATCAACGATTTGTTGAAATTTAACCATCATGTTACACTGGAAACAAGTCAGTTATCATTTCACAAATAAAGTAAGGATAATTAGATATAACTTACTCAGATAACAAACGTATTTTACATAAACATTTTTCCTTTATAAGAATTTTCCTTGTTGAAATGGTCAACAAGATAACATCTAAAATCTGGTACTGCTCTTTTCCTTCATTTGTACATCATATTTTTTTCCAAATGCTTAAGGCATTGCTACTGGTCACTGTCACCAAAGTACCACACGCAAACCTGGGGAAAAGAGCTGCTGAGAGCAGTACCAAAGTTGCTATAGCCCTTCAAAAGGCTTTATTACAGAATGAGATCCTTTCCATGAGGAATTATCCAATAGCACTTCATTAAAGGATCATAAAAATTTTAAAGACATATTATGATTAGGCCAGTGACCTTTACTAGAAATTCCCCATGGCTTCCATCACCTTTATCTCAATGTGAAAACCAAAAAACAGCAGAGGAATGATCATATTTTTAGAATTAATTTGTAGTTTGACAACAAAAAAAAAAAAGGCAGTGTTTTCAGTATCGAATGGAGTAAGAGGACTACAGTCATATTAAGTAAAACTATCATAAATTATTTTTTTTCCTTAGAAGTTAGAATTTTATGTGCTCTCACAATTCCTGGAGGGCTCACATTCTTTCTTCATATTTATGAACAAAACCAGGGAGCAAAGGAGGCTATACGTCGCAGACAGACATTTTACTGTTCTCATGTTATTAACTAGAAGACCGTCTAGTGGCATTTCTATAGTTACTACTAAGCGGGCAGGATGTGGCAGTTACTCCTAAAGGAGAGCTGGCTCCTCAGCACAATCATACAACAAGCAGCCACTAGATAGGGCAGAGCAAGAAACATCTTCCATCCTCTGATGTAAAGGTCTGCAAATTCAATTATGTTGTTATTCTATAATATGACAACCACAGAACAGATCTTTTTTTTATTAATTTTCAAATTTATCCTATTCAGAATTGCATTAGAAAAGCCCAGTCAGTCAGGAAAGTGGGAGACTCTGCTCTCACCATGAACAGTGACTGAATCTGATCACAGATAGATTCAGAAGAGGGAAGGAGACAGCTCCCCTCAGCCTCATTACAGACTCCAGGTGAACCAAGGTACACATGAATTATGCATGAGGTAATTTGGAAAAAGTTGTATAAAAAGTTTAAGTTATGATTACTTGTCACCATTTAAAAAAAAACCTGTCACCTCTAGCAATAACATTTATTTATCAGTTATTCTAGTGTTATGCATTCAAAATAATAGCTAATATTTTCTTGACTCTTTCTTCCAAATTCTCCATTTGAAAAGCAATTAAAAGATATCTCTAGATAGTCTTCTGAGAGATACTCAATTTCCCCATTTCAGTTGTTGATAGATATAGAGCAACATCACATAGCGGGGAAGCAAAAGAAAAAGACTAGAGAAAGAAGTCATCCCAACCTTCTGTCAGGCACTTTACAGCATAATGAGCTACGATGAAAAACAAGTCAAACGCTGAGGAAACAAGAAAGCTTGGATATCTGATCTTCCTGACGGGATGGGGAGTAATTAATTATAACCCATGTGACCACTGGATGTCCCCACCGTTCCTCAGATGCAGCACAGGCACCATCTACCAGCAGATCTGACAAAAGAGTGTGCAAGGACACAGGTAGCGACGATTCCCACAGCAATCAAATGCCCTGCGCCCGCTTGTGCGAGAGCAAACCAGAGAGCGGGGGAACAGATCACACCCGCCGAGAGAGAAACACTCTTCGAATACAGTTTCCACTAAGTTCGCTTGGCTTCTGCTGGATGCTTAATAATGCAACACGGAGTGAGGCTGGGTGACAGATCCTCAGAGGGAGCCAGGAAAGAGGAATTGCTTCAGAGATGTGTAGGGGTCCTGGATTAGAACATGGCATGCAATGGGGCAAATGGACAAGAGCCTCTTGCCACAGCAGCTGCGGGGAAAGGTGAGCAGGAGCAGAGATGACAGCATTCAATTCAACTCTAAGACCACCCAGCAGCTGCCAGTCAAAAGCATCCAAAAGAGCTGAAATAACAAACGAACATCCGTAATGCTGTGGGGGGCTCTTCATATCAAAGCTTTGAGGGCACTGGTGGGATGAAGGCCGGAGAAGGCAAAGAGAAACAAAAACACACCCCAAAATATGCCAGGAAGGCGACTTCTACACATCCTTCTTTTGAACCCGGGTCATACGATAGGTTTAAGTCCACTTCAAGGTGTAGGAAGCTGAGGTGTTAACATCAACTCATTTTTATTCTTGTCACATGACAAAAAGCCAGACCCAATTCTATCATCAGAGAAAGACCAAATGCCTTGTTTACCATGATAAAAAAGGAAGAGATCATCCTATTTTTTTATGGAAGGACTTTCCTACTAATAGGTTCAAAAGCAAAATTCAAATCAACCACGTGTCTACTTTGCAGGCTTAGCTGATAGCTCATGACTTATTTCATGCTTGTAATGAGAGGTTATACCACAAAGAGTAGCAGATCTCTCTCTGTCCCTACCTCCTTTTATTAGCACAGCTCACTGATGTTAGATGTTGAACTGCAAAAGCTATGGGAAGGGCAGCAGTTGCTCATACAAAGTATTTGAAGAGTTTGCATTCTGTGAAGGTGATTTGTGAGTTTATTCTGTCCCCTCCACCCTTTCTCCCATTCCTACCACTTGTAAGAAGCCTGATCAGTGAAGAGTCTGTCTGGACCATGGCTGACTTCACCTTGGACTTCAAAAAGCAAAGCATAAAAAACCTGCAAGAGCACAAGCACTAGCAGAGAGATACTGAAAAAAAAATGTAAACTGAAAACTGTATCTAAATAGCACATTTCACTAGAATGTGCTATACTGAAAATTAGTGTTACATTTAGTTACTATTAATATTCTGATTAGTTACCTAAGGTATTGGGATGAACAGAAACACAGAACTAAGGATAACTCCTTCAGCCTGAATGGGTTTACCAGAAAGGTTTTGTGCTTTATTCTGTATTTTTTCCCTCTCTTCGCACACTGTTATAAGGATGACCGGTCTTATACACCATGGATATTCTTTTGTTCAGATTTCAGATGTTCACAAAATAGAGCTGCACTGAAAAGGCAGGTTTTTTTTTTTCTTTTAGGGGGAGAGCCCTGGGGGAGGGAAGTGCATGAATATATTTGAATAATAAATTAATTTGAGAATTTCATGGTTTGCAATTAAATTAATTAGGTACTCTGAATTACTGGCCAGTGACTCTACAAGCTTGTTCTACTCAGTTTGAAGTGATGTATATACACAAATGTGCCAGAAAACCTTGATAGTTTTTTTTGTTCCCTCCCCTGGATCTCATCTATACTTTCAGATCAGCAAGTGACCATAATATATATGCTTTGTATGAAGAATAAAATGGAATAAGTGATCTGCTGAGATTTCACAACAATAATAAAAAATTGTTTCCTGTTAGGCTGACTTCTTGTAGTCAATGCTTTCTTTTGCAGCATGTAGTCTGACAGACAGAATTCATTGTATGCGTTTCAGTCCTCCAAATATAAGTGTTACTATCATGACGCTTCATCCAAAGATCTGAGATTGCTTAGAAATGTCAGGGATGCTTTATGACAGCTGTTCAAATTCTGAGCTGTTTCTTTACAGCTTTTGGCTCAAAAGAAGGATAAGTAACGTATCTAATCCTAAGACCTGATTACTTTCACAGGTTTAAAATGGAGACTGTGCACTCTCATTTTCAGGTTTGTTGTTGCAAAGTTAGTTCTCTGGCACCTCCTCCACTCTCAAGACATTACATCTCCACTTGCCTCCAAGATGAAGTCAAGTAAGACTGCTCTGCACTTTCCAGCAGTTGGCTTTCTGCATCTTAATCAAGTGCTACAATCAGAAGTTAACCATAAATTAAGGTCTGTGTAAATTTAGTAAAAAAAATAAAAAAACACTTAATCAAGAAACAGTTAAAATCTACTGGGCCAAACATTTTGAGGCCTAGAAGTTCAAGATCCCATCCACTCTCTTTGTCTTAGAGCCCAGAGAACGAAGAGTTTAGCCTATAGTCTTATGGTTGTGGTAGTAAGATAGACCCTTCAGAATCAGTCTGATTCCTCCAATTTTAATATCGTGATTTGAAAATTGTAAGGTCCACTCTGAAGTAATTTAAATTAAATCTGCAGCCATTAGAGATACAACTAAGGTCTGTTAGTGTTTATGAAGAATGATCAGACTTGTAGGAATTACACCTAGGGAAACAGAACAGAAACTATCAAGTCATTGCTAGAATCCTTCCCAGTTCCTCCTTAGCAAAGGTTTTGCCCATGAAAGCTGGAAGACAATTGAATGGAGAAGTATTAAAATCTCTCCACAGGGGAAAGGAAAAAAAACCAAAAACACAAACCCAAACAAAATTCTTAGGCCGATTTTGCTCATACCTTCATTCTACAGATTTTGTTCCTTATCGACCATTAATTTAGAAGAGAAAAATTTGGCCCAGAGTTGCTACAGTTATTTCTGATTAAGTTGTAGTTAGTCTTGCATGATATGAAATGCATGTTTGAAATCGCTGGGTAGTCCAGCCTGAAACGCTCGTAATGCCTTGATAGAGCCCTTTAAACATGATAAACTAGAACAAGACTACACAGTAAATCCTGTCTTGTGCTGAGGAGTCTCACAAATTCCATTTTAATTTTTATAAACAGATTGCTTCTTGGGTTGTTATTATTAGTGTGAGCTGGACAGCTTGAATTAGAGAATAATTTATTCCCTGTGCATTTCTAATTACAGAAAAGAGGTTCACTCACTGACACACTTGTCCGTCTTGTTCTTTCCTTTCTTTCAGGCATGGCTGATTGCAGTTAAATAGACAGACCAGCACAAACTGCATAAGAAACACAACTCTGTCAAAAAAGGACTGAAGTGTTACCATTAATTATTCTGGACCATGTGCTCATTTACAACAGATCTAACATGAGAAATATTCTCAGAGGTGTCAAACAGCCTCAGTTTCATAGGTGCATGGGGGTAGCACTGACTAAATGTTTGAGTGACTGGTAGGATGTGACCTGCCAGAGACCCCTGAAGCTTGGGGATTTCATGTGCAATTTGTGTTTCAGTATTCAATAGATAATTTAAATTGGGCCACTCTCTCTGAGCATTTCTGACGGATCTACATGCCCGAGCCTGTGTCGGAACTGCACAAGTATCTCAAAAAAACCCTCAAAACCCCGCCAATGAAACCCCCAAACCCCAATGCATTTGTGAGCATCTGCACAAGTGATTATTTGGAACTCACTGCATCTTAAAAAGTCTCGAAGAAATTGAAAACGTTTTTCTCCAAAGAATGTCGAAAGGTAGGCGTAACAATCACAGAGTACATAGGAAGATAGCTTGAAAATGTTAACTGGGGGAAAGAACAAAAACAAAATCACCATGACTTTGTTAACAAAAACCAAAATCACCATGATTTTGTTAACCCTTGCTACAACAGGGGCTGTTGTTTTAAATAACTGAGCGGACAACAGCCCACTTTAGCCAGTAATCAGATGAACAAACTTTGCAAAGGCAAGAATCTATTGACCAGTAATTCACACTGGAACCGAAAAGAAAAGCGCTGGATTTATTAAGTTACACCCTTCAACTATTTCAATCAGAACTACAAGAGTACCTTTTTTTCTAGTCAATTTTTTTTAACATGCAGGAAACATGTATTTCAGCTGTGCCCTCACTGCCACTGTATTTAGCTTTTTTATCTATTTAGGCTTTCTAGCTTTTTTAATAGATGAAACCATCACCCACTCTCATGTAGTCTCAGAAACATGAGTTTCCTATCCCAGGCAAGGAGCAGCAATTGAAAGCTCCTCCATAACAAAGCAACACCATTTTCAAACAGGTAATAATCATCTTCACCTCCTCTTGGTATAGTTTGCTGCTTTCTGTTGTTGAGATTATTTACTTATTTTTGCAAGACGCAGACAATTTCTGTGCTTGGATCTCTGTAGTGAATTATCTCCCTTAAAGTCACAGACATTCCTTAGCTCTTTTTCACAGAGTATGTAATGCTGAACTGTTTCCTGCTTAAGGTTTTACACAATATTCTCACCATTAAAGTTCAGTTTACAAACAACTTAAGCTAAAAGAGCATTTCCACTAAATGACAGCACTTTACATAAAGTGACAAAGGTGGTTATCATTTGTCAGCATAATATTAAAATCTCTCAGGTTTTTCACCTGAATGCTTTAAAAAGGAACAATTTCAAGACAATAGGAAAACTCTGTGTACCAAGGTAAAGAAATTCAGAATTGCATGTATTGCTGGATTCGCTTTCAAGCAGCATCCTTCTGCAACCCTTGGGTTTACTATTCAACATTTTTTTTGAATTTATGATTTTGCTTGGTATCAAAGGTTGCCTCTTTCTGCGAGGTAAATAGACAGTATCTTCATATCATATTCATTGACCATCTGGAAAACAAAGCTGAGATAACTTACTGTGCCTTTTTTTTACTAAGCACTACTATAACTATCCCCAACCTCATCAGCAATCTTGCTTCTGAAGTTCGCATGACATGACAATGAAAGCATTCAGGATCTGGTTTCAAAAGATGCTTTTTACTAGGTTACAAAGCAGGTAGGACAAATGTCAACTGCTTTAAGGGTTTTTTTTTTCCAGTTGTTCCCCTTCCTTGCCAAGGCTGGGGTTTTGGGTTTGTTTGTTAAGTGTTTCAGATTTCAAAACATGTCTTCTGATCTGAAAGGAAAAAGAATATGTGTGTATGTATGTATGTATGTATAAATAAATAATAAAATGAGTATCCAGAAAATAAGTATGCCTACGTTCAGTCTCCATCTAGTCAGCACACTTTCCTGGTTATACAAGACACAGTTTCAAAACCTCTGTTCTAAGTTAGGCTGCTCCATACGTGATAGTGGAAACACTTGAACGGGAATTTCCCATAAAAATGGAAGAAGACCAACCATCAAAATTTTAAATTATCTTCAATATTTTTTAGACTTTTTTTTTTGGAAGTGGATTAGATAATTGCAATAAGAATATTTTGGTTTCACATAAAATTCTAGGGTTTGGAAAAGTGGTGGACTACCCACCATGCAGACTGTAGATATACCTACTCCATGTTTGTATTTAATCTGGAAAAAAGCCAATCAACCAACCACAAAAATCCAACAACAAACAACAACCCCCAAACAAATAAACAAACAAGAGAAAAATCAAAACAGGAAAATATGCTGGTCATACAATATTAAAAAATATCTGCTGATTTTCCTTTTGAAAGCATGTATCCCCCAACAAAATATGTATCTATAATTTGGTAGTCTTAGGGTGTATTACCCAGTACTCTGAAAAATCATTGTCAGAGCAATTCCCTTCAGTCTTGTGACTACTGCTGAGTATTAGAACTGATTAACTAACTTTAAAGAGTCAGCACCAGTACTAGTAGACTGCATAGGTTCAGATGACAACCTTCTCTGAATCAGGTAAATCTATATTTAAAGTCACAGAGAAAGACTGAAACTAGAATACTCTAACCAACAGAATCTTACTTTTACCGCGAGACTTTCTAGAGACCAGGTAGACAGAAAGGAAAAGGTTATTTTCATTCTATTCAGAACTGAGACATGATGAGCAGACCTGTGAGTTATTTTTTTTTTAAAAAAGATTAAATAAAAGCAGACTTTCAAAACATCCCCTGGAAGGTAGCTGTATCTGCCCTTGCCAAAGCAAATCTAGTATGTGTTAGAGCAAATGGACACTAAGCCGAAGTCTATAAAGCTTTGGTTCCAGCTCTGCAGTTCTGCTCTAGGGCCATGTGGAAGGTGTTCTCCTACCCTTCCAACTCAGAGCTCCCACAGAGGCTGAGCAAGACTGATGTTCATATCCAGTGGATCACACACCTCTTTCCTCTATCACTGGCAGAAAGCAAGCGATTCTGGAAAATTTATAGGAACTTTCAAGATGCAATAGTAGCTCCAGCTAAAAGAAGGGAAAAGAAATTGAGCACAGACTCAGACAACTCAGTTTAATGCTTAAAATACCTTGGAGGTAATTTTACGTCAGACACACTCGGAGTTCTTTACCAAAAAGAGACTTCTGAATGTTATTCTTCCTTTCATACCTAGGGAACCTGCCTGAAACAGATTAAATAACTTGCACGAGGACACTCAAAGCCTCTGTAATGTCTGATCGGGGTTCTACCTTCTGACTACTACTGCTGAGCCTTAACAACTCCCTCTTCCCTCTGCAAAGCTGTAGGCTTCAGCAAACAAAGCATTCCTTATAGCTAATTGGTATTACATGGAAACTCAAATGCTCTTATTTACAAAACTACAGATTTATGTCAAGCAAAGCCAATTATGCTTAATGTTTAAACTATTGCAGGTGCTCAATGACATTGTTGCTAGGCAGTAGAAGTGAAATTGCTCTTTTAATGCATCTTGTTCCAACTGGGAGCATGTGTTTTATCATCAGTGCAAACTTAACAGATGGAGATCTTAATCCTCTCCATCGAGCTTTCTTCGCCCTCCCTCACTCAAAATGGTGTCCCATGCATTCAGACTTGACTGAGGTGCTCAATGAACTGTCTGGGACAGAACTTGTATTTTTTGTATGTGCATACATGAATACAGTATAACACACACATTTAACCCTTAAACACCCTTCTCCCCTCCGAATCATAGCAGCAGTAATCAGTAATACATATGGCATAATACATAAGGTTAGTAATGACCTCCACTGAGCCCAGCACCTACTCAAATAGCTATAACCAGAGCTGGTAGACAGCGTAAAAGCAGCTCCTTTCAAAATCAAGGCTGAATCTGCAGAGTCCTTTATACTAATTTCACTGTGTGGTGGGACAAGGCTTCGGCAGTACTCAAAACTACGAAACTGAACTGCGATGTTTCTGGTCACTCTTAATAGGTAGCTTTTTCCACAATAAATTTCAAAATTATAAATCCTTTAAGGTGAGGATTAACACATGCATATCTCAGATTTACTTTGTGCAAAGCAACATCAACAGGTGACCGCAAACACAGGCAATCAGATCTGAATGTTTTGTTATCTCCTGTGTAAATGATCATAGATCAACAAAATGCTGAACAAAAGAAGGCTATTCTAATGTTTTCCAGCTGCTTATTGCATTATTTTATACGTACACAGATGTTATTTTTTTCTGTACCCTCATTTTTCCTGATGTATTAAACCAGATGTGGAAAGCATCTTAATGTTCTACAATTCTTTCAATATCAAAACCAAACCTATGGAGTCCTTTACACTAATTCCACCCTGTGCCAGAACAAGATTTATAAAATTTAGGCAGTACTCTGAAAGTACAAGGGGTTCCATCATCTGTGTATGGAGTCCCAGATGCTGCAGTTCAAGAAGCATCCCCATCTATTGGATATAACTGCTAAACTTCTCTGTCATAACAGTGAGCATGATCGATAGACTTTGGCATATAGCTTCCTCTGCACTACCACCTGGAATAAGTCAAAACCCAGAAATCAGGACCCTTTTTCTTTTGCCATCCATCCAAAAGGCCAAATTCTTAACTAAATCTGTTAGAAAAAGCCTTCCTCTATTCCATGTGAAGAAGGCAGAGAGTTTTCAGTAGCCAACTATTCATCCCAAAGCCCATCATAATCCACATCTTCCAGAGTACCTCCTTATGAAGGTTGCTCAACTGCTTCCCTCTCCACTGCTGAAAGCCTGTCTTGCATGGTTGCGTGACAGAGAGGACCTGTCCAGGGAGTTAACTAATCCTCTTTTTCTTGCAGAATGATCTTCATCAGACAATTAAACGGCAATAGCTGCCTTCCATTCTCTGCTGTCATCTACTCTCACATTTTGGAAAACACAAAAAGAAAACCAAAACCAACAAGAAATAGGGTCTTAGGATGTTTGAGGTCATTCAGCCTGAGCCTGTAGCAGAGAAAACACTTTATCTTAAAAGGAAGTCAGGTTTCTTGTTCTCCTGTTCTTGATGTAGATGGTCTCAAGCTGCAATTTTTGCATTTTTTTAAAAAAGTAAATATGTATATAATTATTGTTAGGTATTAAAAGTATCTCCAGTCCAATTGCACTCATTGGTTTAAATCTTAGATTTTATCCTTTTATTACATAGTTCTTCTTCTCTGTATAACTCTCAAATGCACTGACAGCAACTACAGTACTTCTTGTCAGCAGACTCCAGCCAGCATCTTCGCAGCTTTTCTGTGCCAAGACAAAGGTCAAGTCAAGTATTTGGGAATTTCTCACATTTTCTTTCTGGAAAAGAACTAGGAGTTTCCATGTCTTAAAGTTGGGTTTACTGTGATACAAATACCACTTAGAAAATAATACCTCACAAATAAATAACTGTCAGGTGGGATGGACAGATTTACTAAAGTATGTGGAAATTAGTCTGCCTCCCATTCTCCAGTGCCCTTGGAGAGTAGGTCCTTCAGCCTTTGGCTGCCTCTCCCTCTCACAGCTCCAGCCCAGCCTGTGCAGTCACTTTTGGAGAAAGAGTCTGTCTCTTGCCGGCAGGGCAAGAGACAGGGCAAGGCAAGCAGGCAGCCTTCCTCCTGCTCCCTCCCCACTTCCTACAGGGCAAACAGGGATTTGTACACTTGGCTCCACCACTAAGGTGCGACCATGTCCCACACCAGTCAGAAAACACATCTTTGACATGGATGACCATTTTATATTAACTTGTCTGAAGATACACTTATTTCTTCCATCTCCATCAGTGTATTCTAGGATCATATTCTCATCTACCACAAAGGAGGATATTCCGCAAAAGTCTTGCTTCCAGATGGGTACATCGCCTTTCAACATGATAATGTTGACATCTGGGCTTTAATAGGTCCCTCAGCCACCTTATAGTTCTTCTGTTGACCCTGATTCTCTTCACAAGTTATTTCCCACGGGACATATGTCAAACGCTTTACTGAAATCAAGGCAGATCATTTCTACTGTTTTGTTTAGAAAATGAATTCTCTTTACATGCAGACATTAAGGTAGTCTGGCAAATCTACCTTTGATACATCTGTGTTGCATTTTATTCTACTTTCCTTTTATCTCACAAATTTAAATATTCTCTTTTAATTTAAAAAAATGCCTAAACCTTAAATACTAGTGAGATCAAACTAACAGTTCCTGCCTGCCTGCCTTCCTATGTTTTAGATGTATTTATGATGTTTTGCTCCCCCTCCTGTAACACCCAATGCAAAGTTAGAGCAGCAAATATGGTTAACTGTGGAGAGATGATTTCCTTTACCAGCTCTCTCATAGCTTCAGCTCTCAAACTATCCTCTGTGTCATTTCAGCACATTATATTCCTTTAATGTAGTTTCTTCCAAAGAAGAGCATTTCTCCTATCTAGCAAACATTCTGGCTTGACTACCACTTCTAATACGAACAACCTGATATCAAAGTGCTCCTGTAGTTTTTGGGTTCAGTATGTTTCCTTATCATATAAAGACTCCACTTCTACCCTCACTCTTTTTAGTAACATGACCTAAAAAAATTCAAAATGTTCAGTGCTAGACTAGCATCAGTGACAATAACCAAGTTAGCCAATTTGGGGAGTGTTTAACATTGTTTAGATCTTTAAACTTGAATACATTTTACTAATATTTTCCCATTTCCAACTGCATCTACACTTTCCCAGTCTTCTTTTTTTTTTTTTTTTTTCTGATTCCCTTAATTCCCTTCAACTGGGCTACAATTAGTAATTTTGATGTTAATACATTCTAGTCTCCAGTCCTCCTACTAGCAATTTTCTGTATATCATCCTTGAGGGATGACAAATTGCACATTGCTTCTGTCAAACAAAAGACTAGATGCCTCGGCATCAAAGTTCCATAACATATACTTTATGGACTTATTACTGGGTATATTTTCTAATATATTTTTGATAGGTCTCCAAGCAATCTGCAAAGAAGGTTAGTATAGCTGTGTCCATTTTACTAGTAGAGAAATTAAGGTAAAGAACAAATTACTGAAAGCTGGGTAACAGGAAGGTAGAAGAACCAAGAACAGCACACATATCTCCCGCCTTTACAAGTATCAACCAGCTACTACCAGACTCCAAAATTACTTATAAATGATACTGTCACAAAGTAATTTGCTAAACAAATGTATATTTGAAATTTAATTATGAGCTATTACTGAGTACGAATACATGTGGATACCTATCTATTTCCCTGTAGCGATGAAAAGCTTCTCTCCATCAGCCATGGCAAGCACCGAGCTCTCGTTGTCCTCGACGTGCATTACAACAGTGCAGCATCCTCCAAGACAAAATCCTATGATGACTGCTGTTTCATAAGCTTATAAATAACATTATTGTTCCTAAGATAATTCATAAATACATTGGCACCTCCACTTAAGTACTAGGTAATTTATCATTGGAAAGCTGCTTGGTAACACAATCAAAATTTAGTCAAATAAGGGTGAAATTTCATCAGGTTTTCTCCATAGGAGACCAAATGGGAGAACTTTCCAGGACACTATCATAATGCTTGATGGCTTTTTCATGTTTCAAAAGTTTTTCTTCAGGAAGACTTCCTCTGAATTCACTGGTGTGCTCCTGATTCAGATTGCTGTATCTGGGGGAGAGGACAGGGAAGAAAAATACTAAAATAATCATCCTTTCTGGGATTAGTTTCAGCCATGGTTTATTAGGTGATATTTTGTAAGTTACAGTGCTTTTTGAGTCTTGGACTTCTAAGCAGTCAAAAAAAAAAAAAAGGATAGTTGTATGTTCTTTCCTAGAACCTTTCAGAACTTCAGGACAAGAAGTGCCAAATGGGATGCAGGTGTTAATAATAGCTGTACTGTCACTTTAACAAATTGGAGAAAAAGATTTCACTGAGAAAGTTTATTATATTTTTTTCTAATTCAGAATTCTAAAGCCTGATTTCCCCCCACCCCTAAATCAGTGTTTATCTGCATAGTCCTCACACTTTTTACCCCCTCTGGGAAAGTTCTTATTCAGCACAAGATGGAACAATCAAATTTATCCTCAAAAAACCCTCATATTTCATGTAGGTTTTGGTTGTCCTACTGAAGAATGAGGTATCTAGATTTTGAAGTGCAATAGCAATTTGAAATTAAATTTTACTACTATCTTTTTAAAAGAAAGACTGGAGGTCAACAATTTTCTCATAAAACATGTTAATTGTGGCAAAATTATTTGTTGAGTTCAATGCAATTTTATGGCCACTTCCAAAAACCAAAACTCTTTGGTTTTCAGCAGTAAATGTCACACAGGAAAATTTAATTTTATGGAAGAATAAAATTTCATTTTATAAAAGGTAAGATAAAGTACATACAGGGAAAACATTGCTGATCATGACTCAGTTCACATTTAAAAGATAATCAAGCACTAGCCACCACAATAAATCAACACTTGCATCGCAGGTTACATTGAAATAACCTATAAGATGCTATGGCAGTCCCTGGTGCTGCCAAGTTAGTGCTGTATGCCATAGAAAAAGCAGTGTTTTTAAGAGTTCTACAAGTACACTGCCCTTGGAAGTTTTCTATTATTACCGTTATCAAACCACTACTTTGTCAAGGTTTCTAAAAGATTTCCATAGAACGGCAGCCCAGTGTCTAAGAGAGAATGCCACCTGCATGTGACCCTTCCCACTTTTGGAGACAGAGGCTGCTTCCCTCCCTGTTCTTGACTATGAGTATTACATGTAATGCTGACAACAGAAAGTTAACTGTGATTAAATGTACTGGAATACAAGACAAAGTGAACTTTGAGGGGATTACAGTTGTGAGTTCCTTTCATTGTACAGGCAAGATACAGGTGTTACACCTAAGCTCTATAGGTGACATAAAATTGCTTCCTATGTGGGGGGCTAGGTGAGCAATTCTGTTGTCTCAAGCAGAAAGTTGCTTTTATCTTACTGTCTGGTAGAGTATCAGAAAATATTTCAGGGTTATTCTGTTGAAACCACTGCGTACAGCATTAACCAGTCTGCTGTTTTCTTGCAACTCCTTTGCCTGCTGTCCTGTACTAAAAATGTTAGCTCGCCGAGACACCACCAGTGTTTTCTATACATTGGCACAAAGCCAAGTACAGTGGAGGTCAGTTCTGTGACAGAGATATCTTGTTTGATCTAAACTTCATGCCAACATATTTACATCCTTCTGTATTGACTAGGATGTTCTTTTTTTCATTCAAGACATTTTTACATTAATAGGATCCCTTAAATATTTAAGGCTAATTACATCAGACTTTTTTTTTTTTTTCTAAATGTGTCAACAATTTTAATGTAAAGCCTCTCTCCTCAAGGCAGATAAAAAACACTAATATCTGAACCCTGAACAGTAACATATGATCTATCACTACCAATTCTTCATTACACACTAGTTCACAGTTCTTGCCAGAATTTCTACCTATATTTACAAATGAAACAACAAGCTTTCATTTTCTCACACATACCTGGGTGCAGTGGTCCAGAACCCCAGGGTGTTCACCATCATTAAGGAAGCCAAGAAGAAGAAGAATCTCTCCAATTTACCTTCATGCAGCAAGTGTGGAAACCAGTTGCCTGGCAAAGCAGACATTTGAAGCAGAATTAGCTTACATTGCAGGGTGAGACGTGGCTTATATGAAAGACACGAAGATAACTTTGTGTAAGACACAGTCACAGCAGGTGCTTTGAACCCCCCCTGTAGCTATTTATACAGACTTCATTCTCACAGCATCTATGTTTTTTTTTGAATCTACAATATACTTTGTTCCTGCTTTGCAGACAGGCAATGGAGAACTAGAGAAACTAAAGAACTTTCCTAACAAATCTGAAATGTACTGGAAAAACCTAACTCAGCACAGCAACTGCTGTAATGACTGGGCCATCTTCCCTCTTAATTATCCTGTGCACACAGAAAAATGAATGTCAGATGTGATTTTTTTTGTTTTAGGAAGAGCTGGAATTAACGTGGTCTGTAGAACTCCTTATTCATATGTGTCATGCTTTTACTAAGCTCTTCTTCAGAGATAAAAAAAAAAAGGCAAGAACAAAAAGCATTTGTCCAGTTCCTTGGACAGTGCTCCATTACTAAGATGCTACCTGACATTTTACTTTACCTTTCCTAATAGCTGTCTTTAGCCTTGAGTCTGTAATGTGTCCTTGTCTTGCACAGGGATTTTATGTGCATGAATCAGACCTTTTTCTACTGAGGCTTTTGGCAATAGTGCCTGGGACATTTTGGCAGCTTAAACTCCATTCAGCAGAGGACAGTACCACCAAATATGCCCAGAGTCTTCTCTGTCTGTGTCCTTGTGTGTTTTAGCTTGCAATCGTATTGCTTTTGATGTTGTCCATTGCAACCAGTCTGCAAACAAGCTCAGGTGGTAGATAACTGGAAATCAAGATGCTTAGAAAGAAAGCCAGTCCTAGTCAGTCTGCATTTGTAGACAATCAGTAACATAATCAACTACAGCAAAAACACAAAACCAAGGTGAAAAAAGTTACAGTAGATACAGAATATCAGAGAGAGTTCTACAGCGTTGTAATGGCTTTTTATGTTAGTTGGGAAAATGGGATGTTTATTGCTTTGAAGAAGAAAGGGAGACTGTCTTTATTAGCAAGCAGAGAAATACAATAGAAGCAAATACAGAGCATGCAAAAGCTGGTGCTGAGAATGTGATGTCCACAGCTCAGGGGTGTTCATATCAGATCCAGTTCCACTAATAGCCAGAACACATGAAGTAAAAGTATTTTTTTTTGTTTATTTCCATCCAAAAGGAATGCAGGGGGTTTTGTGCTGCACTCTATGATGCAAATCGGAGATGATTAGGAGATTCAGATCAACAACACACTCCCAGTTTGAACTAAAACACCAACATCGATGTGCCCAAAGTCACCTTTCTTTGCTCCCTTGAAGTCTGGTATCAAATCCTATACATCTAAATAGAGTGGTTATTCGCCACTGGAAAAACTTAAAAGGGAGAGGAGAAAAAAAAAGTTGCCTTTGCCATAGCTGTGCTCTGCAAACCTGACAGCCTTAACCAATGTTTTGGCCAGTAATGCCATCTTTAGCGATCCAATGCAATTCTTAGCTTTTCAAAATTTTCTAATTAGAGAGACAGAGCAGTTCTACCCCCCAGGAGAACCAGCAGTGAAAGGATTAGTCCCCTCTTGCCCTCATACATCTACATTTTTCTCTTTCCTCCATATCTTAGAGTTGTAAACACATTTCTTTTCAAAGCAGTTGGGATTAGCAGAGAAAAACTGCCACCAGCACAGCAGCTTGCTCTGTGCCACGCTACCTTTCTGCCTGTCACAGAGCAGCACCTCAACTCACCTCTGTCTGCGCGGTTCCTTTTGTAGTGTTATCTCAGAGCGAGTTTTAAAACGTATCATTTAACATTGTCAGTTGACTGAGCTCCTAGGTGCTGTAACTTCATTTTAGTAGCTTATAAAGTTTTACTGTCATAATTCACAATCAGGTAGTTTTTCATTTCACATCCCCCAGTGGCCAATAGAAGAGATGGAGAGAGCGCATGTATCTGATGAAAGAGCAAGCACACATGGGGCTCGGCGCTACAGCTTGTCAAGACAGAGTTCACACTGTCTGCTAGGTTATTTACATCACCTAGGCTAACTAGATGAGCAGCAGGAACTTCCTAACGGAACAGCACTTACAATGGAACTTGAACAGAAAATATGTACTTAAAAAATAGCACAGAGCGATAAAATAAAAACAACTCCCCCCCAAAAGAAACTAAGTGAACAGAGTAAAATGGACCTTTGAAACCATCTTTATGCTAGTAGAGGTGCTGTACTGAAGCACTAAAAGTGCGAATGGTTGGTTCTATTTGGTGGGAGAGCAGTCCAAGAAGCAGGAGATCTGGGTTCTACCCCCACTTTGCCACTAGTCTCCTCCATGGCAGAGGTCAAAGATCATTGACCTGTCTCCTTTCTGCTTCTTTTAATAATTGCCAGTGTTTAAACAGTGAGGCCAGGATAAGAACACAAAGACTTTGGAAAAGCCTATATTACAAATTTGGCAGGGCCAAAATTAGATTGGGCATGGTAAAACTCCAACTCCCTTCGCATTATCAATCTCTCTCTCTCTCATTTACTGTTCTATCCAAAGAATCACACAGAATCACAGAATGTTAGGAGTTGGAATGGGCCTTGAAAGATCATCTAGTCCAACCCCCCTGCCAGAGCAGGATCACCTACAGTAGGTCACGCAGGAACATGTCCAGGTGGGTTTTGAATGTATCCAGAGAAGGAGACTCCACAACCTCCCTGGGCAGCCTGTTCCAGTGCTCTGTCACCCTCACAGTGAAAAAGTAATTCCTAAAGTTTTTGTGGAACCTCCTGTGTTGCAGCTTCCACCCATTGCCCCTTGTCCTGTCATTGGACGCTGAAAAGAGCCTGACTCCGTCCTCCTGACACTCCCCCTTGACATATTTATAAACATTAATGAGGTCACCCCTCAGCCTCCTCTTCTCCAAGCTGAAGAGACCCAGCTCTTTCAGCCTTTCCTCATAAGGGAGATGTTCCACTCCCTTCACCATCTTTGTGGCTCTGCGCTGGACTCTCTCAAGCAGGTCCCTGTCCCTCTTGAGCTGAGGGGCCCAGAACTGGACACAATATTCCAGATGTGGCCTCACCAGGGCAGAGTAGAGGGGCAGGAGGACCTCTCTTGACCTACTTGCTACTCCCCTTCTAATACACCCCAGGATGCCATTGGCCTTCTTGGCCACGAGGGCACATTGCTGGCTCATGGGCATCCTGCTGTCCACTAGAACCCCCAGGTCCCTTTCCCCTGCACTGCTCTCCAGCAGGGCAGTCCCCAACCTATACTGGCACATGGGATTATTCTTTCCCAAGTGCAAAACTCTACACTTGCCCTTGTTGAACTTCATAAGATTTCTCCCCACCCAGCCCTCCAGCCTGTCCAGGTCTCTCTGAATGGCAGCACAGCCTTCTGGTGTGTCAGCCACTCCTCCCAGTTTCGAGTCATGAGCAAACTTGCTGATAACACTCTCTAATCCCTCGTCCAGGTCATTGATGAATATACTAAAAAGCACCGGCCCGAGCACTGACCCCTGAGGGACCCCACTAGACACAGGCATCCAGCCACACTCTGTCCCATTGACCACAACTCTCTGACTTCTTCCCTTCAACCAGTCAGTGACCCACCTCACTACTTGGTCATCCAGACCACACTTCCTCAGTTTACCTACGAGGATGCTGTGGGAGATGGTGTCAAAGGCCTTACTGACATCCAGGTAGACCACATCCACTGCACGGCCACCATCCATCCACCTGATTATGTCTTCGTAAAAGGCTATCAGGTTGGTCAATCATGACTTCCCCTTGGCAAACCATGCTGACTGCTCCTAATAACCTTCTTATCCTTGACAGAGACAGCGTCAAGGATAAGATGTTCCATCACCTTTCCAGGGATGGAGGTGAGGCTGACTGGTCTGTAGTTACCCAGGTCCTCCTTCCTGCCCTTTTTGAAGACTAAAGTGACATTTGCTCCAGTTCTCAGGCACCTCACCTGTTCCCCATGACTTACCAAAGATGATGGAGAGAAGCCTAGCAATTACTTCCGCCAGCTCCCTCAGCACCTGCAGGTGCATCCCATCAGGGCTTGTGGATTTATGGATGTTCAAGTGTCCTAATTGATCCCTAATCCAGTCCTCCTCAACCAAGCCAAACTTCTCCTTTATCTTGACTTCCTCTGGGGCCTCAGAGGACTGAGGCTCCTGAGAAGTCTCCAGCAGTATAGACAAAGGAGGCATTCAGTAACTCTGCCTTCTTTGTATCTTCTGTCTCTGGGGCACCCACCTCAAAGCAAGAGGTAGAAGTAAGGCTTTCTTTTCCTTTTAGTGAGGGGTGATAAGGTTAGTCAGTGGTGCCTTTCTCAACAGAGGAATAGGGATGGCAGCAGTCCTAGAGATATCCAGACTGACAATACGCATTTCCATCAACGCATACAGCAAAGGTTAATGTAAACATTTCTTATTTTCAGCAAAAAAATATGTACTTCTCTTTTTTTAAAAATTTTTTTACCTCTTTCCTTTTTAAATGGAAGTTTTCCATTAAATCAACCTGGACTAGATTTGCTTCTACTTTTAGTTACTGCACAGCAAATCCTCTGCTGGCAGGAAGGTTTGGGAGAACAACCTTCACCATTAAAACATCAACTGCGTGCTTCAGGCAGCAAAACTCCCTTTAGATTCTTTCAACCCTTACCCCACTAACACCTTCTGTAAGCTGTCTGAAGACTTCAGCATCCTCCACTGACTGGGGTTAGGGTTCATATTTTCAGGTTTTTACTCTCAGCCACGAACATCAGGAATATGTTGGGCCAGTTTGGGTTTGCTGGAGCAAGATAACCTGGGCACTATCGTGTTTGAAGAGTCCAGCACTTTCTTGTCCTTGAAACAGCATGCAATATGCTAACTATTCACTGTCCCCCCAAAGAACCTTTGGGTTCTGTCAATCCTGTTCTATGGAGATTGCCAACAGAAGTGCCAATTACAAGGTTGGTTTGTCACATAGATAATTGCTTACTGGGAATTAACTTCTTACAACAAGCTCCTGATTTCCATTTTTATTCCAGCAATGGAAATACATTGTAGCATGAATCACCACAGAGAATGAGAAGTTTCCTTTAGTTGCGTGTATTTTAAAGAGCCTTTTCTTATCGGGTAGAGGTGAATAGTTTAAGCATTTCATGGCAGATTTAAAACAAATTAGGACATTAAGTCTAGGTAGAGTCAGTTCCTCAAGCCTGCTGTACCACACATTGTTGAAATAAAGAGCCTGCTAAACTTCCACTGATATTTTGCAGTCTTATCAGGTTTGCATCAAAAATGCTCAGGTATTAGAAGAACAAGGAATATTATAGAACATCAAGAGAAAACACCTGATCTTACCAACACAAGCAGAAAAGTAGGTGAAGCAGGGATTAGGACACAGACAAAAACACTTTCCTGGGCTCCTTCTGGTTAGTGACTGACAGTGACAAACTGCTGGCAATGCTAGCCATGAAAGAAGAGGTGGAAAGGGCTGTAAGCCACTCTGACATATACCAGTGCACTCGATGTATTTGCTATCATGATGGTACCCTTGGAGCTCTCAGGGGATTCACAACAAACCCCAAAATTGCATACGAAGGCATACAGTTTGTTTACTGAATTACACCATCATATTTTAGCACTGAGAAAACACAGAAGACAAAGCAAAATTGTCGCATAGCAGAAGTTAGCCTACCTTTTATGATTACCACATTTTTTACAGTTATCTTGCAACCTAGGCTATGATTAGAGGAAAAAAATTAATTAATATAATAGAAAAGGATTGCATTGCCTTCCATTCCTTCTTCAAGTTAGTGGGCATATATTTAGTGTTTAATCATATTCAAATCAAAGTCTCAGTCTGCCTCTAATCCTTATTAGCTAAGTAGGCACCAGTGGACACCACCATCTGGACTGCAAGAAGTGTCCTTTAGCTTTATCATCTTTGATATTTAGAATCACACAAGACTCTAAACTGGAAAAAAAATACCAAAAAACAAACCACAAACCTACAAACCCCCTCCGGTTCTAAAAATACAAGCAGAAAAAACTGTGTCTGGGGCATTTTCCTTCCTCTGACCTTTTTTTTTTCTTCCTTTCTTCTTTCTTACATACTTACATTAATATTTTTAGAGAAATATATTCTGAAATGATTGGCATAGAAGGACAGGTTTTGTCTTGCATCTTCTTCCGTTAAAATGTTAAGAGAGGTAAGAGATCCAAAAGAAAGCAGTTTCCCAGCTTGTACTGAAAATATCACTGTCACCCATCATCTGTTTGCACTCGTCAGATTTTTAAAAAACTCTTATTTTATCGTATTCACACCATCCTCCATAGATGCGTTAAAAATGATTAATGCAGCTTTGACTGTGACTGATATCCGATCAACTTTGCCAATAAAAACCCAAATAAAATTCTAAACTAGTCACATGAAATAGGATATAAAAACATTTAAATTTTGTCAACACCCTCTGTGCTTCAGCACTTCAAAATACACAGAATATTTCACTGTATCCTGAATTGCTTCATGACAAACATGGTCTCATTGCTTAGAAATGGGAGAACCAGAAATAGTCTTGGCTTGAGTTTTAGTGAAACAAAAATCACAAGACAAGACAAAAGCACCCATAGCCCAAGAGTCATACACTAAGCCTTGTTAAATCTTAAAAAACTATTGCATAAACACTATCATCCTCTTTCAGCAAAAGAGAAATAACTCGGTCTTTTCATACAAATTGGTTCAGCTTTTTGGGAAGAAAAAACCATGAAACCACATTTGGCTTACTTTTCCCCTAGTTCAATAAATTGTTGAGGTATTGAATACTTAACAAGCACTTAAAACGGAGTTAAAAAAAAAATCAACCAACAACAAAACCCAAATATGAGTAATCAGAGATTAATTTCTGTCATTTGACCTTAACTGGATCTAAGAGACCTCACAATTTTATTCTCTGATGCACTGCTATCTTTAAAAGGTTTAACAGGTAACCATTAGGTTTTACAAATTAAAAAAAAAATAAAAATTTTGCTGATCTTAAGCTTTTTATCACAAGCATCAAAGAACACCATATGAAGCACAATGGAAGATTTGAAAAAAATACACATTGAAAAAGTGAATTTTGTATACAACATTTCCTGTCAAACTAGGAGAAAACCAAACCCAAGCCTAAATGCCTCTTTGCTTTTGCTATAGTCTATACCCAGCTCCAGAAATCTGTTCCCAAGCCTACTTTGATTTATAAGCCAGTGGGACAAAAGTCTGTCTGGAATGAGTAGAGGAATACTCTAAGTCTTCAGTCTGAAAAGTTGTAAAAAAATATGAAGATATAGGAAACCTTCTATTATCTACATGCTGTGAATTGCATGAATTGTGGTAACTTGGAATAATTAATTTTGTTCAAGCAGGGAACACTGGGAAAGAGATACCCACAGTGAGATTCCACTTATTTCTAGACACAAAATGTGAGAGCCCAATAGTACTAGACAAAGCAATCTCTAATGCTTCTAACTAGAGGCACAGAACAAACATTAAACATCTTCCACTATACTCTCTCAAAAGCTTTTCAAGTTTTGCAGAGGACTTTCCCCATTTAGGGGCTTATTCAGTCTCATCACAGCACCTCAGTCTGAACACAGACTGACACTGAATCCCTTGGAAATTTAAGAGTCACTTTTGCTCAGGATAATGGAGTGGTCAATTCCATCTGCAAGAACAGCAGGTCTGACAAAACTAAATAAAGACATGAGCTATAATTTTTTTTTTTTTTTTTTTTCCCAAATATAAGTAGAGAAGTTTGCCATCCAACTTAATAGAAGCGAAGAGTATTTTCAGCCAGGCAACTTTTCCGATTTGCTCAAGAAATCTTGAGCAAAAGCGGTTAGAACATGGCAACTGCAGTCTGTGAAGAAACTGGAGAGTTCTGAAAAAATAGTATTTCTGATAAGAAATAAACATTTACTTTTTTGAATCAATTAAAAGTTTTCACAGAAAAAGTATAAATCACTTGATGTAAAATTAGACAAAAATCTACTGAATTGCAAGCCAAATGCAAAAATTGATTTTCTCTATTGCTTTGTATAAAAATATTCTATAAAAGGAATAAATTACATATATAGTGGAACAACACAGTCAAAATGTTTTGATGTTAACATTAAGCATAATTATTTTATAAATATTTAATTATACCCAAAGTAAAATTGCAGTAAAACATGCAGTTTTACTAAAACAAAATATTTCAACTTTAGAAGGGGGGCAAAGGGATGAAAAAAAAAAAGTTAGCAACACTGTCTTTCTGGAAGTTTTAGTTTCATTTAACTCACATTACCCAATGAAAAAAAAAATCTATCCCACTGGGGGACATTCAAAGAGCTCTGCTTTCCAAACTGGATGCCTTAGTACATAAATAGTTCTTTGCCCGTTTCATTTGGGTGAGCATTCCTTTTTTTTACCCATCTCTAGGTGATGTTTTTATATCTCATCATAAAATTTTAATTGAATTGTTAACTTAAAAACAGCACTGCATGTCAAAGAATCCTTGGTTTCTTTAGATCTTGCAAGCAGAAATTAAAATTTACTGTCACACTTTCAAAAAAAATCTCAATTTCCCTTGTTTTTAAGTTACATGGCTCTTTATTTAAGAAATAGAAGAACACAAAACCCAAGCAGTTACAAAGTCTTTCAGCCATGGCAATTGCAACGGTGTCTTGCATTAGGGCTCTGTAAGAGAACAGTTCTCTGTAATGCAGAGAATATCAATGGAGATTGTCTTTAGAACTGCTTCAGCAAGTGGAACTCTTTCGGATATGTGAACAAAGGGATCCCTGCCCTTCAGTTCAAGAACTCAAGTGCTTTACTTTTTAAATTTGCTTTTGAAACAAGTCTTTTCTGCTCTGAACAAAGATTCATCGGCAAATGAAAATTGACTTGGAAGAAACTCTTGGCCTATCTCGAAAGTCAGCAACCCAGAAAAAAATCTCCAGTTCAGGGTTTACACTAAATACCCAACAGGCTAAATCTGACATAACTCCTTTTGAAACAGTCAGTTCTCTGGCAATTACAGTATTTACCTGCAAAAACGTAAACCCACAGTAAGACCATATTGTCACAGACTCTGGTTCTTCCCATAGCTGGGCAAAGGGAGAGGTGTAAAGAAGGCAAGAGAGGAGTAGCGAGTCTAGGGGAATAAATTCCTTAGCTTTGAAAACTCAATCCAACCTCTCTTCCCCTATGACACCGTGGAATAGAAAGAAAGGCATGTTTTCCATTCTTTGAACCACTACCCTTGCTCTTATAGCCAGAGGCTTCCATGTAACTGTGTCTAACATGAACGTACTTCTTCCCGAACATAAAAAGGTGCTTCCTGGACAATTTATTTTCTTGTCTTCCAGAAAAGAAACATAGAGATTGGAGGTGAGGCCTTCCTGCAAGATGCCATCCTCTAATTACTCCAACTATCAAAACTAAGATGACTCATTAAAATTGGATGAATACAGCTGGAAGGCTATTTCCTATCTTAATTCCATCTTAATTGTGAGAGCAAATCAATAAAACTTTGGCATCTCCTTTAATTCTGTTGCCTAATTCTCTAAATCAATAAAATTACAAAACTGCTCAGGAACACCGGTCCCCAGCATACTCTTACCTTGAGTGCCTGCGTGGGCTGTCTGAACAAAGAAAGCTCCCATAAAGCAGCCAGCTCCATTAAAGAGAGTTAAAAAATGCATGGAAATCCCTCTAATTCTTTCTGGCACAAGACGGAATGAAAGTAAGGAACCTTAGAAAGGAAGCAAATACAGTTACAAGTTAAAAACAGAAGTGAATGATGGTAGAAGGTAGATAGGGTAGAAGACAAATATCTGAAGTGTCTCTAAAAGAGACTTTCCATAAGTTACACAGAGAATGTATTTGCTGCAGAAGGGCAATCAGATCTTTTTGCATATGTCCTATTTACAAAGGTTTATCTAAACTGTTTAAATGAATACCTGTGACAAACCATTCCACGTACAACTAACAATACTCCGTAAATATGTAAAGATTTTTCACCCAGACAGTAGCTATCATGTTTTGAAACTTCAGGCACAGAAAGAAAAAAGAAACACCAGCACAATCAGCAAGCATGAAGACAGCAGATGTGATATTTCACTGCAGGACAGTGGGACCTCCTACAGCAGAGCCAATTCAGCACGGCCACAGGTAAATACTTTTGAAATCTAGAGCTCTACCTTAATTTGGACAGTTACCTTGCTTTAGCTGGATGACGATCCTGTTCCACAGAGAGCAACCCCAAGAGCCACTGACTAGTTTTTAAGAAATTGTTCTTCACTTTCTTGCCAGAAGACTAAATCAGAAGCAGCAATGGTTTTGATGGTGAGGGTTAGCAGTAGCATGCTCTTATAGCATGGATGACTGTAAATAACCCCATCAGTAGTAATTTAGCTAAACTAGGTTACAGTAACAGCAAGTCTTTATGATAGCTATTCTTTCTGAGTAATTTTCCATGATTATCAAAACTTCTTGTTTCCTAGTTTCATATCTTAAGCCTTCACCCACACTTGTTCTCCAAGCCCCAGTGTCTCCCAGCCTGCTTTATCAGTTGAGTCTGAATGACCTCCAGCTTGAGAAACTTGTCAGCAGAGGATCCTATTTGGATGGTGAGTTGCCTGAAGCATCTCTGAATACAAATGAAATTCTTCCACTCTTTTTAATTTGGATGTCCAAATGAGAGCGTTGGAAACATAGTAAAGAAAAGAAAAAAATACTATGGGCAGTGTTTTTGACTCATTCACAAGAGGCACCAAAAGCCTCAGGGCGAGAGAAAGCAGGTGAGCCTGGGACACCATCTGTAGATCCAACAGTCCAGTTTGAAACACTGTACAGTCAGCATCCTAGCTAGTTTGAATCACTACGAGCCTAAAAACTGTTTTGTTATTCCTCCTTTTATAAAAGCAGGGGTGCAAAAAATGCATCTTGGTCAAATTCAGACTGGGTAATTGTATCCTACTTACCTAAATTACCCCTTCTTTCTCGCTGCTGCTGTGAGCTATTAAACAGCTGCTGCATTTCACCCTGGAGACTATTGCATTTCATTGTCAGGTAAAGCGATCCCCAATATATCCTTTAACTAACTGAGCTGCTTGTTATAAGGCTTCCCATTTCAGAATGCTTTGAGACAGGTTGATGGGCAGACGATACTCTTGCAGTACTTTAGCAAACACTGCAAATCTGCTCTGGAGGGCAAAGCAGCTCCAGTGCACCAGAGAGCTTGGACACTGGCAGTGCAACACAGCTGCTGGGGTCAGCAGGTTGGCTTCCCTTCACCAGCAGTTTCATGTGCTGCAGGGGTAAATGCCTGATAATATTGTCCCACAGAATGGAGTAATTCTGTAGGTTTGTGGGGGAGTTTTGTGGCTTTTTTTTTTTTAATTTATTTTTTCCTATTTTTGGTGGTGGTATTTTGGGGGGTTTTGTGGGGTTTTTATTTTTTTTTTTAATTTTAAATCATTGGCCTTGAAAAGAGTAATTTCCTAGTTTAAACCAAGTTAGTGTTACAAATTCAAGCTGTCAGAGGCCTGTGAGGTCTTACACTCTAACACTGTGGAGGAGAACAATTATTTTATCATTGTTCTATTTTGTTTTTTAAAGACTGCCTCCGTGCTAGGGAAATGGTAAATGCTGATATTATTAAGAGATGCTCATGCCACCTGAAGCAGATGATTACAGAAAATTCCTATCTACAAGATAATGAAATATGTTGTATAAACACAATTGAAAGTATCAGGGCTCAAATGCAGATAAAGAGCTCAATCTGCCAAATCCAGATCCTCTAACCAAGTGCTTCAGAAATGAGATATCTCCTCTCTTCCCTCTGATTACAAGTGTGAACATTTCTGTCTTCAACTTGGATCGTGTACTTTTAGGTCAAGTAAATTATTATGATAATTGACTTTGACCTTCTGCATAACAAAGGCAGTAAAATGTCAGGAAAGGTGAAACAACTATTTAAGCATCTAGGCTGTCATTACCATTCATGGAGATCCACTGAATGGTCCCTGAACAGCAATTCAGTTCAAATTGAAGTAGAAACCTAGAGCTCAGTTCAGTAACCTGAATACAGATGCCAGAAATGCCCTAGTGCACCTTTGCCACCTGCACAGAACTGTCTGAAAAGGTGCAAGATCTACAGGAAAATCATGTTCTTCTTCAGTAACAGCTGGAGGCTCCCCGGGTACTGTAAAGAGCCTGTTCACCCCATGTGCATAGCCTGGGTACTCTGTGACACCACGACTTCAGGCACCTATATCTGGGCAAGTGAGTGGAGGCCTGCATCCCCATCAGCTACAGCAGAAATCTACAATTTTAGGTACCTACCCTTAGTTTTCTACATGCAAGTCACAAACTCAGACTTAGTCCCATTTACCTGGGTCCCTAAATCACACCTCTAACTTCAGCCCTCAGTGAAATGCTTAATCTTTATTTAAACGGGAAAGAAAAATTTTCATCCCCAAAAATTCTAATCACAATCTTTTAAAAAGGTTTCTCAAAAAAAAAACCAAAAAAACCCCCCAAAACTCCAAGACAAAGTTTTATTTCTTTTCTAAAGGCTAATGTCATCTTCCAGTCACTGGATTTCTGTTGTGTCCCAGCATGCTAGATTAAAAAGATTTATTCTACCAACAATATTCTTCTCATGCTTCTGCATTAGAAGACTGTAAGCAAGCCACATCCTAACCTTTTTTTTTATAAGCTAAACAAAGAAGGTCACAGTTTTCAGT
This sequence comes from Trogon surrucura, assembly GCA_020746105.1. Classification (NCBI taxonomy): domain Eukaryota; kingdom Metazoa; phylum Chordata; class Aves; order Trogoniformes; family Trogonidae; genus Trogon; species Trogon surrucura. Next base: position 149,839,631 of record CM036617.1, on the reverse strand, counting down.
TATACTTAGCCTGTAACCTAGAAACCACATTACCTGCTTAGAAACCTGTCTCAGTTAAGTACTTGAGAGCTATCAGATGAAGAGACATTATGAAAGTGCTAAGTATTTAAAACGAGGGAAAATTACCTTTTTAGTGACAGACCGTGACCCACCGCTCTCAGTAGTCTTAGAGTGTAAGAATGAAGCTGAGACACTTAAGTTATTTCCCGCTCTTAAATAAAGATCTGAAAATTTCTGGGGTTATACTAGAACAATAGACACTCAATCTGTAGAATTAAATGCCTGTAGAGATCAGCTAGTCGATTACTTATGTCTCTAAGTGAATGTTGATTAGATTATTTTTGTAATGCAAATATCTTTTTTTAAGCTCTGCAAGCCAAAACACTGGTAAGCACTCCCTGTGCTCCTCTGAAGGAAATAATCCTCAGGAATGTCAGTGTAGATGTGGAAAAGTAAACTACAGAAGGGAGAGAAGGTTCAGACTCACAATCAAGCGCACCACAAGTCTGCATAATTTGTGGATGGCAAGCATGAACTAAGCTCTGCTTGTGTACTGCAAAACAGGAATGTGAATCTACAGGTCCATGCCACAAGCTGAGGCACAATGCTCTGTGCAGGCATGTTTGCATGACTGCCACTTGGAGTACAGAAAAAAATCTTGCATCTGCCTAAAATATTCTCCATATTAGTCTGCCAGGTGAATTGTGCTACCTGCCTGCATATGCTCTGTGTTAGGAAACAATGTGCAGTAATTCTATTAGCAGGGCCCAGAAATGGAAAGGGTTAGTCCTAAGCTAGTTCATCTTGCTTTGACTGTGGCTTAAAAAGTGCTCAGACCATAACGACAGCTCAGATGTCATGTGCATTCCATGTCAAGAAAATCATCACAGAAGAGTTCAGGTCAAAAGGAACCTCAGGAACACATTTGGTTCAGGTCCTGTGTGAAGCAGGTTCAGCTTCAAGACCAGTTTGAGCCTTGAATCCCACAGGTCTGATCATCCCTCCACCAAACGGGGGCTTACACACCCTAGGGACCCGACCCGGCTGTACTACCTTCCAGTTAATCTGGAACAATGTCATTGCTCACTCTGAGTTACAGCCAGCAAGACAAAATATGCTGCTCTGAAACAGGTAAAGTACAGATCTGCTCATTAAGCCTGTGGAAGAGAGCCAGGGATAAAATATCAGATGACAGTAATTATTTTTAGGAAGCTGACATCATTCTCTGTGAATCAGGACACTTGCTTTAGCCATTAGATTTTACTTACAGGAGGGAGTTACCAAGGCTTCAGCCACTCCAAGTAGGATGTACTGAGGAGCTAGGTGGAAGCAAGGCATGGAGGAGACCAGGAGGACCTCCTCGGCAAGCGTCTGCTCCACCAGAGGGAAATGCTTTCGGTGTATTTCAGAGAAGCCAGCAACCACCATGGAAAGTGCAGCAGATAACTGACCTACAACTGGGTAAAGAGCAGAGAGAGCATTCACCAAGGCTGTAGTTACAAAATGATTATGCGTTTAGAATGAATCAAATTCCTAGGACATGCAAAAGAAGCTTCCCCCCATCTGGCTTCCCTAGTATATCCTCTCTGGACACAAAGACGAGGAGAAGAAGAAAAGGCATCAGCAGCTCTTTCACATATTGCAAGAGAATGCGTAAGAATACAGCCACCAAGCAGGGGGAAAAATCTTCAAGCAGAAATAAGATTCTGAAATGTACACATATACCATATGCTTTACCCATTTTTTTTTTTTTTTTGACACAAAAAGGAGTAGTGTGGGCAGTTGAAGTACCGGATTTCTCAGACGGCAGGTCATGGTAGATGGGAAAGAAAAAAAAAAAAATCAGCAGCGCATATCACACCTCACGAGGTCAAACGTTCCTATTTTTTCCCCCTTTCTCCCCCACTATAGAATTCCTTTGAACTACTTTCGAAAGTTTGTTGGATAGTGGATTTGCTGGACTTTAACATTTTAGGATGAGATGCGCTTCATTACTGGGAGAGATAATCCCGCAAGTTTTTAAATGTTTACTCATAAGCTGTTAGACTACAGCCGCCTCCTGCCTTCAGCTGTCCTGAAGAAGTATCACAGCATGACCGTAATACGCCAGCTCCACAACACATGTCAACATATTACTTATTTATATATATTACCGCACAAGCAACGCGTGGAGTCTTGCCACCTGCTTCAGTGGTAAGGCACCAATACAAGCACTGCAGAAGCATACAGAGCAGGAAACACCCCTGTATATTTAGTCTCATAATGTAAGATAAAAGCTTCTAATAAGCTCAGATGTGTTTTAAACACTGCACGCTTCACCACACATTACAGAGAAGACATTAACTTAAATATATTTTTTTATTTTTCTTGATGTTGATAGCATGAAATGGCTCTAGCCTCTCAGAAAAGAGAAACACAAAGTGTTCAAGTCTCCTGAACTTGAAACTTACATACTTCTGCTGTGTTGAGTTCCCCTTCATCTTAACTAAGTTTGCGATTCCTCAGCATTTCTAAACTGTAAGTATAGGTGTGAGAATTTAGTTTCCTTCAACAGCTTTGGCTCAAACATGTGGACTATGTTTTTCAACTTGTCTTAGAAAGCCTCATCTCACTTCATGACCACAGATTGTCACACTTACTAGATTTGACGTTGACTGTTAAAAGCTTTTGTTTCATATTTTATTTATAACATATATAAAGTTTGTCTCTCTGGGCGTCAGGACAGAAGAGACAAAAAACTCATACAGCTCAGTGGCCTTCTCCTCATTATATTTTTGTATCCACCAGCACAGTTTTCCTCTGTTTTCACAACTTTTAAATACCCTCTTCCCCAGCTAACCTGAGGTTTGGAAGGTGTTTTGCTGTTAAGGCCCCTCTAGTGCTTAATAAAAACATCAATGAATTATTGCTTGAATATTGATGACGAGAGGGAATTCAACAGCATTTTCCAGCCAATGCATCCTATCAAGGCCACGTATAAAGCCCTCAAGGAGCTTCTTGTAATCTACCAAAGCAAGAGTTTCCTAGTGAAAAATTACATTAGTGCTAAAAGAAAACTCAAGCAGTTCAATATTACTACACAGTGCTCTATTTTAAGCATTTTCCTTACTAAAAGCCAAAGCATTTCAGAAAATGTATCCTCTGAATGTCCAACAATTGCAGTATTTCTTTCATGACATTATGTGGCAGAGGAAGAAACTAGGATCTTTGGAGACCTGGTTTTCCTCCTACTTCTTGCCCCTTTAGTCTTCTGTAAAACAAGCAGCTTGGAAAAACTATCTGGGGCTTTCTTTTACAGGAGAAGAAGCTGTTTAAAGAGCACTTGGGGATGATTCTAGGACAAGGTTCTTCATATCATCTAAAGACTAAGGCTATATTGGACTTTTGTGGTGCCTGATCTCATATCCTGAGTAAAATAGGTCAAAAAACCTTCCTGGAATTAATACTTATTCAAATTTTTAGGGAGAAATGGTCATCAATTCCCACATCACCGCTAATAGACATTGGAGTGGAGGCTTGGTTTTTGTTTCTGTATGGAGAGCTATTCTCCACATCACTTTTGGATGGAGTAAATCCAAGACTAATAAGATATTTCAGTAAAATCAGACATGAGTAATATTAGAGCAAGAACTTCTACGGCTCAGTTACTTCAGCTAGAGCCTCCTGAGTGTAGCTGATGGACAGCTACCCAGCAGACACACATCTTCAGTTCTCTGCTGAATCTTGCCTACTATGGACTAAATCAAGCAGCATAAAGCATAAAAAAAATAAAAAACCCTCCCAAACTCAACAACAAACCCCCTACAAACAGACAGCTATGAAACTGGAAAAACTCTGTTTACCACGTTTTTCATAAAGAGGTCCAGATATTCAATACATTCAGGACACTATTTAAATTCATGTTAAGATTTTAAACTTTTTTTTTTAGATCGTGCCTAATTTGTACATAAACCAACAACTATGAAGTAACATAAATCACAGTTTTTATGTAGATCCTTATTAAAGAACAATCAGATATTTCAGCTAAGTATTGTCTGTATGGTTCGTCCTTGAAAACTGTTAAATCCTTTATATACTGAACTTTTCTAGAAAACTGTTTAAATTCCTTTCTCTTACAAGATTTGAATTAAAATGTAGTTATAGGCTAGCTTAACATCAACAGCGTATTTATACTTCCAATTTTGTTCCTGAAAATAATTGTGAACCTAATTAACTGTTGGCAAAAACATTGGCACTTAGAGGTCTACCATATTTGCAGGTGCAGTCATATACTTGGATATCTAAAGTCATTGCCTATACTCACAGGTATTTTTATGCCTCAGGTCATTTATCACCCCTAACAGGAGGCTATTTTAATAAATGATGCTATTAAGAATAAACCACTGCATATATTCTACTGCTGTTCAACATAACCAGATAGAACATTAATACTAACTTGAAATTTCCATGGTTTTAAGGAAAATTATTATCTGAATGTGCTTTTTGTGGTTTAATGCAGATGTTATTTTAAAAACTAGGGTAATTGCAACCTGCTGTGTTATATGCATCTGGTTTGTATAAAACTTAATAACACTCTTAATTAGGCTAATTTAGTCAGATTAATACCTCTGTGTGTGTCAGTACTCACTGTGCTGCTTGCCATGGGGCACTGAATTAATAGTAGCACACTGAGAAAATAGTCGTTTATAAATATTTTTGTCTGAGGCTTGTAATGCAGGCTGGAAGATAAAAAAATGTAAGAGGCTTAATGAGAATATATACAAAAGGGAAGAGTTTTAAGTGAGTACAGAATGGAAGTTGCTTTCCTGGTTTACTAGATGTAGCTGATATCAGAAGATGGTTGCAGAGGAGCCCTTCAGATCCTAGTACATGAGGTTTGGGCATTAGGGGTAATTAAAAAAAAAATAAATCACTTCAGTGTCAACAGAAGGAGGCCCAACCCCTGCTAAAACCATCATTAGTTCTAGGCTATGAATTTGTCTGAAATGAATACCAATCTACAAGCCTGAGTTTACAACACTTAACAACTCTCAACAGGCAGGACTTCTTTGTACCCCTTCTATGAGGAAGGGGTAATACTTCACCTCTGAAGATCCCCCTTTGCTTTACTTTAAGTGTACAATAGCGTATATTTCAGCTTCGGACAATTATCCTGTACTAGATAGACAAACGAGAATTCTAGTAGAAGAAAGCTCTCCAAGTAACCTTCCAAATGTGAAATGTTCACTCTCTTCAATGGGAACAGCAGTCCACTGATACGCATCCATTTCTCCTTTATGTAGTTTTCTGCATATTTGCTTTTGCTTGCCAGTTCTAAAACCACTTCTTGCAGACACAGAATTAAACTAGATACTTTTATTTCACTTGTGATACAGCTGCAGTTTGGAATAAACCACACTCTAATGGTAACACAGTTCCCCCTCTTATGAGCTGCAGTCCTAACCTTGATAAAATCACGACATACAAATATGAGAAAAAACAAACCCTTTGTTCATAATGTAGTTATTTAAATCCAAGCTCATCATTTGGAGCAACAAACATTTCTGGAGTATCAGAGAGCAACTAACTGAGGGACTCTTCCATTCACCCAAGAGGCAAGACTCAGGCTTAAATGGTTAGTACCAATTCTCTCACTAATTCCTTAGGATGACTCCTAGTTACTTGTGAGTGTGTCTCAAAACTTTCTATTCACTAGAAGAGTCTCAGCTTCTGTCTTACACAAATGCTACACATTTTTTCTTGATATCTAGTGTGTGTTTTCAGGACCATCAGGACCAATTCATTTCAGACATATTCACTCCTGAGCATCATCCCAGAACAAGTCCATCTTAACATTTATTGTCAGAAATAATTGTATAGGATCACCCACCAACTACTGGAGTTTCTCTTTCAAAAACAGAACACGTATTCAAGCTATAAGAACACATGTATTTTATACATACCAATGTAAGTTGTTGGACAATGTCCAGTGTCCTTGGAACTCAAGAGACATGAGTTAATGCATTCCAAAACAGGGACAAGAATCAGTAGTGGCACAATGCTTATCACATTCATTGCTGCAACTGGCAAGACAAATCCACTGAAGTGCAAGTTGGAATTCATGGTTTGGAGATAATATCCTGAAGGAATCTGTATTGAAGAATAGAACCCAACTCCTTTAGTACACCAGATACATTTCATGGATAAGATTTTTATTGTATCTGGAAACTTCTCCAACTCTTTTCCTTCTGAAGAAGTCACACTAAATCAAATAGCTGCTGGCCAAAAGAAACAACCATTCGTGATTAAAGTCTTTTGGAGAGTGACATTCTCCTCTGCCAGAATGTAATATTTTCCTTCTGTTCCATTTCCTCATGAATTTAACAAATCTAAGCATCAGTCCATTAGTTTATTTGATCATCCCTAGTTAGAGCTATCACCCAATATACTAAATGGTTCTGCCTAACACTTTAGTCACTGCTCATAGTGTTTAACAGAACAGAATCTTAGAATAGCAAGATGCAGAGTTACTTTGAACTTCTGATTGTGTGCTCAAGGTGGGAGTAATTTTTAGAACACTCTAACCAGCACATGGCTTTAAAAGCTACAGGAAACGAAGATTTAGACACAGTCACAGAATGAGTTGAATGCAGCTGACAGTCATAGCAGCTATATAGAGGACTTCCTTCTACTTCTGGGAATTAAAAACAAAAGAAAGCTAATAACCAAATGAGGACCTCACCATTGGCAGTCATCTGGGTATGAAATTAAGTAGATTTATAAGACTGCCTGTCACTTAAAAGCAAATAACTCCTCCTGTTTGTGTGAGGCTCTACAGAATATCTGTTGAGTTTACTAAAACAAAACAAAAAACCCCAAACAAACAAAAAACCCACAGTGACTTCTACCAACAGATTTTTCAGTTTGTTTCTTTGAGGAAGCTTAATTACCTAAACATTGCAATTTCACATGCTTCAAGGAGTTGTAATCCGCTCAATTTTATAGACTGATGGGCAAAAAAAAGAGAGGTAGCTTGAGCAATTCACAGAGTGCAGTCATGACAGAACTGCTTTCTTTCCTCAGTTTCTGTTTTTCAAGAGCTCGGGATTGCTGCAGCATTCTGAATGACCCTTCAACATAACTGGTAATGTCAAATCCATGCAGAATATTACTGCTTTATAGCTGCCTGAAAATTAACATATAGTTAGTAACTGAGCTCATGTAGGTTTCTCATCAACGTTTACAGTCAACCCTACTCACTAGGAGTGTGTTCAATGCTAAGGAAATACTCAAATGCTCACTCCTAATAAAAATATTTTCATGTACATTCCACCTGCAAAAGAAAATATAAATTGTAAGAGAGTGAGTAAACGGCGACAGAACTATGAAATATCAGAATTGAGCCAAATTTTTTTGGTTCCTTCTTTCCACTCTCTATTGCAAATCAGAATTGACTTCTTAATAGGAATCAAAATATCATCAACATAAATCATAGGCACTGAAAGCTGTTAATAATATGGAAGAAATATTATTAGTCTTTACAAAAGAGATACTGATCTATTGCCTAGTCCAAGAAGAGCATTAAATTTACTGGAAATTCTCCCAAAGGAATTAAAGCCATTTCCTTCAGCAGTGCAAACACTTACATTTTCTAGATATATACCTGATTACTAAACCTCTGATTAACGATATCTGGTTCATATTTGCCTGGTCATTAATGTACAGCCTAGGCCATACATATGCATTTGTCAATCTAAGGTTTTTTTTTTTCTGTTTGGGTTCTTTTTTTGCTTGGGATTTTTTTAGTTGGTGGTATGAGGAGGGAAGAGGAGAAAGAACGAGGCAGATGGATGGGAATGTAGGATGCTAGCAAGAGAGAGTGTTAATAAAGCAGTATACACTAGATATTTGTAAGAATTTCCTTACACAGCATTTTAACACCAATAACTAAAAATGAACTTCTGAGCCAGCACATAAATTTGTTATTCCGGTTTCCAAGGGGTAAGCTACCTTAAACTACTGCTTAACCAAGATCATCCAGACAGAAATGAATCTGAAGGAATCATGTCAGCTTAAGCGGCTTTGTGACATATTTACATTTATATAACATACACATACTCAGAAAGAACCACATAGCCTGATGGAGAGACTGTGAAAGGACTGCTTCTTTCTACAAACAGAAACCCACCGATTTCCAGTGTAGCTACACCAGCCCTATAATCCTGTCAAAACGAGAAATACACGATCAAAAGAGCAAATAAGGATTTTCTACTTCTCTCAAAAAGTGAGTGAACATTAAAAAAATTGGAAAAATATATTTTTGAAGAAGAATACTGAGCCTGAGGCTCTGATAACTGCAACACAGCAGCATGAGGAGCACAGGACTCCAGCACTAGATGTTTCAGCCATTCAGGCTTCAGTAGAAAGCAGTCACACAAGCTCCTTAATGAGTCTTGGCCGAGTCAATTCTACTCATTTGATGAGATGAGAGGATATAGCAACATATATTCTCAAGTAATTAAAAATACTCTGCAAGATTGCTCTGCTGGTAAAGCAACAGTTAAAAACCCCCATGCTTAGGGACACAGTAGTAAATGCATGTCACAGTATATTTCAAGATTTTTGTTTAAAAGTATGTATACCCACCTGCATAATACATGTTCTGTACAGAATTTGGAAAGCAAACAATGGGAAGAGCCTGGCGAGCGACTTCGTGCTTTCCACCTGAATCTCGTTGTATTGACCACCATAGTTTTCCTTGGCGTGATCTAGCCAGTTTGTCACTCCTCCACTAAAGTAGCGATACCGCACGCAGCAGGTTTTCAGCGCACTGGCAATTACGCCGAAAGTCGTCAGCAGGGAACTGTCTGCAAACAGAGATGTTAGACATTAATGTATTTTTACTTGCTGCCAAAATAAACAAGACTGAACATTTTGGGAGGGAAAACACAACCCGATATATACACCTTTATGTCTTTTTTGGGGAGGAAGGCAATCAATAACAAACTGGATTTGATTCAAAACATTCTTTTTTGGAAGACAGTTGGTCCACAATGTAATTGTTACAAAAGCAATCCAGCCCAACATCTACAGAGAAAAGGCCCTTTGCTACCAGTTATGTAACCCACTGCAAAAACTTGTTGCTATAGTTGAGCATGTAAGGTATTGCTTTCCTTTGATTTTGCTTCCTACTCATTGCATGAGGTTAGTCTTAAATTCAAGACAGTACTGAAATATTGCGTATCTGCTGAAGTCCAGCAGCAAGGGAAGGGTAGTAGTGAAATGAGAAGGGAGCTCAGAAGAGGACTGAGGAAATCAGAGAATTTTCATGGATGCATTTCAAAGCCAGAAATAATATCTCATGATTTCCAAGCATCATGCTGTAGCAGAGAAGTTTCCAATCTAGTAATTGGCATACTAAAATTTGCTCACTGGTTACCCGGATCAGGAATTGCTAACCTGGTTCTCAGATTCAGAAGAAATGGAAGTAAAATGAGGACAAGACTGTTAGCTTCAGGCTTGAGAACACAGACTCATTTACCTTTGTTAAGTTGCCATTCACGCAAATAAGGTTTATAGCACTTTTCTGCTTTTTTTGAGATTGTTGAAGCACTACAATAGCTTGGGTATCTATAAATAAGCATTTTCCAAAAAGTAAGGTGATCTAAGATCACAGAGGGAAAATATCGCCCTACTATCTCTGGTATGGAAATTAAATTGTGGAAAAATCCGTTGACACCTGTTAGAAGCACTTGCTCTAGAGTATCAGGAAATAACATTTTATTAGAAAACCTAACGTAAAATTTTCAGGCTGTTTAGCATTAAAGTGTAGACTGCTGGCATCATTGAATAATATCTGAAGTGGCATATCAAAGCTTGCAAAGACAGAGTTAATACAGCTTTCATTGTTCTGTATGACTGTACCAGGTAGCTATTCTTACCACTCATTAAGTGATGTTTAAGTTTAGGATCTAAACCTTTTCAAGACCAAATCTGAAGACTAAAAGAAAATTCTGTGGACTTCCAGAGTGACTTGACTAAAAAGCCAACCAGAAGACATGTGGGACTCGGAAGTCTTGTGAAAGCAGAGTTATTCTTCAGAAATAAAAAACCAAAAGGTAGTAGAAAAGTCCATATCAGCTCAACTCATTGGCAGATCTATTAATTACATGTTTTAGGTCAGAGAAGTGATAATTTTTTGCTTCACCCTGTGCTAGAGGTTGGACATTCACAAGGAAGGAACGAAAAGCAGTAATGTGGTGTTACTGCTCTACAAGGGTTTGAACCCAGTTAGTGTAAAACCAGAAGAGGCACAGAGTATCCCATCACAAGACCAGCAGACAGCTCAACAAAGCAACAACACAGCTGTGTCCTGATTTATCTGATCTAGTCTCAAAGATGGTCATGGCCATGTCCTTTCCTTTGGAATCAAAGATGTTGGGCAGACTTTTTTTTTAATCTCATTGAAAAAGAAAAAAATAAAAATACTGAAATATACAACAAATCCTGACATTTCCCTGCTTTTCCCAAAGGATCAGCCAAGGCCCTCCTTGATTTCAGTCAGCTACCTAGAAAACATTGTTTTCTATGAGGCAAAACAGACATTTAGCTGTGTTTCTTGGCATGGAATTCCAGCAGATTATAAGATCTAGCAAACTAGGAAGATAAAGCTGCTTGAAGCTGTAATTCAAAAAGCAACTTGAATGATACACAGACCTAATTGATATCAGGAGGATTTTGCCAATGATGTAGGTGGAATAACTATCTCATCCCTTCTTTAAAAGAAAGGGGGTAAACCCTAAAGGACTCTTACAGTGGTGAATCCTTCAGATTACAAACTTAATCAGCTAGTAAGAGATGTTTAAAAGCATAAACATTTGTATCAGTACACACTGTGTAGATAAATATCACACATGCTATACTTGTATCTAAAACATTTTCTTAAAAAAACCCCACCCTACCTGTATACATATTAAATTGTAACTTTCAGAAAGTGATTTTCTTTCTCCTTTATACTTCAGCCCTTGGCTCTAATGTTCTGCTACCTTGACCTTGATCTAATCACAGATACCCATGCTACTTAAGTAAAACGTCTCTACATTGCACCTTAGATGGTGGATACACATTTTTTCCTCATCTCTGGTCACCTGTCAGTCCTCAAAATTACAGCAGTGAGAAGAAATGCTTGACAGCTAAACATAATTGAATGCATGATCCATATTTGAAATAGAAAAGGCAGCATATATAAACCATTTAAGGTCACCTATAGATTTGAATTATAATTCTGAAAAATTTCCAATTTCATCATCTCACTGGACATACAAAGTGTATTATCTTTTATTTTGACTAAGGAGATAAAAAACTTTCCATGTATTAGTGTAGAGGATGGCATTCTGCAAAGACGTGGAAAATATATGATAAATCAAACAACATTCATAGGGAAAAACACTAGTTTTGTTGATGGCCAAATAGACACAATCTACAAATCTATGACATTCTACTTTTGTGGATGATGTTTAAAAATTATGTCTAAATAACATTCTACTTACTGGAATTAAACTAGCTAGATGATAAACTACAGATTTAGTCCACATGAAATAGTGCAGCTCAGGGGTAGATACTAAAAAATATCTTTACCTTCTTGGGTTGTAAAACTTGTTGTGAGCCCCAGCAAGCCAGTCAGCCACCATTCTCTTCATAAGAAGCTAGCTAATTTGATGCTAGTCTTTGCAGACCTCAGCTGCATATTATCAAGAAATTTTGAGTGCACTGTGGAAGAAATGCATTTCTTTGGCTCTTTTTTTTTTTTTTTTTTCCATGAATCTCTTTAGTGACATCCTCACTATGATATTCCCAGGTGCTTATTTATGCATTCATTCTCTCACTGCTAAAATGTTTTTGCTTAGACAAAAACCCTGAAATAATTTGCTTTCGGTTTCTTGGTTCTATTTGAAAAGGAACAGCCGTATTCTAGTCACTTAGCCTCCACTTCTATGCCTGTGCTTGGTCAATGGAGAGGGCTAGCAGCCATCAAAGGATTTCGTAGAGCTCAGGTACTAACTTGTGAGGCCACAGAAACATAAGAACTTCTGTATTAAAGTAACTGCACAGTGCACACAGGAACTATTTAGAGCTATTTAGTGTTTCCAGTTATTCTCAAATGTGTAAAAACACCTGACATTGTTTAAGCAAGCGTGTTGGAATAACAATTAGCATCAGATGTTCTGCAAGATAAAGGCATATAAAAGTACGTTGCTACTGCTGCATATTCCTGTTTAGTTGACTAACTAAGCTTAGCTGTCCAGGTGGAAGTTCAGGTTGAGTAACGGAGTCCACTTAAGGGAGAAAACACAAGTGCACTAGTGTCAAGTGCAAACTCTGCTTCAGCTGACCGAAACATATTGGGTGTAGGCTGAACCAAACATGATAAAGTGAAGTCCACCAGCAGCACCATATTTTACTTCTTGCACATGCAAATGCTTTGACACATGCCTTCAACATAGCAGAAAACGCACCTAAACTTAGCAGAGACTGCTTTCCAATTTTTCAGCCTATGCAGAATCTCCATTTGTGTCTTTACAAGGGATAGATGTTGCCTCTTACACACGGACCTTGTACAGCTAAAACCCAAGTATCTCCAACTAAACAGGGCAGAGTTGTGGAAGAAATTGCTTAGATATGCAAGTTGATCTCTTCTGTGAAAATAATCTCTAAAGATATCTCCTCAGATATAGTTGCCTCTTACCTGTTTTGGGTTTGTAAATCATTTCACCTCGCACCATGTGAATTGTGATCATAGCCATAAGCACGGACACAAACGGGATAAGAAAACCAAGGTTTCTCGCCACAGAATGCTGGATATAAGAAATGCTGACAAAGACAACTGCCGAATTTAAGTTAACCAGCCAATAAAACCTAGTACACACAGACAAAAGAGAAGAATGGAGAGGTTGAATAATATAAGGCCTTTACGGAAGCATAAAACATTAAATTAAAGGCATGGTTAATAACGATGGACAGCATCAGTACCACACACACATTGACACAGCGATTAACATGAAATTTCACTTGGATGTTTCAGCTGCAAGAGGTATATGATTAAAGTAAATCTACAAAGGCAGTAGAGCTGAACAAATTATCAATCTAGTGCTGGACATTTTTGTGGATCAGACTAAATATATCACCATTTACCACTTATATATTTAATATCTGATAACATAAGCTTTGTGTATGCAATATCGTCAAATCAAATACTTTAAGCTTAAGAGAGAAATGTCTTGATGTCATCATTTCTCATTTAAGAAATATTAGAATTTGATTTATCAGAAGGCATGGCTTTTCCATTAGTTGCAAGGCTCATCTTGAATTTTTGTTGGCTTCTAGAAATATCTTGATAAGGAGATTCCTCAACATAATTTGCTCTGACAGTGCTTTTGGCAGTAGAGGTGCTTCCCAAGTAAGCGATGAGCCCCTCCTATGCACAGAAGATATTAAATTGAAAATCACATACTCTTAGAAGCAGAAGACACACCACTAGTGATAGGCCTACCACAGTTTGGAACTCCTGACAGTAGCACAATAAATATGCTTTAAAGAATTATAAGGATAGCAAAAGGCATCACCCCCCAAAAAATAAAATGCTAAGACAATGCATTTCCCTGACAGGATGCAAAAGGATAACTACATACTTTTCTTATCCTAATAAATAAGTTTATACCTTCACAGTTAGGAGTGTATTGTCACCACACCTTTTTTTTTTTTTAATTCTTAACTCCTACATAACACATGAAGTCATGCATGGGAACATGCTTATGCAGCTTGCCTCACAGGACCCAGGGCAAGCGTCAGAAGAAAAGGGATGCATTTCATCAGGGCAAAGCCAATGCTGCTGAGAGTCACGCAGCAGCAGCTCTCCTGGAAACAGCAAGGACTTGCACAGCAGTGAATTCTCCTGCATCATGTACTTCTCTGAAATGACACCAAGACACATCCAAAGTTCTAAACCAATTACTGCTTCTTTTAAGTAATTTACGTTTTCTGGAGATGATACTCATCAGAGTAATGGACTTTTCCTCCCCACTGAAAACAGTCTCTAGGGACTTTGGAATTATAATGGTATAGTTGGAAGGATTTTGTACATACACATATTAACATCTGTTCAACTAAAGCTTTTTTTTTTTAAAAAAATACACAACTGGCTCAGCTAGAAATTGTGTAGAGGTTTTGAAACAATTCTTAACTGACAATTTTTAAGCTAGAAGTTTCAGTGTTTGTTTTCCAAACTTGCTAAAGAATTGTGCCTGAGCTACCTGAAGTCCTGACACTCTTCATGACTCTGTGATTGTTTCACTAGAAATAGGAAGCTCCAGAGGAAAACCTTGAGTACTGGAGAGTGCTATTGTTTTCCACCACCATACAGCAAAGTACTGAAGACTGAAATGTAAAGGTCCTGTCCTATTACAGAAATGAGAAGTAAAGAAAAAAATCACATTTTCGCATTCCCTGTGGGCCAAACAAGAAATATGACCTAATGTCAATGCACACATCAGAATTTTGAGATTTGCTCATATCACATCAACAACAGCAGATCAGAACTTAAAGAAACAAAACCACATCTTGCTAGCTCTCATATACCACAGCCAACTGATATTACAGTGTTTAGAGTTGCTTTATGTAAAGTGTCCCAGAGATCCCAGGAGGACATAACTGAATTAAATACGTCAAACTGAATATCACATCCAGCTTTGCAGGGAACAGCTACTTCCTGGAGCTCCAGCACTTTGAGGTTTCCTCAAAATGAGAGTCACATGCCAGCTTTGGAGGCTCATTTCAAGACTGCAGTCTGGATACAAATCTAAATGCTATTGTGGCATGTCCATAAAAACCTAATAATCTTGTTATTTTAAAGAAAAGCTTTCATTGTAATGACTTTAAAGCTATAACATCCAGATGTTTTCTTATCTAAAAGTACTGTTTATGTTCAGACAGTATTAAAAAGTTTTTACCTAATGTAACACTTGAGATGAACCTGCTGAATGAAACAATCTGAGATCAAGTAAAATATATAAAAATCTTCTAAAATTGAACTTTTGTCACTTTTTGGATTAATTTTGAAGACTCAGTAGATATCCCATCACTTCAAATACCATTTGCTTTTATTTTTTAAGCACGTTAAGCTCTCACAACTTATGTTTTGATTTATCCAGACTCAAACCCAGGTATTTCATGTATGGACCAATATCCAAGCTCTATGTTTTTCTGTACTACACCATTGTAGGAGGAGGTAAATTTTTTTCAGAATCGCTATGGAGTTCTCTGCAAAGACAAGCTGGGAGGGAAAAAACCCAAAGGGGCAGAAAAAGCTGAACAAAAGTGTGCCCAGGATAACTAATCTGCAGTACATGCAAAGAAAAACTATAGAGAAGAGAAGAGAAGGAAGGGAAGAAGCATAGCAGTTCATAACCTTAACCTTAGAAAAGCAGAAATCATTAGGGAAACCTAGTCAAGCAGAATCCAAGCCCCTTCACAGCATTGGTATATCCTGTTTATTTAAAAGGTTGGAGTTGTAGTTCATACTAGGGGTTAGAATTAGGCCCTAGATGAGCAAAGCTATCTTCTTCAAGGAATTAATTAGATAACAGGTAATGACAGGGTTTTTTAAGCCAGTCTTTAACTCAATAATTCCAACTGTTTAAATAGAACTTGGATAAGAACATAGGCTCCATATCACCAAGAGTATGTATGTAACCATCTAATTTTATATTACTTCAAAATCCAACCCCTGTGACAAGCACCTACCAAGAGAAAACAGCCTATCAAGAAAAAGTAATTATATTCGAGAGGTTTTAATGAGATTAAGAATGAAACTCCCATATTTTACATCTTCAGTTTGCACTCAAACAGCCCCTCCTTGAATGCCATTGCAAAAAAACATTAAATTTTTTGTAATCGCACATGTACCTTTCTTGATATTTCCAAAGTTCCAAGAACTGACCCATTTGGATTCCCTCAAGGAACTTTTTATTCATATTATATCTCCTTTGTAATCAACACTGAGAAATGTCACTTTGATTAAACACAATTCTGAATGGCTAAGACCACAGTAAAATAAATTCTCCAGAGCTATCTTTCAGAACAACTGATTGCTCTCCAGTCTTAATCCCCTAGAGTCTTATTTAATCAAAATGATGTTGCTAATTAAGGATTAAAACTCAGAACAGAGTAAAAAGGAAGAACTTTTTTATTTTAATCTTCTCTCCTATGGGCAGGTCAAGGAGGCAGAATCTGCTCTAAGTAACTAGTTTCATCCACCTTTAGTAAAGCTGCCTTATTCACTGAAGTTTGGATTTAATTCAAAACTCTCTGATATTTACATAATTGGGGAAAAAAAAAAAAAGAAAAGAATAGTCAGGAAAGCCATCCCCAAAGAAGAGGAGATCTGATTCACTAAGATCTTCATTGATTTGTCAGCATTGCATTGTTAATATGCAAATGTACTTAGTTGGTATTTTAATAACCGTGCATTTATAGGGAAAGAAGAGAAAAGGAGGCATTTTAGGGTTTATTTCACCCTGCCCTGAAGCAGGAACCTGGAGATTCCCACTGCGACTTCTTTGATCCTCACTTTACAGTTTAACCAGAAAGTACAGGTGAATGTATATAGCCCTCCGTATAGTGCTACAGAAGTGGTAAATAAAGGCAAATATAATAAAAAAAAGGTACTTTTCTGATGCACTGAGAAGAACAGTAAATATGAGGAAAAAATGTGGTTTAGGAACCATTTTAGGAACCAATTTTCCTTGAAGTTTCCTTACAAAAGTATTCCAATCAAACCAAATTCTTTGAAACTTCCAAAATCTAAACGTTTTGCAGTCAAAACCAAAACATGAAACCCACCAGCTGTAGAATCTGCCTTGTAAATCAGCAGTGAATTTCAAGGCAATGCTCTATCATCACCAACAGATATTTAGCCAACATTAAGTTACCAACCAGTTGAAAAAAGAAAGAAGTTCCTTTGGTCCACAGTCCTCGAGGTTGTATGCACTCAATGGACAAACTATAGCTCTTATGCCTCCTATTCCCAGACTAGCTGTGAGTAGTGCGAAGTAGAATACTATTTTCTGCTCCCTTTTGGTTAGCGTATGAAGAATATGTTGTTTGTCAATGTAAATATCTTCAAAGGGGAATGCCACCAAAGGTAATAGTGCTGTGCCTGCAATTGGAAAAAAAAAAGTCATTTGAAATGGATTAGTGATGTATAAGACATTTTTTTAAAGCAGTTATGTTGAAGAGAGATTAAAAAAAGAAGACACACAAGAGCAGAGTGCAAGGAGGGAGAGCCTTAACTCTGTAGAGAAACAGAACCTTTCTATATATAATAAGACAAGACCACTAAGGGTCTCCAAGAAAGCAATCTTCCTTTGAAATGCTTGTAAGAATTCAGGTTATTCAGTCAACTGAAGCGTTTACTCTCAAAAGGTAGCTTCTCTCATTGGCCTTCCCTACTGCCTGTATAGGGAGGGCAACAGCTCTCCACATGCCAGAGGACACCTGTTAAAACATGTAACTTCACCTGCTAAATCACCAATCAAACGCTCCACGGTGGAGCGTAGTTTTCTGCATCTTCTTTAAATCTCAGAGTTATAATGGGAAGCTTAATTTAACAAAAAGTATTTTTAAAACTTTTGTGGAAAATCTTTTTTCCTGAAGCAGCTTCATGGAAAATACATGATTTTGAGAAACTTTACCTATAACAGCACTGCCACAAATTGCATTTTCCGCCTCTATTCTGCAAAGTGAGCGTTGCACGTTTAATCAGCTACAGATTCTCTGAGTTGTAATTGAAGACTAAGGTCAAATTATACTGATGTCTACACCACCAATATTAGCCATGACTAAGAATACAGTTAGGCATCAAACCCTAATATGTCAGGAATTATTAATAAATAAAATTATAGCTAAAACAATATCCAAATACATCAAACTCTGTTTGTGTCACAGTCTTCTACTTTAAGATATGCATTGAAAGGAAAAGTGGCAGAAGGAAGTTCCAAATTGGGAGCCTCTGGGAGAAACAGTGGAATATAATAGCAATCATATTTTTGAGGCTGTTTGCAGAGTAGGTTTGCAATCAGCTCAGGAACATTTCAGGAATGTCTCTGAGTTTTTCCTTTTTTGCATGTCTAAACACCAATGTGGTTGGCTACTACAGAAGTAAGACCTAGGCTCAACAACTGGTCCAAGTAGAAAGTATTTCTATGAGCTTGGATTAAGTTCACAGAGTAGCCACCAGCTGTGTGCTGCACTAATCGCTACAGAACAGTCATACTTATTCTGAACAGTGCTGTTATATATAAGATCTCCAAAATAATACATAGAGAAGTTTCAGAATGTGCTAAGAGAAAGCAGGCTTTCAATACTGGTATGAGGATACAGCCTCTCTACTTAAGGCAAGGTTTTTTTATACTGGCACATGCTTAAATACATCTTTCCCTCTTGTCCAAATACCAAAGTCATACAACCTTACATACACTAAAATCTTACTGCCAGCAACTGGGAAACAGTTTCAAAACTCAAACCACCTCTCTGACTGAAGCCTTGCATTTGCACCAAACACTATAACCTCAGATGCTTATTAAAAGGACTAATTCTAAGAGTTGAGTATCTGTGTTCCAAATAGCTACGCTGCTTTAGAGGAGTCAGGCTTGTGCGCCAGCTATCCACAAGATACACATGCAAATGTTCTTTATTCTTATTTAAAGCACTGTCTTGCAAAAGTACATTGGCAAAAACACCACGACACGTTTTGTAGAGGAGAAAGAACGTAGCTGACTGTTAGAGAAGGTGACCAGAAGGTTAGAGAAAATTAAGTTTCAAACACAGCGCTCAATAACGCACTTCTGAGACAGAATTACTGAAGCATGGAGTAGTCGACCAGGGTTGTCACCTACCTAGAAAGTGTAGAAACACGCAGATGCAGACAAGCTTGATCCTGCCCACCAGGCACTCGGCCAGCCAGCCCACCAGGACTGGGGTCAACATGGAGGTGCCTACGAAGCACATATTGACAATAGCTGCCTGGTAGTTGTGATAGCCAAGCTTGACGGTGCAGAAGATGATCATGTTGCAGACGATGACAAAGAACGTGAATCTCTCGCACAGCTCCACCAGTAGCACACAAACAGCTTCCTGGAGTTTCTTCTCAGGCTGAGAGAGGTTTCCAGCATGGTTGTTTCTCCCAGGTAACGGTCTTTGCTCCTTGCCAGCAGCGTGCTTCACAGGTTGCTGCCCTTGCATATCTCTTCTGTCCACATCAGGCATGCTTGTCCTTTTTTTTTTTTTGAGCGCTACTGAATGGGGCAGCTTAAGTTACAGGTATACTTCTGCTCTCCTCCACTGTAATTAGCAAACTGGTAAGAATCTCGCT
Organism: Trogon surrucura; assembly: GCA_020746105.1. Taxonomy (NCBI): domain Eukaryota; kingdom Metazoa; phylum Chordata; class Aves; order Trogoniformes; family Trogonidae; genus Trogon; species Trogon surrucura. The sequence goes on along the minus strand of CM036617.1, from coordinate 149,820,226 downwards.
TTGAATTCCACACTTCACTACTACAATTTTTTAGGGCACCTGCCACTTTTGTGACATTACATATAGGATCAAAGAGCATACAAAAATTTTTTTAAAAAGATAAATAAAAAGCTACATCAACATTTCAGCTTCTAAATTTAGCAACACCCAGGAACTCAACCAGTTTATTTAATTAGTCCATTTGGGGGTGAACAACATTTTTTCCCCCAGAATTATATTGCCTATTAAATTATGTGAATCCAATACTGTAGGTGCAATTCACCATAGTTTAAAGATAAAGCTTTAAATACACATGAAAGATAACATTTTCAGCAGAATTCAAATAATGGATCAGGAAAATAATTTGGTTAAAATAACCTGGTACTTTAATTAGGCAACAAGTAAAGAACTGCAAGCAAAGATAAAGAGAAGGAATTAATTTTTTTTTTTTTTTTAAGGTTAACAATACCTGATCATTACTACATTTCTTTTTGGTTGAAATTCAGATAAAGTTAATTATAAAAATAAGCAATGCTACTATATTTAAGTTAAAAAAAAGAGCAGATTTTAAAAGAAAGTAACTTGAATGCACTAGCAAAGAAACAAAAACAATCTAAAAAGAATGTAAACCAGAACAGTTTCTTCAACCAGATATCGCACCATAGCTACAATGCATCATAAGGGGCAGGGGCACAGATGACATGTTCTCTCATATCAACCAAAAGCAATTACAAACCTGAAAGTAAATTAGGAAAAGCCAAACTTATAGTGCTTTATAATACTCCTGCTACCTTATCCACAGAGAAGTTTTCTGATTTCCCAGGTCAGTTTCTCCATTTTGTGGAGCTCATTAAGATCACTAACACCTGTTCAAAATATTTCCAACTAAGAATGAGAAGCATTCTTCATTTATTTTGCACAAACCCAAATTCATACACATTACAAGGCAGTGGTAATTCAGATCTGCTTCTCTAAATAGAGCCCTCAATCCCTCTGATGGTATGTTTTTTTGAGACATGGGCTTTGCTGTTTGTTTCCATCTGTCCGTATAACTACTCAAATTTTACTTCCTCAGATCTATTTAGTGTATGAGAACTCCTACATCCCAAAACAAATGCACAGTAACATATAACTGGTATGAATACAGACAGATTCCAAGACCACCTCAAAAATAAAAATAAAACTTCAAAAAGCAGCAACTGTGATTTAAACACAAAGTCTGTGAGCCCTGAAGCCTAAATATAAGTAGTAATGGATCGCTCCCTAAAATAATTTTTAAATATTTTTTTTTAATCTGCTGCAAGTCTAAAGCAAGAACTTAGCAAAGAACTTATCATTTTCAGAGACGTCCAGTTGGGGATAAAAACGGCTGTGACTTGTAGCATGCCAAGAACTATTTCCAAGAACTATTTCTGTCTTCTGATCTATGATAGCTAAAATAATCTTCACTTGGATGATCCAACCAGAGAAATCCAAACTAGAAATCACTTATAACTCACCTTATCCATCAAAGCCTAATGAAGCCAATCTCAAATCAAAAGAGGACAGACAATTGTATTTTAACTAAAAGGTGCACATCTCTTCTGTTGCATGAAATTGCTTTTATTTAACTGTTCATGAAGAAAATTCCCCCCCTCCTTTTTGTTTTAAGGAAGTACAACTGTATTTTAGAATCAGATAGCAAATATCAGGATAAATACAGTCCTTTTCCTATAGGCATTTTAATGTAAAATAGTCTGTTTTCCTACAAATTATTTTTATTTAAAGAGTGCAGAGTTTACCTGTTCTCATGGGTGCCAGCAATTCAGTATCATGGGAATCAGCAGAGACAGCAGGGCTACTAGCTGGGATGGCCGCATCTTAGTCCTCATGTGGTTTCAATTACCCTAATTTTGGGTTACAGGTAGGAAAAAGGAATAATTGGCTGAGCCTTACAAATGTCATAGAAAGGAGAAGGTGGGTCATTTTCATTGTTACTTTTGAATTGCCTTTGCATGTGACTAATACAGTTTTGGTGGTTATGATAGTCACAGATCACAAGCAGTATGTGGGTTAACATGCTCAATGCTAAGAGAATATACAACTTCATACAACAATATGATCTTTATTGATTTATTTTTTTAATCATTTCTGCAGCAATTATAGGTGATCTATCCAATTACTTGATATGGTTTTAGCTGAATCACCTGGCATTCACTTGGCTTATTCTTAATACACAAGGTAGAACTGCATAAAGCCTGATGAAAACCTCTATTACTTGTAGTAACATACGTAGAGCTTTATCTATTCTGAAGCAGCAAGAAACTAGCTGAAAAAAATAAGTATTTCAAAATCCAGCCCTGGTGGCAGTACCTCTGTCCGCCAGTAAGGACTTTGTATGTTTTTTTAAACCAAATCTTTTTTAAAGGATAGCTCTCAAAATGGGAAAGTCAGGTTTTGGAGAGAGGTTAATAAAAGTACTTGCTCTCACATAGCAGTGTCAGCTCACTAGAGGCCTGGCCATTAATAAAAGGATTGCTCTTTGGTGGCCTATCACCCAAGGTAGAAGGTTACTTTTACTCATAGTGGAAACTATACATTAGCATTAGGCAAGTGAATTAAGTTGGACAGGCTGGAACTGGAATGTTCTCTTAATTTTCTCTAGAAAGCAAAGGTTGCCAGTGTTTTTATTATGGGGACAATTTATTGAAACTGGAGAAGCAGAACTCTAGTGTCCTGTACAACAGATCCCCTGGCTAAAAGGCAGTAGTGGCTCTAGAACTCCCTTTATGTTTTAAAACGTCAGTTTCTCTAATGCTTTAGTAAGTTTAGTTCAGCTTTATTCTTACTCTTTTAAAGAACATGTGAGAGGTGTTACCCTTCATCATACCAGCAGCTGTGGTTCCTGCTAAATATCTGGGGTGGAAACATAATTGATATGGACAAGACTGACAATGCAACACAAAACTTTGACACTGTAAATAAAAAATTACATGGGTCAAATCTTTCTAGTAAGCGCCAGGATTCCCATTAATTTGAATGGGTTGAGAAATTGGGACTCAATGACCAATGAGGACTGCAATTTCAAAGTCAGGAGACGGGTCGAGCGCAAGCTCTGGGTGACAGCATTGCCAGACAGGGACAAACATGCCTGGGACTTGCTGCCTGATGGTGTCAAGACGGGTCCAAGCTGGTAGGCTGGGCACTAGCCACGATAAAGAAACACAGCTCAAAGCTGAATGACAGAAAGTGACAGAAAGAGAGAATGCAGGAAACTGCGCAAAGATGACTTTGGGGGAAAGCTTCTGGCACATACCAAGAAAGAGACTCAAATCCCTCTCTCAAGAGTGTGCAAAAGGTCTCAGTGGAAAGTGCAGACAGGATCTCTTCTAAAAAAACCTTCTTTTCTCCGCTCGTCCTACAAAAGACTGCTGTAGCCGTTTCTCCCTGAGTCCTACTTTTCCCTCATGGTAGTTTTTCGGGGTTTTTTTTTCCCTCTCTTTTATTGAAGCGGGGAGTGTGACTAAAGCCCAGAACTGTCAGGAAGCAAAACTTCCATAGCTTTTTCCACAGTACCCAAACAAGTGCAAGTCCAAGAAAGTACAAGACATGGGCATATTGGAGCAAGTCCAGCAAATCCATGATGATGATGAGGGGACTGAAGCATCTGCCATATGAGCAGAGGCTGAGAGAGCTGAAACTATTCAGCCCAGAGAAAACAAAGCCTAGGAGGACTTTATCAATGTATATAAATATCTGAAGGGAGGGCAAAAAGGAGCTGTAGCCAGGCTCTTTTCAGCAGTGCCCAGCTACAAGACAAGAGGCAATGAGCACAAACTGAAGCACAGGGAACTCAATTTAAACGTAAACAAAAACTTCTGGGATTGTCAAGCACTGGAAGGGGTTGGCCAAAGAGGTTGTGGAGTCTTCATCTTTCGAGATATTCAAGACTTGACTGGACACAGTGCTGAGCAACCTGCTGTGGGTGACTCTGCTTTGGTTAGGTGGGGTGGACCAGATAATTGCCAGAGGTGCCTTCCAACCTCAACCGTTCTCTGATTCTGAGCAGCAACAGTGAACACTTTACCAAAGCAGAATCTAAACAAGAAGATGGCAGAGGAAAGGTTTCTTGCCCAGTTGCTGGGTATGCCCTCTATGAGTGAGAAAGGTTTGCTTATTTACTTTTATACATATATTTTTTTTTAAGGGAGCTGGTTTTAAAATCACTGAGCTTCAAACCTTTGCTATTGATGAGAATTATTTTAGCATGATTACCTTATTCCTTCAAACTGTACATTTTATTCTGGAGTTTTTGTTCAAACACATATAATTATCTATGCTAAGCAGTTTTTCATATGTTCTAAGGCTTTTGTCTTATTGCACCTAGCTGACGGTTTTATAATTCAGGAGTAATTGAATTGCAATTATTTTTCATGATGCATGGTATGGTTTTATATCATGTTGTTGGCAGATATTCTTTATGGTGTCGTTTGGTTTAATGGGAAAATTAGAAGTAGTTCTATCATATAGAAAGATGGCTTTTTTGTGTCATGTTATAGTTTGTAGATGGCACTCAGGATATTTTCTTTTGACATATAGATTTTTAGGTAGAGACTGAAATGAGATTCTAAAGCAGGGTTCACAGTTGAGACAATATTATCTGTACATCCGAGATGATTTCAACTATTCTCCTGTGGTGACAGTTCATTTATATTCAAGTCTATTTAGTAGACCTTGGTTGGTTTCGAAAATACATACATAAGTACTATGTGATGGTGGAATTTCTCCTCTCAATTCGTTCCTGATCCAACATAACTGGTTTCAGAGAAGTCAGGAAAAGATGTCAGCATCTCTTTTAGAAGTAAATATTCATCAGAACAGGGGATTGACAGTAGATCTCCCACCTCACTGAAGAGGTTTCCAACCACTGCAGTACCCAGATAGTCCCTTAATCTCTCCTGCTGGAGCTGTAACACGTTGTGTAAAGCTTTATGAGCTGTAGGGAAGCTGATTTTGTAACCCAGAGATTAGGGCTGCTCTCCTGGAATTTGGGGAGAGGCAAATTCAAGGCTCTGTGTCAATTGACAGTTAATTATGTCTACAAAATAGATACTCCTCAACAGACAGAAGTGAGAAAGCACCATTTGAGAAAAGCACAGTTTGGCACATTGGATGTAGGAGAATGGCAGAAAATGAGAGCTGAATGCTGGAGCCAGCAGAGCATCCTTTTACAAAGGGAAAAGAAACACTTGAAAGTTTTCAGTTTTGTCCACAAAATAATATTTGAAATCTCACAAATTTTCATGGGATGGGTCAATTAGCATATGAAACCCAGATTGTCTGTCTATATAAAATCCTCATAAACAGATGATTCCATAAAACTTGCTAACAGAAAATTTCAAATAGCAATCTTGAAACCTTTTTTATTTCCCTCATCTGTTCATACACATTTCCCCCTTGTAAACTGGTACAGTGTAACATAATTTTATTTATTCAGCTGCAAGCTTAAATGTCCACAAACTGAAAACTGTGTGAGCTACTACAGACCCTGTCTACAGCACATTGTGCAGCTTGGTGGAGGAAGAAGCTGTCAGAATTGAAAATGCTTCTCCTAGTAATGGCCCATATTTTCTCACTAAACTTGTTTTTTAATGTATTTTTAAGTCTTTATGAAATCGATGAGCATTGCCAGCAGGTCAAAGGAGACGATCCCCCCGCTATGCTTGGCACAGATGAGGGAGTGTCTGGAGTACTGGGTACAATGTCCTCTATTGTCAGCAATTTCCCTAAAATGTGTGAAATTGAAGTTAGACTCTCAACCTGGGGATAGGTAAAGCAGAACTCTTTCAAAATTAGTCCTTATTCTTGCAGTAAAGTAAAGACAGGCAGGTTGAAATTTTGTACCTAGCATCATCCAAGCCCAGATTTTTTTTTTTGCTGAGGGTTTCAGGATTAATCTTCTAGATGTGGATCTGAAAACTGTGGATCTGGAAACCATGAGCATGAACAGGTCTGGGCAAGTTTGGATTCTGATGTGATCTCACAAGGGCAGGCACTTGTTTAAGCTTTCTCTGACATTTGACATTTAACGTAGAAGCCACGTGTGTCTTCTAAAGTGAGAAGCTGTGTGTTGCTTATCTTTTTCTCTGGCCACAACTATAGCAGGACCTCTATGTCACCTTCATTTAACTACTGTAATGACCTTTGACTGGTGTCCCAGCACACCAGATTAATAAGAAACAAGTAGTACAAAATGTTACTGCTATGATCTAATCCAGCAAAAAGAAAGGTAAATATTTAGCAGCAGTTTTAATTATGGAAATAAGAAAAAAAAGGTTTTAGGATACTAAAGAATATACAATCCAGGCTGAGCTCGTACTTTATTTTCTCCAGTCTTTCAAAACCTTTGCGAGGAAAAGCGGGCCCAAATAGGAATTCTAGATCTAAAAACCCTGGGAATGAGGCTTATACATAATTTGAAATAGGCAGGTCATTAGGAGTTTTTGTACTTGCTAAGTAGGATTGTATCATGGTAATTCCTTGTGTTTAGATATAGACTAGGCATTCTAATAATCAGCCTTCTGTCTGCTTTTCTTCTCCCTATGTGGCTGGCTGAAGCATATTGGTCTGCAGACATACATGTACACATTTGGTTCCAGTCAGCTCTTCTGAACTCTGATTTTTAAATGCAGATGACAGGCAACATTTTAGTGCTAATTCTGGAGTTCTATGCATGGCTTCTGAAAGCACAGTGAGCAGCAGCAGGTCACATAAACTGCTTTATTTAGTTTCCAAGGAAGTCAGACAGTGCTTGGGATAGCATATAATTTTCAGTCAGTGATATGTGTCATAAACTCTCCATCGTCTCTTTTTTCTTGTTCCTTTTCCCAGCACCCTTGTGCCAGAGCTTGAGAAAAGGGCTGCACAGGGGCTTAGCTCTCACCATATCTACCCCTAGGATTTTTACAGCCTCTGAGTGTTAGTCCAGTAGCACAAAAGAACCTTAGCAAAGGGCAGAATCCTTGGTCCAGATGTGAGCCTCAATGTAAGAATGGCTTGCCTTGTCAGAAGTGCTCAACACCTCCAGTCTTCACGTCAATCCACAAAATCTAAGGTTGCTTGGTGACTAAGAAAAGGCATGAGAAACACTCAGCTACCAATCTTCTGGCACTGATACCTCCAGATTTCAACACAACACAGCTTCTTAGCTGATTGCTTAGGAGTTTCTCTAACACTGTACAAAAATACTGTCACTACATCTATCCACTGCTTTCTTGTTATCATCCTTCAAAGAAGCACAATGGAGAGATTAAGTACACTGTACATAGGCAAAAAGAGAAGGAAATATTGGATTCGCTCATTTTCTCTCTGATTTCCATTAGTTACCTGGGACAAAACAAACACAGTATTAAACCACTTTAGAGCTTATAATAAAATACCCTGAGTTGTCTTTAAATATCAGAAGGCAGCACGTATGCTACTGATTTATTACAAGACAGACTAGAATCTGTTATATGTTATACAGCTTCAAGGAAAAGTATGTGAACCTTTTGGAATTTCATGGTGTTCTGCACTAATTTGTCATAAAATGTGATCTAACTGTCATCTAAGTCAAGAGTATTGACAAATTAATTGTGCCTAAAATAATAACACAAACCCAATTCTGATCATCCCTGTCTTTATTGAACACACTCTTTCAACATTCACAGTGCCAGTAGAAAAAGTAGGTGAACCCTTGGAATCAATAACTGGTTGACCCTCTCTTGGCAGCAATAACCTCAACCAGGTGCTTCCTGTAGCTGTGGATCAGAGCTGCACATTGTTCCGGAGGGATTTTAGCCCATTCTTCCTGGCAGAACTGCTTTAGCTCTGTCATATTCTTTGGACATCTCACGTGTACGGCTCTCGTCAAGTCACTCCACAGCATCTCTGTTGGGTTGAGGTCTGGGCTCTGACTTGGCCTCTCCAAAAGGCGGATTTTGTTGTTCTGAAGCCATTCTGCTGTGGACTTGCTCTGCTGTTTTGGGTCACTGTCCTGTGGCATCACTCAACGTCGACAGATTTTCAGCTGACGTACAGACATTCTCATGTTATCCTGAAGAATTTTTCGGTACACTTGGGAATTCATCTTGCCCTCAGTGACTGCAGGCTGTTCAGGCCCTGATGCAGCAAAACAGGCCCAAATCATGATGTTTCCTCCACCGTACTTTACGGCTGGGATGATATTTTCATGATGGTATGCGGTGCTCTTTTTACACCAGATGTAGTGCTGTGTGTTCTTTCCAAATAGTTCAATTTTTGTTTCATCACTCCACAAAACATTTGGCCAATACCACTGTGGAGTGTCAATGTGCTCTTTTGCAAACTTCAGGCATGCAGCAATGTTCTTTGTGGTAAGTAGTGGCTTCCTTTGTGATGTCCTGCTGTGGACACCCTGCTTGGTCAATGTTTTACGGACTGTAGACTCATGAACACAGATGTTAGCCAGTTCCAATGATGCCTTCGACTCTTTGGCTGTCACTCGGGGTTGCTTCTTTACCTCACTGATGAGTCTTCATTGTGATTTTGGGATAATTTTGACTGGGCGCCCACTTCTTGGTAGAGTAGCCACAGTCCCAAAGTGTCTTCATTTGTAGATCATTTGTCTAACTGTAGACTGGTGAATCGCTAAGGTCTTTGAAATCACTTTGTAACCCTTTCCAGCTTTGTGTAAATCAACAATTTTTGATCATAGCTCCTCTGGAAGCTCTTTTTGGTGAGGCATGGCTCACATGGCTCACATAAGCATACATCTTGTGCGGAGCAAACTCAGAAAGTTTGAGTGGTTTTTGTCAGCCAACGTAGCTCTAGTCCACACCTTCAAACTCATTTTCTTAACAAGACTCCAGGTTAACCTAACTTTGATTAGCTTTTTTGAGGTCAACTCAAAGGTTCACCTACTTTTTCCACTGGTACTTTGAATGTTGAAAGAGTGTGTTCAATAAAGACAGGGATGATCAGAATTGGTTTTGTGTTATTATTTTAGGTACATTGTATTTGTCAATACTCTTGACTTAGATGACAGTTAGATCACATTTTATGACAAATTAATGCAGAACACCGTGAAATTCCAAAAAGTTCACATACTTTTTCTTGCAACTCTAAGTGATTTAGCCATCTTTGCAAACAAAGCATGATTTGTATTGTTTTGTGGTTTTTTTTATTAAAAGCAGTTCAGTTCCTTGTTTTAAAACCATTGACATATAGAAAAAGGAGAGGGACACCAGATACCAACGTAGTAGAGAGTGAAATCAGTACATTGCTATAGAAAAAAAAAAAGAAAAAATATTTTTGAGAACATGGCTAAGGAATCATCATTGCAGAGGTGTGATTTTAAAGACCCACTGACACTCTCAAGTAGAGGGTGCTCAGCTCTGTCAGGAAGGTGCTTTTAAAAATCAATAGGCATTATGAGACTCAGAGCATGTTCAATGAGAGTGAAGAAACATATTTTGTTAACGTGTAAGTGCAGGCAGCACCTACATTTAACTTCTTGATGTCTTGTGATTGAACATGGCAGATGTAAAAAAAACCCTGGTAATCAACTTCAACTTAAACATAGCAGATTAACTTTTTCCAACTTCAGTTACTGTTTAACCTGTCTGATTTTGACTGAAACAGATTAAAGAAGGCTCACATAATCCTTTCCACTGATGGAATTGGTGGGTGTTTTGATATCTGTCCCAGGGTAGTGATGTCTTCAACTGCAAAGGTTTATGAAGGGAACGTCTGCCCGTGTCTCAGATGCTGAGATCAATACACTGTGTAACCTTATAGCCAGCTGTACTTCGGAGCCTCTGCTTTTGATGACCTGAATACACTTTTTCCTCACTACTTATGGCAGTTTAAAGACATCACTGAATAAGTATAGTTACTCCCACCTAAACTGCAGTCTATGAGATCTGAATTTGTGTTTGGAAATGTTGTTTTCAATTCCTGCTTGAAAAATACACTGCAACAACCATCAATGGCTGCTACACCTGCTGTTCAACACTCACGCAGAACGCCTGCCATGCTCAGTATAAGAACCACCTGTAATATCTGTCCAAGCAGTCTTCAAAGCACAGAATCAATTTAAGTGACTGAAAACCCAAATAATTTTATTAACTTTATTTATATCTGATACATCTTTAAGAAGAGGAGTTGTTGGTTTTTAAACACCGGACTTTAAATTTCACGGTTAATTGTTGGTGTGTGAATTTCAGGATAGAAACACAATTGCTTGCATGGATTACACAGTGTTAGAAAATAATCCTCCCCCATTTTGAGACCTGCAATACACTACATTCTGAAAAATTCATTTTTCAGAGAGGTGTGCTTGAATGTGTGATTCCAAAACAATATAATCAGACCAAATAGCTTTATCAAAGATAGCAATTCAAAGCTTTTAGTGCAAATGCATCACAAATGCTTACACTTAGAAATTCTCTTTGTAAGATTGTGTTTACAGACTCTGCCACAATAGGTAAAAGAACAAAAATATCTTTGATGATTTAGCAGAGAAAAGGGTAGTGCTCAAAAAGAGATGAGAAAGAACAGGATGCAAGACACTATTGAAAAATAATTGATACTGTTACAGGAAGAAAGGCTAAACTCAGAAAAGACAGAAAGGGAATAATAATGAAACAAATTTGGTATTAGGCATTCATATTTTACAATTAGATACATAAGTGTTTGTACATCAGTAAAGTTTTGTCACATTCATGCTACACATTGACCTAAAGCCACATTTGAGTTTCTCAGCTTCCCTCCCTATTGTTCTCTCCTTGACAGACTTTTTGAAGATCTTAGATATGAAATCTCTTAGCGAGATGTATATCAAGTAATTATATTTGTGGCAGAAGAGACGAAGGTGGAGGAATGCAAACCAGGTTTTGGTTATCGCACAGGTATCTGACAGGAAAAGAAGAGCAAAGGGACACCCTAATTTCCTCACACATTTCCTCTGGCCAAATTGGAATGGTGAAGGAGAAGTGCCAAATGATGCACAAGGGGACCACATGGGCTACACTGTTTATCAAGGATACAGCCATGTCACCAAAATTCTTGACTTGGGTAGCATGTGTAACAGTGGGCATCGATTTTGGAGGGAAGACCTCAGGCTGTAACAATGAAAGATCTGGAAAGATTCCAAGAAATCAGTCTGCACACATGTAAGAGGAAGCGATACCTCAGCACCTTGCAGAATTTTAGTAAAGATTACATTTAGTTTTTACTACAGTTCTACAGTTATCCCTCTCTATCTGCTCTACACAATTATCTTCATCCTCTTTCCCAAACACCACAAACATACTTGAAAGAACAGTAAAACTTTAAGACAAGTACTTCAAAAAACAGTGTTAAACTTTGAATCATCTGTGCAAATTTGTTCAGGTTTTTTTTTTTTTTTTTCCTCCTGGATTGCGAATAGTCTTTTGTGGATACCCCGCATTTTACAGCTAGCCGTGCTGGCAGCACTGTGTTGCAAAATTAAGAGACTCGTCCTTGAGCTCTTTACTAAACAAGTGCATAACTCTTGCTTGCTAATAATGAAAAGAGACCCTGACCAGCTGAGTATAGCTCATGTTGGGAGTTTGCTCGTGAGAATGGACAGATAAGGCGCTTCTTGTACACAAGATGTGCACGGGAGTGAACGGGAAAGTATGATCAAAACAGACCTGGGAAAGTCTGTTCTCCCTGCGTGATAAGAGAGTGATTGTAGGAATACATGAGCTAATAACAACCCTGGCTGCATAGTCTGGTCTCCTGTTTGTAACCCATAAATACTGCTTCTTGCTAAAAAACTTTGTCTTAGCTTCTCTCAAGAGCTGAGTCCGTGCCTTCCAGCCTGCCACAACCTTTAAATAAAAAATAAAATTTGTTAATAATCTCAAAGCGCAAGATGGATTTACTCTGGGGATTGCCATGCAATTAGTTTCTGTAAAGTTTCAGCTGTATTTTTTGCAGAGCGTGGAAGGTGTGGAGTGGGTGAAGTAGAGGTACAGACTACTACTAACCCCAAGTGTTAAGCTAAGGAAATCAGGTTGGTGTCCACCTTTTCCTTCCAGTCTCCACCTTTTTTACTTTTACCATAAGTTCTGCCCCATCCTCTCAATTTCTTTGCTCTGTTTCTATTTTTACTTATCTGCAATTTAATCTGGCCTTTATTTATTTTTTTTTCTATTCCTGCACACTCTTAATTACTCCTCTGCAGAGACTAGCAGGAACTGAGATTTCTGCATCATTATTCCTCTTTGGCGTGTTCCTAGACTTTTTTTTGTTACCACTACCTTTTTTTTTCATCCTCCCTTTCTACAGTTTTGCTGCCTTTCCTTTGAGGGTGATAGAAAGGTAAAGAAAAATGTAAAAAAAAACAAACCCAGAAGCTGGTGAGAAATTATTTTTTTTTAGAATATGTCAGTTCTTTAAAAACTGAACAATTACACTACACAGGTCCAGATTAACAAAAATCTAGTAGATGAATGTTTGTCGGGCTGGACTCGTGCAAGGCTTGTCTGCCTTGTTGTCCTGCTACTCCCAGTGGCTGGACTGCCTTGAAGTTAGGAGTGACAGATGCTCCAGAGCATCTACCAGGGCTGGGATCCTCAGGCCAAGATCTGGACTTTAGAAACACTGGAACACACCAGCATGCGTGTTTCCATCAATAAGAACTTAAAAATGCTGAGGTCTTCTTCCAAAGCTTCCATAAACACAGTTTTGAAACACTAACACTATGAAGTTGAATTACTATTATTATTATTATTATTATTTTTAAACCCTCTCCACATGGCAGGCTAGCTGAGATGATTGGGAAATTGAGTTTTTCCTCCTTTGTGTTCCAGTGCCCAGAGCCCCAGAAGCTTCTGATAGCCAGAAGCACTAAAACTAGCAAAAATTCTATGTAGTTACTGTCTGTAGTTTGGCACACGCTTAGGAGCAGGTTGGGGATGGAGAATGCTTTGTGCAAAGGGAGTCTTCCGAAGATGCAGGTGCTACAAATACAACAAACCTTCCAGGGCATATAGCACCGAGATTTCAGAGTTACTAAATAGAGCCACATATAGTCAGCATGTTTGGCAAGTGTTTCAAAGGATGGGGAATATACCTTTGGTCCCAGTGCCTTTCCATAATTTCAAGTTCACATTCCATGGAGGACTTGCAATAAGTTTATGTCTCCTGGATTAATGTATCTCACTACATCAAAATAAACACTGGATTCACACTGGTTCTCACATTTTTTTGCTTATGATTTGATTTATGATTTTATTATGGTTGACAGAGCTCCTTCCAAAAGATAAAAATCATGCTTCCTGATGAAAAAAAAAAATGCAGGTAGATGTTTAATATGATTGCAACTAACTGTTAATATTCAGGCAACTGATGGAAGAAAAAATTGCATAGTTACATAGTCCCATTGCAGAGATGTTACATTTGTAAGATAATCTCCAACACAGTGCTTGCAGCTCACGTTTGTTCGCATACTTCAGAGGAATGTCTTCTAATTATCCAAAGAAGTTTACAGTATTGTGTTGAGTTGACACTAGCTGAAGTCAGGGCAGCAAGCAAGAGATCCATCACAAAACCAGCAGTATAGCACCTGTGTGTGCTCTGCCAGTGGCTGCTGCTTCCAGTTTGGTGATGAAATCATGACACATATTTTTTCACAGTGAAAGATTTTGGCAGTCACACAAGCATGCTTTCATGGAGTCATAAAACCCTGAGCAGATCTAAGCTTGTATCTTAAGTTTTAAAACCTCTTTCTTCTCATAGTTCGTAGTGTGTTTCACTTCTGGATTTTGCAGGTAAGCCCCAGTAGGTCTGACAGATTTTGCTCTTCTCTGTGAAAGAAAACAGAATATATCAACCAAGAGTATGTAGGATTTCAAGTTTTTGGCACTGAATAAGGGAAGAGTTAGGTTTCAGAATATGTGTATTAAAGTAACCATTAATATATTCGCTATGATACATAGTAGTGTGTTTAAAATGCATCTTATCAGAGCACCAACTGTTTTTCAACAACTTGTTTGTGAATTTTTAAGTGTGAATGTGTATCCAGTGGCTCAACCTGATAGTCTTCAAGAGCCACAATTTTCACAGGATGTCTCCAACTAGTCACTTTTGAAAACATTGTCTGTTGCTAATTAAGTCTGGCATGTTTCTGTCAGATAGGCAGGGAATGTTATTTGCCACACCAGGGAGGGGTCAATTATGATACAGAGAATTTATGGCTCCCTTGCAAATCAACAGCAGGGACAAATATAGAAAGGAAGAATCCTAAATAAGATCAGAGGAGAAACTAAGATCCTAACTAATGACTCTACTTATATAAGGATGAAATCAAGCCATTTCAAATTTCACAAAAAAAGGAAGCCTTTTCAAAATATCCAACTGTGTGACAAGCAGATCATGAGCTTGACGGGTGGGGCGCCCCATTTAAAGCCTTTCTGTCACTGGTACTGATTCTGTCACTGTTGATTCCTGTCTTGTTGGGAGGATAACTCCTATCCTGAAGCCACAGATTTTTTCCAGGCAGATGTTCTCTAAAATGCTCTGTCTTGCATAAAGGCAATTAATTTAAAAGAATCTGATTTTTCCAAAATCAAGCATTAAAATAAGCCTTACCCAGCAGTAAACCTTATCAGGAACCCTTGACAAGAATTTTTACTGCTTATGTGACATCAGTAAACAAATACTATACTTCAAGTACTGCAAGATATTTAGCGATTTTTGCAATGACACAGACTTCTACTCCGTTCTCAGGAGTGGCTTTGTAACATGGGTTACACTGTGACTTCTGATAGCAAATACAATATGATCTTATTTTGCACAAGAGTTGAATCTCGAGAAATTCTGTGCTCGGTATTAATGCTGCTGATGCTATTGCCAGAAACCTTATATTTTCTCGCCTCTGTGAAATGTTTTTGCCACACTCTTGTTAATGTTATTTAATACAGCCTAGAATGTGCTACCAATATCCTTGGCCACAGGCAAACATGATTTGTACCTGAAGCTGCTCACAATCTTCTGATTTGGCCTTATCTGCACTCAAGACCTTTCCCATTAAAACATTTTGGTTGCCTTCTTAATTTCATCTATTTCCATAATGCCAATAAAAACTTCAGAGCACAGTGCAGTAGAAAATCCCCACAGATAGCTCCCCTTGCTATACAGGGTCAACTACATGACTGAATGCTGTTTTACAGGGCAGTAACAACCACCAATGGGTTGTATTACTTTAACTACAGTGGTATATTAAAAGTGGCACATTTCTGGAGCACAGACAAAGCCTTATTTACCGCTTGAGGTATAACAGCTGCATAAAAAATTATATTCAATAGATAAATCATCCCATGGTAGTGGCAAAATACTGCATTTAACATCTGTGCCAGTAAAGACACCCAACAAAGCTTCAGATACCTGCTAATGGAAAACAGAGAGGCTGCTTACTTTTATTACCTTCAAAGTTTTTTGATACTAAGCTTGGTATTTATCAGGAATTACTGATTTTATTTCCCCTGTGGAAATTCAAACTTTGCTGAAAAACAGAGAAAGAATTTCCAGTGTTTTCCTGATTTTTCAGCAAGCTGTGGCACTGAGCTTTTTTATTCCCTAATCCAAACCTGTGCTGACTCTATCTCAGGAGACATTCTTGTGGAAAGAATTACTGAGCTACGTTGTCCCCTCTCAGCATGCTTTTTGTGTCACTGAGGGACAGGATTACTCATCACCTGGCTGCTGATACTTGAATGTCAGGTAGGTGCTGTATGCAGCCAGGTTCCTGGAGTAAATACGAACCACCAAATGCTGCGATAGTGTCTACCATTTGGGAAGAGCCAGAGTGTGATAGGATCTGTTTGATTTTCCTCTTCTCAAAAATTCCAAGAGGATGTCGGAGTTTCCTGGAGATCCAGCTTCCTTTTACCTACCATCTGTCCCAGCAGTTAGTTACTTAAGCAGAAAAGGCATAAGAAAAGATTGCCCAAGCATGTTTTCCTTTATGTATGGTGAAGACAACCTAGCTCTTACGCTTCCTCTTTTTTTAACTCTTTATGTCTTCAGGCTATTCAGTACCTTTTTGAAAGTACACAGCTTTTGTGTGAGAAGGAGAAATAAGTGGGACCAAATTAATATTGCTGCTTGTTATGGAACTTCAGCAAGCAAGTGCACGACAGTGCACGTATTCCTAATGGTTTTCAACACCTTCCATACAACTCACATAAACTTTACCAAACCAGCAGAAGGAATTCTTTTTTTTTTTTTTTTGATTTCTGATACATTCAATATTGCTTTGAGGTCATAAGCATTCCACTGACACCTCACTGAAAAGCTTCATGCTTACACATGGAGGAGTTTGCCACATGAATGTTGTCCCCTTCTGTGTCTGGATGGAGGTGGCCAGGCCATTGAGGAAGAGACCAACACAAAATTCTTGAACCCCAAAAGACACCACCACACTGGTTCCCAGCGGGCAGTGCACCCAGACACTAGTACATGTGAGTTTCCTACTTGCTTGGAAGCTTTTGAAGCCTTTCAAGGCTTCAAAGTGACATAGACCTTCAGAAGGTGAGGCTAATAAGTAAAATTACTTTAAATATTTTTATACTTTTGTTAAAGTTTTAGCTCACCATCCTTTTCTACTCAGCTGACTCTTTCTACTTCAGCTGATAGCAAGGGTCTAGTGCAACTCTAGCTTTGAGACAAAAGATACTGACCAGACAGTGAAAAGCTATCAGCCTTAGCAAACCTGCAGATACTATGGTTCAATGACCATCTAAATTGCATTCATATAGCTCTTGTCATAAGAAATATGTCGAGTAAGTTCAGGGGCAGTTTAACCTGCCATTGATTTATAAATTTCCTAATTGGTTTTTTTTTGTGTGTGTGTGTTTTGTTTTGCATTTATTAGTTTCTAGGAAAGGGTTTGGGTTTATTTTCAAAGCATTTCTGAAGTAAGCTACGTATCAGTGAAAGCTGTCAGACACCCAGTAATGGGATTCTCTTTCCCAGGATTTTTATAAGTTATCCAATAAAACCTCATTTGGTGTTTCTAAATGCTGGTCAGGACAAGCCTCCTCTGAGAGTTTAAATTCCTGGAGGAGGTCCATTCAGCCTTCTGCTTGTTGGCTGCAGGTACCAACAAAGGCTTACTTAATGAGTGCCAACTGTGACAGTACATTTTGCAGTGCCGAAGGACCAAGGGGGCTCACAACTTGCTCTTAGAAAAATGTCTTGTCTCAGTCAGGGAAAGAGTGAACCAAAAAAATGCCACAACACAAAAACAAGTATTGAAGAACTTCTGCCTGATAAAGACTGAAAAATGTTTTAAACCTCATTAGAAAAATAAAGTTTGCCTATTTCTCCTGTTTCATACACTGGGCAGGCAACGAACACATATGCTGTCACATTCATCTTTTTCGGGCTCTTTTTTTCCCCAAAACCTTTGTACCTCAGATTTGAACTTTAAACTTGTGACAGTGTTATGTTCATTAGAATAAGAATTGCTTGCTATTTCCATTGCAAAGCTCCCCCCCAGAGGTTATCTTAGCTGTTTTATAAATCATATCAGGAGGAAAGCTGGCATAAAGGTTGACAGCTCACTCTAGATAATCATTTCGCCTTCTCTTAAGTGACTTTAAGGAGAAAGGAGCGTGTAGCTTGCCAGCTCAGATTTTAGTGGTCAAGCATCCACATCTAACCACCGCCAACACACTGACTAAATTAGCTTTTAAGTATTTTACTGAAATGCAGGAAAATCACAATCCTGCTCAGAAGGAGAAAGAATCTCACTCATCAGCTCTTAGGCTGTATTTTCTCTGTCCTCTCAGGGCAGTGCTCATTACACAGAATGGCATGAACTCCAAAGCCCTCTGACATAGGCTGGCACTTGAAGGGAGGCTGGGGTTTAGATTACTGTTGATTTATCAGCTTCCTCAGGAGTTGGACTGATTAGACTAATGGCTTATGGGATATGATTTCAGGAGAAAAGTCCCGTACCGTGGGGGCAGGCAAATGAAGTAAGTTAGTTCTTGTACGCAACAGAAGCTACAACTAAGAGCAACAGACTATTAAGCAGACACTTAAAGGGAGTAAACAGGTAAAAGAAAGTGTCACATGTTTAGGAGAAAAGGTCTCCTTGCATATTAACCATCTTCTCCTACATACATTGATAAAACTTAATCCTGGGCAGAGAGACTGAAGCAGTCTGGAAATGGTGCCAAATCTCCCCAGACTGAGTTAGAAGGGTGAAACGAACAGAAAGAAACCCGTCCCTTTAACACTGTACTTCATACAGCCTTTTTGCAATCAGTAGGAATCCTCCACTGTTTCTATTGGACTTTGGAGATGGTGTAGTTGGAAGTTCATTATAGAAGGTAAAGTGGGGGGATCTCAGGCAGCAGATGGGAAGCCTTTCTTGGAAGTTGGTTGTGATAGTAGCAGATATTCAGGAAGAAAACAACCTGAGAATATTAACTTGAAATGTGATTCATCTGCTAATCACTGTATCTCTCCCTGAAACTGTTGTCTCTTATTTAAATAAGGATAATAAGATTGTCCTTTATGAAACGGATAATCCTGAAAGTGTGTATCAGTAACTAAGATATAGGGAGCTTATTTTCTCACTGTCTCATAATACAGAATCAGAAGGCAAATTCAATTCAACGCCATTAGGAAGAATAAAATCCATCTCTAAAAAAAACAATACCTTTTTACCCAACATATAATTGGACTTTGAAATCAATTTCTCTTGGAGGTCAAGAACTTGACAAGATACAAAAAGGGACTGGATATTTATGCAGACAACAAATATTATACAGATAATTACTAATTTTAAGGAAAAAAACATTTGGAAAAGACATTAAATTTTTTACTTCAGATATTTAGCAACTGTAAACTGACCAGTCCAAACTGAGAAAGACAATGAGTAGTTCAACTTGGTTAGCTGCACACAAATAGTTAACTGTAGTGGTGTGGAAATAAAGGAACTTTTGAAAGTAGAACAGAATGTGAGTCTTAGGCAATAACTTGAGCGAAATACTGCCAGTTAAAGAGATATTACATAAAGCACTACATATTGCAGATATTACTAATTCTCAATCTTCTCATACTTTTATTAAGCTGATTTTAGCTTGTACAACACCCCCAGGAACCAGATGAACCTTATATCTAGCACGTCCTTGTAGTTTCAGAGCTTGGCAGCTTATTTACATCCACAGAAGAGATTATATATAAGTATTATACAGTTATTTACACACGCAAATCTTAAAAGGACAAAGGATTACATGAGACACCACCCAGGAAAGCAGGTCAGAGTTGAAGGCACATTTGCAGATTGGCCAGAGGACAAACAGCTTCCACTACTAATTCCTTGCTACATGGGGCTGGGTCTTTATTTTCTGGGCTATCAGGCTTCCTTAAGTTCACATGAAGAAGATGTTTTAAAATGCACAGATTCCTAGTCTGGTGCAAAGCCACCGAGTAACATTTACCTGATTTTTTGACATGGGGAGTTTCCATTTGCAGTAGGAGAGCTGGCTGTGCACTTGCTGTTATGCAGGCGTTATGCCTAGCTCTCACTTGTCAGTGGGTTCAATGCCGAGAAACAGAACTGGAAGGCAAATACAAAATCAATATTGTGTTTCCTCTAAAGGAAGCAAGGAGGCAAGGAAATTCTGAACCAAAGCCTCTGCACTGCGTCTTTGACCTAAGTTGTCTTCAGTCTTGTTACATGTATTGCACTAACTGGCAAAGTACACAAAAATGTCACTTCATGTTTAAAGAATGCAACTTCTTGGAAATGAAACACAGGAACTATTAAAATAGAGGCAATGATTTTGGGGAAAAGGGACCATATCTAATTTTTAGTGAAACTACCTTAAGAAGGTAAGTAGTTAGAACTGGCTTCATTTTTCATGTAGCCATTAACTTCTTTAACGAGAATCTGCTGGAACAAAGATGTAGCTGTTCCAAGGCCTGGCCGAGCGTTGTCATAGCAGTTAAGACCAAAGCGTGCTTTTAATTTTGCAGCTCATGATGAAAGGAAGTTGTTGCATCAGTGAGAGTTCCTGGCAATACCGTCGTAGATTCCCAGAGACGAGCTTGCCTTGGGTAATCTCACAGAAAACAATGCAATGTGGCTGGGTTCCCAGTGACAAGCTTAGGACACAAAATAAGAATCACTTGTGCTCGTCGTACCCAGGAACACACATGACATAAAGCATCTTTCAAGAAGACAGCAGTGTTCCTCTCTCACTGGAAAAGCAACTTCTCCCTGGTTTTCTTCTTAATTTAGCTTTGGCCAGAGATGTGAAAAGGCTAGTGTGGCACTCACGCCTCCCCTGCAGTTTCTAAGGACATAGCTTCCCTTTGCCATGTACGCTCTCTGAGAGAGAGAGAAAGATCATTCATGGGTGCTAGGAATTGTTTGGGACAAGAAATGTCTGAGAAACATCCGTAAGTGTGGGGGTATATTTCACTGAGAACTAAATATCAATGAATCTAGAAGGCCATTTATATTTTGCCTTTGATTTGGACACTGGAGATAATCTTATTCTGGTAAAGATGTAGTTTCTCCTGAATTGATTACAGTGCCTGAAACTCCAGTTACATCTCTGCTTTCTGAAAGCATCAGGGCCTGCTGTGTGATGATAATATTCTCATGTTTACTCCAGACTTACCTTAACCCCCACCTGAGATTTTACAGCTTTTTTTGCATTTTGCTGTTATAGATGCCAAACCATTAGTATGCCTACCTTCTTGTACTAACCTGAGAGTATTAAATTAAATGTTTATGATTATGGCTGTATTTCATTGTTTCTTGACTGTGGGCAGTTCAATACCTGCACACGGCTGCTGCCTGGGGGCTGTGAGTCATGTTTGTTTTAAAAGAGGCAGCACTCAGACTGTCACTCACCTGGGCTATTAGAAACAGAGCACTTTAAGAATTACTCTGCCACCTCCTCACCTCTAAATATAGCTAGCGTGCGTGGGTCTTAAGCGATTTAGCTAGTCTGAGAAAAGGTCTCATTCCAAATAATCAATTAAAAATCCATCACTTTAAGAACTATGTGGGCCTCAGGCCAAATGCATCTTGGATGTAATACCTTTGACTGTTTAATGCTGATTTTAATTATTTGTATTATAGTTCCAGTTCCTAACTCCGAATGAGATTTCTTTGCACCAGCAAGTAACGAGACCCGTTCCAAAGAGTGAACTACTTAAGCAGGCATGATGGACAAAGAGCGGCAGCAGAAAATCATCGTTATTCCCTGCTTCACGGATGGGAAGCTGAAAGACAGATTCAATGACCTGCCAAGGGTCACATAGGAAGAAAAGTAATTCATAAATCCCAGCACAAGGTCTTAAGCCATGAGATTTCCTCTCATTCTTTAATCAATAATAAAACACCACAGATATCTAAGATTCTAATATCTACGAAATTGCTCCAAGGTCTATGTGCGCAATACAATTAATTTCCATTAAGAGCACTGTGATGTGAGGACATTCTGTACTGACCAGAAAACTAGGCCTTGTAGAATTCGCAGTTTATTAATATTCTTTTAATAGAGAATATAAAAAACAGGGATAGTCTAATTAAAATAAAAATGAGGGGAAACAGTTGTCAAACCTTTGACCTAAGTTAAAACTGAAGTAATTGATTCAGAGAGTAAACCAATTAAAAAAATTTTAAAATTCAGGGCTAGAAAAAGCAAAGTCTGTAAGTGAAAATATTTATAAAGGATTTTCCTTTTTTAAATGAGAGCATTGTTTCTCAGCTTGACATTTAGGGCTGTACTCAGATTCATTTTTTAACTGCCTCATCCCCTATTAGCACAAAGGATTACCAACAGAAATTCTCACAGATTCACCTGCCTGAAGGATTTGGATTTCAACATCAAGTACCAAAGAGCTTGCACCATGATCACAAGAATCAACAACGCTGAATTGTGTAAGTCAATACCTGAAGGCTATAAGGGAGAAGTTAAACCCTGTGAGAAAGTTCGACTCACCCAGCCCTCATAAGGCCGACAGAGGGAGCTTCTAGAAATACCTGAACTCCTTCTACCCAAATTGCTCTGTACGTACTTTCAGGTATTTCCACAGATGTAACACTAGGTTGTGCAGTACATAATCAGGCCTCAGCATGCATAGACTATAACATTTGAATCTTTCCACCACCCTCTTTTATTGCTTGTTCAACTAGTAGTAAAAGTAAAAAAAAAAAAAATGTAAGCCTGAATCTTGCAATGAGTTACGGTTATGTCTAAATTTGTGCACAACATACACATTATTGACATTAATGCAATTGCACAGTCAAGCATATACACACTCTTTTAGGCACTGTTACACATCTGACTTTTATTTTATGCTTTTAAAGCATGTAGCTAAACTGGAACATACAGCTAGTGCTCCAGTTAAAATACCTAATAACAGTAGTCATGTTATTTTTAATAAAGCATGCTACATTTAGAGCATTGATGCTGCAATAAAAGCGGAGAAATTAAACCACATTTCATTACAACCTGTCCTAATCCTCCACCATTGCCAATATGTAAATCAAATTGGTGAAAGACTCTAAAAAAAACCCTGGGTAGTACATTTTAATACCCGTTATTCTGGAGAAAACACTACAATACTACTTTCCTTCCTTCCACTGCTATACAATGAACTTTGATTCCCTGAGGAATTTACACGGGAAGCTGACCAGTATTCTTTGTTAAAACTATTGCACAAAAGTGCAGAAGTGAAAAATTAAACTTGCTGCTTTATAAGAGACGTTGTCATCAGATAAGCAAGTCCTGGCTAACGTGGACTTACTAGAAGGAAACTTTGTCCCAACAGTGTTTATTCTGATAAGCTATCTCTAACTGTTGTAGGGTAAAGTTTTTAGGAAATATATGCCACTGCTTTCACTCTCTGCACCTGTGAGAGTTAAACTGCACACAGGCTGTACTCATTCAACATCCACTCTAGGAACCTTCTTTATCATTGGGAAAATTCAGGTTTAAAGGAGGTGCCACTAGTTGTGACTGGTCTTATTTTTCAAAAACATAAAAATAATTGAAAATCTTGTGAGTCACTTAAGCTGAGTATGAACCATATCCCACAAGTTAGAAAAAGAAATATCTGTTGGCTTTGGTAGGATTTGGATCAGGTCTACTGCTGTGGAAGAAACAACTCAACTACTCTTACTTCTGCAAGAATGATAGGCAAAGGACTTGACTTCAAGTACCAGCCCATTAAGCAATAGTCATATTTTACATGTTTCTGAAAATGTCATGAAACTTTCTAGACTTTCTAGGTGGGTTGTTTATTTAACAAAATTTAGTAAAGGAAGAAAACTTGCATTGATGCTCATGGACTTAACGGAATGCCGACAGAGTTTAACATGACCTTCTGTGGATGGCCAGTAGCAGAAAGACCTCTTTCAAGCAAATTAGGCCACTGTAATGTGCCCTGGACCTCCCTTATGTAGCATTAATATAAATTTATCTGCCTTGCTATGGGAAGAGCAGAGGGAATACCAAGTGGTAAGAAGGAGCAATAAGAGTCCCTGAACTGACTTCAAAAGTAGAGTGAGGTGGTTTCGAGAGGCTGAAAATGAAACAGTGCACCTGAAAATGCAGAATTAAATTACTGAAGTAATTTCAAGAAAGATTTAAAGAAAACATGAGCTAAAAGTAATGGTGAATATATACATAATTGAAATACATGGGGCTAGAATCTGCCCTTGGGTTATAAGGTTTTGCACAGCAGATAAACGGGGTCATTTATGCTGCTGAACAGCTGTTGGCTTTGCTGTAGACCGGGATGCCAACTAAATGAATGAGTGCATTATAGACTGTAGTGCTAACAGTTGAGAAAACTGAAAGAAAGATGGGAAAAAAACTACACCCCCAAACTAGGGATAGTCACTTAACTCTGTTGCAAGTTAATTATGTAGCTGTCATGAGGTTAACGGGTAAATCTCACAGTCTTGCCTAGAAGTTTTCGTGCAAAAGAGGAGAGAACTTGGCTTCCACCCCAGAGTAAGTACAGCATCTGAAGTGTCATCTTCAAAAGGCTGCCCATTGATAAGGATGGATTAAGTGTTATAACAGATACTCGTGATAAAAAATACTCTGTGAACACCTGGGTGTGGTACTCAACAACAGGTTTCAGCAGAACTACTGGGGAGAGACAATTGTTGGTTTCTAGGTTGTGAAAGTTCAGATGACATGGAGCTAGAAGGACAATGTATGATTCATGGACTTGAACTTTAACAACTTTAGATATAGAGCTTTCTGGAAAATGATATTTAACATTTACTGAACACAAGGTCTAAAGTAGTTGGTCTTTTCATTGACTTTGGTACAATTCAGATCACAATCTGAAAGATGAAAAGCTACTTCACACAGAGACATTTATGAAGTCCACAAGCTAGGAGTGCAACATCAAATCTTCGCCCCTGCTATCACAATGTCAGCATGACTAGTGACCAAAAGTCATCATCTGACAATTAATTGTTCAGCTGGCTGTTGAAACAAGTTCAGGATCTTAGCTCACTTCCCAGAAAATGACAGTATGTAACTGTCATGGCAACATTTTTGTCAGGTTTCATGGGAGGATCCAAGAACTGAGTTGTCATCATTGACTGGTTATTCTCTCACCTCTTCTTGTAGTTCATTCAGGTCATTGTTGAGGTGGGTATAACAAGCTTTTCTATTCCTGTCCTTCGAATAAGGAGGAGGTGAGCAACATACTAAGTATCATCTGCCCTTTTAAGAAGATTGTCATTTGCCTGCCCCACCTCAGATTTAGTTATCTGATTAATCAAGTAACTCTCTACTCGGTACAAAGCACTACAAATTCAACTTGGATGATATGGATCGTATGATTACAAACATTGAATCAATTTGTATTTGTGTCTCATGAACTACTGAATAACTGGCCTCAGTGTGACTGTTGTGAAAAGTGGGAAGCTGATTATTTTTCTTTTAGGAACACCTTCTCATCCTCTCTTACTGCACAGCTCCTACAGTCATTTTATACATATACATATATTGATGATTCACTATAGCTACAGTCAAGGATGTATTTTTCCCTCAGCTTCAATATACCCAAATATATGCAGTAATATATACCCAAATATATGTAGTAAAATGCCTTAGCTAATAGGAGAGTGGCTCATTCCAGCCAAAAGAAGGCAAGGTTATCACTTCCCGATCTTTCCCATGTAAGGAGGCATATATGATCTTTCATGGCTCAGGAAAGCTGCAGGAAGCAACGTGGTTTTGCTCCATGAGGAAGTGACCTGCCCTAGATCTGAACCATCTCACCATGTGATGAGTTCTCTCTTGCTCTGAATTCAACAACCTTGATCAGAGTGCTGGGGACTGGAGAATGAAAGAGGTGAGTTCAAGGTCTTTCCCTGCCACATAGCAGAAAGATGCTCTGTTCTTCCCACTTACCTGCACCCCAGGCAAGGGCTGTGGATAACTTCTCTGCAGAAGGGCACAAGGGAGTATTTCAGAGCTCCTGTGTGCAGTGCATGCAGGTAAGAAAAACTTGCCCTAAGTGTGAAAAGACAGATTACAGTGGGGAAAAAACAACCACCCAACAAAATCTCATATAGCTACTAGAACTATGTAACTGAGGATGCTATTTGTCATCTGTTGTATAATCGAGCATACATTTTGAAACAGGCTGGCAATTCCGTTCCCTTCACTTCTTCTCTTTCCTGTTCCAGAAGTGTCATTGAAAGTAAGCAGCAAAGTCACCCTCTTCATGAATTTCTCAAACTGAAATGCTCTCCTGAGGATTGTTATCCTGCTGCTATGTGATCTAGTCTGGAAGCCTGCATGTACAAATTAAAGAGAACTCCATGAATCAAAGCTGTGAGTCTTGATACTGAAGTACATAACGAGCACAAGAGCACGTAAGGCCCAGTCCTGCTTCCACAGAAATGAGCAGCAAGGGTCTGTTTCTGATTTTGCTTATCCAGCTATAAATCAAGAGCAACTTCACTGAAGTACACATCAGTAAAAAGTGAACAAGCAGTCTTTCAGCCACTAAATTCCCAACATATCACATACTGTATTTAGTACAAAACATTGTCCCAGCTTGACTTTGCCTGCAGGGTCATCCTAGGAGAAAATGCTGAGGAAATGTTCAAACTCTGTCTAAAGAGAAATGTGGTTATGATACAGCGGAGGAGTGGGTTAGCAGAGCCTACTGAGCCTCTGCCAACTGCTCATCTGCGGAAAAAACAGCAAGGATCCTTCTCAGAGACCAAACTAAGTGAGAGTACTTCTTTGCCTCTGCTATACGGCCAGATTTTCCTGAGTCCAGAGCTGGAGGCAGGATTTGATGACCAGATAGCTATTAAGAGATTCCATAAAAATTTATGTGCTTATGAGCACTCTTTATTTAAGCTAAACAGGCAGTGCAGCTGAATAGCCCTTCGTACAGTGAGACTTAAAACAACAAACAGCATCAAGCTAAGCCACAGTGTGTTATAAGAGCCAAGAAATTTTCACCAGAACTGGGAAACTAATTAGTTGCAACAGTGTAACAGAGAAACACTGGTTATCATGGCTTGGAGGGAAAAAAAGAGAAATGGTGGTTTTGTAAAGGCACAGTACTCATCAGAATGGCAAGGTTGAAGCTATGAGGAAGAAAATTACCCATTTCTACCAGAGGAACATATGATTTTGTGATGTTCTTTGTAAATGAGATTGCACCAAAGAATGTCACTGCTGGAGAGAATAATTTCATCCCTATCTTGTCATCTCTTTTTCTTTTTAATGAGAATTGCATGGCAAAGCACCATACAATAGGTCACAACTCTGCCCAAAGAGAATTTGTGTTTGTGTAGTGACTCAATATGAATTTGTAGCCTGTTATTACTGGGCGTTACACGGACCATTAAATGAAAAACGTTCCCCGTCCCAATTAACTTTTAAATCACTTACACAACTCCTTTTTTAAGAGACAGAGTAAGATGCAGACTCTTGCCTTGCTGCTGTGGTTTGTTTGTTTTTATTTCCCATCCCAGGGCTGTAGGGAGTGTGTTTCTGCTAAGTATTTCTGCAGCTGTTCAAAAGCAATCTTACTGCACAATACAGTATCTGAATAATTGTCTCAGGTGACTATTAAAGTCTACTGCTGCGCCATAAAACCACGAGGAGTAATCTTGCACCACAGCAGAAAATACCCAATAGCCAACCCTGCAGAGTGTCGTTCCTGTTAGCAGAGAGTTACTGCAACCAAGTGAAGATTCAGGAAGACAGAAAGAGCACAGGGAAGGCTCTGGACCTTAAATCGCTCCTTTTCTTGCCAACTAAGCAAAAGTTGCTGATTGTTAAATATTGAATTGTCTCTATTCATCCCCAGCCAACTGAAGTCAATGGACTTACATCCGGGAGGACTTTAACCCGTTATATATGAAATTTTTGTCTTCTCCTTTCCCTCTCTGTCTCTCCTTACGGCCTTTTATATACTGCAGTAAAGGAATCCCTTTAAAGCCTAATGTATGGTAATACAGTTTAATTGTGGTTAGTTGGCCTGCTGGGGATAAAATGTGCTTGTTCCAAGTAATTTTGCTGACTCCAAAGTTGGCTCCGTACAGAGAGCTGGGGGGAGGGGATGTTGCTAGTAAAAATAGCTGTGCTACCTGGGAAGGCTCTGCAAACTGCAAAGGTACTGGCAGAGTAGGCCCTATAATTGCAGATAATTGATTTTTTTGCAACAATCATGTTTGGCTCACACTGACTACACGGTTGGCCTCTTAACCCTTACGTAAGAACAACTCACGCACAAATTTCACTCTCAGACAGCACACTTTGGACACTCATTCCTCACTGAGCAGAACGTACGCGCTTTGCATTCATTACACAACTTCTTTCAATCAGTGAGCTGGAGACAGATGAATTGGCCAAGGCAGGAATCTCCACTCTTCGCTTCTTGCAGGATGACAACAGACACCCAAAAGCTGGTGGGGCTGTTTCTTCTCCCCACATGCTCTAATCTAGTACTTCTAGAGAATCCCACCCACAGTCCTACCACTAGAGCAGCGATACGTGCCTGTTGGCGGGACAGGTGATTACTATTGTTCAGTATCTGGCTCACACAGAACATTTAAGTTCTTTCTTTCAGATGATTACTCCTCAAAAATAACAACCTGTACAGGAGTGGACCTTTCCTTGTCTGCCTTCAGCTCTCACAAGCATCTCCAAGCTGCCAGGCAGAAGCTGCTCTATTAGCTAAACATGATTCACATTCCACCAGTGACATATATATACACAAATAAAGTGTTAAAACCTCCAATTACATATGACTAATAATGAGTGACAGGACCATTTAGCCTACTGACATTCAAACATGATATGAATCCAGTTAAAAGTAACAGTGACCAAAGGTTCAGACCACCACAGAGCAGCTTAGTATTCTCATCGAAAAATGAGCTTGCTTCAGTTCACAGGGCCTCATTCTTTCACTGCCTTACATAAATACCTACATCTATACTAGCATAAAAACCTCACAGTGTGATTTGGGAGCATTTTAAAAGTTAACTTTATAACTTTACCTATATGTCTCTAGACATAGCAGGTCTGGATGTCTACAGATATCTCCAATACTTGTAAAGCTTTTGCTTGTTTATTTCCAGGAATCTTTTGTCTTTAGAGACACCTTGGCAAATTCTTGCTGGATACTTTTTATCCCCTCTGTCTTATCAGTAGCTCACTCAAACTGGTTGTAAGCCTGTGTGTATTTGGAGTGGCACCATGGCAAGAAATCTTCATTTGGTCTTCAGCTTTACGATTTTCTTGTGAGTCTAGAGCAGAGCAGTACTACAAGAGCAAGGAAAACCTACTGAACTTTTCCATTAATGATTAAAACCTCAATGTTTTAAAAATCATTTTGCTCTCTGCTCAATCTGTGAAGTGAAACTTGATAACTTTTCCACTTTCGCAATGAATTTTTTTCTCCTTCTGCTACTTCAGTGTCATTTTAAAGGATCAGATTTTGTTCTGCAAGCTGTATTTAATAATGCTTAACAAATAACTCTTCTCACTGGATTAGTTTAAATGTAACTTACTACGGTGTCTGCAAAATCTGTTTTATTGGCACATCTGAGCATGATAACGATATCGACTCTCTCATGGCCTTTAATGACATGCAATATCTCACCTTCCGAATAAAAACAATAGCACAAATTAAATAGCATCACAAAGCTGAGGTTAATGCCCTTTTCCCTTCAGTACAGCACGGGACTTTAAATACTTCACCACATATGCATTACTGTCAGCTGCAAAGGCGGTTCTGTGCTGCAGAATTATTTTCAGAAGCGAGACCATTGCTGCGGTATTCATACGCAGTGAAAGAGGAATCAAGGCAAAAAATGGTCTGTGATGTGCTTGTACATAGACCTGCTGAAAAGGTTTGCCTCTAAGTCCGCCAATCCCTTCTTGAGTTGCACGAAACTGCGTCGGCCAATGATCTATAGACACTCTTCATATGTTGGGAGTACTTCTTATATGTCTACACCTGACTTTTGATTCCCATGTTCCTCGTAGCACTGGTGCTACTTGATGGGAGATAGTACGCAACTTTACAGGATCACCACCCACTGTGACTGGTCACTTAAACCATATGCTATTGTTTCCCCATCATAAGTGACCACCTGGTATTTGAAAAAAAAAAATAACTCTGACTTCCACTACTGAGAACTTCTGTCCTCCAAACACTGCCATAAATAAAAGAGATGGATGGATGGATGGATGGATGGATGGATGGATGGATGGATGGATGGATAGATGGATGGATGGACGGATGACTGGCTTCTGCCAGAGAAGCTTTCACTGAACTATACCCAGCAGGAAGCTTTTCTAACTGAAGAAAGATCCTTTCCTGATGTTTTTGAAGCAGTTCCTCAGAGAAACAAGACAACAGTTTGAGATCTTCTGATGCAGAAGCGTGTGAATCACAGCAAAATTGCATAGGTGTCAACATCTGACATAGTAAAAGTGCTTTCTAAAGAGAGGGTGTAGGTTTTAATGGAGTAACACAAAAGCTAACTCTGGTTCATTACACACTAAACATTTCTTTAACACTTTCCTTTTGGCATTTAAACAGTATTTCAGACTTTAAGTTAAAACACACACTGAATCTTAGTGCTCATGATTTGTTTAACTCTGTAAATCATTGGTTTATATAATGCATGAGGCATTATTTAACAAATTTACAGAAGATACATATATATACACACATTAACGTATGTTAGCAAGGGGGTGGTGAACAAAAACTTCAAATGTGTTGAAAATGCATTGTTGGTACCTTCTTCACCCCTCTAATTACGGTGAATAAATGGAGCCAGAGAAGGAGACAGGGTGGAATGAGGCTGATCAATACATGCCTCTCCCTTGCCGTCCCTGCAGTCAGAAGAGAAGGACTGCACTTATCTGGCCTTCTTGGGGAGTATCTATTCCTTGCTGGAGGTTAAACGAAAAACTCTTGTATTTCTACTTTTATGCTGACCCTAAATTTGTGTCCTGATTCTACTGTCTCTGGCTATATCGATAGTTCTTCAACTCAATGGGGAAATTGTCATGAAAAAGGGTTGCTCACATGAGCGAGGTTTGCAAGATCAGGCCCTTCATGATCAGTATAACCCTGGGCATCGGGCCGATACGGCATCCCTGATTTACAAGAGCAATCCTATTAGCATCAAAGGGACAATTCACATGAGTAAGGACTGTGAGAATGGGCCCCTCAGGAGCAACTAGCACCACAGTTATGTATCTAACCTCACTTAGATCACAGCAGTTTTCAAATGTTCTACAGGCACTTTAAGCCGCTACTGAACTTCGAAAAGAAAATAGACCTTGAGCACAACTTCACTTCTGCTTTCCTGACTACAGTCCTGGTTTTGCACTTTCCTTTGACTTCTCCCCACCCTTAAGTGGTCCAGGGTCTGCAAGAAATGTTGGCTTTTCTTCTTTCCGTTTTCCTCTCTTTCTTTCCCTTACCTTGTCTTTCATTTATTTCCGTCTTTTATTTTTCTTTATGTTTTTTTTTAAATATCCCTTCCCTTCCCTTCCCTTCCCTTCCCTTCCCTTCCCTTCCCTTCCCTTCCCTTCCCTTCCCTTCCCTTCCCTTCCCTTCCCTTCCCTTCCCTTCCCTTCCCTTCCCTTCCCCTTAATTTCTTTTTATCTTTATCTCCTTCCCTCTTATTTTCCCTCCCTTCTTGTCCTCTTCCTCTCACATCTTCTTTCTGCACCTTCCTTCAAACTAGGGGAATTCAATGATAGTAGGAAAAAAATAATAATGTGTTGGCCTCAAAATTCAAAGACTGGGAACATACAAGCTTTCTCAATTTCAGAAGAATTTTTTAGGTCACATAAAATCAATCTAAATTTCTAGAATCTGTAAAATAGGAATGTCAAATCCCACGGAAAGGGTTATTCTTGTAAAATTTCTAGCTGCATTTCTGCTTCTCTTTACAGCCTACCCACAACTAATGAAAATCTCTTTTCTCCTGGCCTTCTGGGCAGATCTAGTTCTAAGAACTACATATAAATCCATTACTAGCTTTTCTTCTGAAGTGCAATAATGTTGGTTTAGTTTAAACTGTTAACTTAATAGGTTTACCTTCTTTTTAAATTGGTTTCGACTAAGAATTAGAATGTCAAACAAAAAAAAAGTTAGTAATAGAAAATAATTAATTATACCTTTATTTCACTAATTACAGTACATGATTGGGATATATTATGTGTTAGGTGTTGCCTTAAAATAACTCATGAGCCGAAGAAATGCTT
Organism: Trogon surrucura; assembly: GCA_020746105.1. Lineage (NCBI taxonomy): Eukaryota > Metazoa > Chordata > Aves > Trogoniformes > Trogonidae > Trogon > Trogon surrucura. The sequence goes on along the minus strand of CM036617.1, from coordinate 149,788,454 downwards.
CCATTCTTCAAAACACATCCATTCCCTGGGATGAACCCATGCTCATGTGAGCTGTTTTGTTGACTTCAGTGGAAATACTATTTGCTCTGTCCTTAGCAAGAACACAGGTTGTTGAACCCGATTTCTGCCATCGTTTAAAAAAACAGTTCTGATACTACAGTCTTTGCTCAAACGAGTTTTGCTGTGTTTGATGATTAATAACAAGAGTTACAAAGGTCCGCGCACATGTTTAACATGACATGAAGCACGGAAGTAATATCAACGAACGCTGACTAGATGCAACGAAGACTAGTTTTTCAATACAGATGCTGCTTTAAAAATTGTGTCCCTTTCTGACTTTGTATGCATCTTTAGGGCTATTTCTGAAATCTTTACTGGGCTCCTGAGCACATATCTCTCCACCTTCTCTATCACGGGCTGCGGGCCACGACCCGCCCCCGCGCCGAGGGGGCGAGGCGAGGCGAGGCGGAGCCGGGCCGGGCCGCGGGGCGGGCGGAGGCGCAGTGTCCGGCGGGAAGCGGCGCTCGGCGGGGACGCGGGTGAGGTGGGTGGGCGGTGCGTGACGGCGGCTCCCCGGGGCCGGCGGCAGCGGAAGATCCACTTGCTCGCCCCCGTCGCCTGCCGGGCCCGCAGCTACTCCGCGGGTGCGGAGAAGGGGGAGCTGAGAGAAAAAGGTTTTCCCTCATGGGGAGCTGAAGCGGCGGCCGGGGGGGGGGAAACGGTGCTGTCGGCGGGGGCAGCTCATGGGGGCAGGCCGGGGTTTGGGCCGGGGCTTCGCCGTCCCCGGGAGGAACGAAGGGAAGGGCGGTAGAGCGGAGGGGCCCGGGCGAGGGAGCGGCGCTGGCGGGACAGGCTTGTTTCGAAACCGAGCTCATATCGGGGCGCAGGGCCCCACCCGGGCGGTTCGCAGCAATTTTTAAGGGCGCCCTGGCTGCACCCGGAGAAAAGTCTCGTTTTGAACACCCAGCGCTGGGACGCGGCCACAGCCGAGGAGTTCGGGCAGCTGAGCCCCCCCGCCCCCGGCTTGGGCACCGCAGCTGCTGGATCTTCACCCACTTTGGAAAAAAAAAAAAAAAGGAATAAAAGACCCTTTTACATGGGATTGGGGCTTTTACATTTAAACTGGGCCTGGATTTTGCATTTGTGCCACAATTAGGTATCTTGTCACCTTTGCAGATGGGGTGGTTTAGGGCAGCAGAGATGGTCAGAGGGCTGGAGCACCTCTGGTATGAGGACAGGCTGAGAGTTGGGGCTGTTCAGCCTGGAGAAGGCTCCGGGGAGACCTTATGGCGGCCTCCCAGTGCCTGAAGGGGCCTAGAGGAAAGCTGGGGAGGGACTGTTTACAAGGGCCTGTGGTGATAGCACAAGGGGCAGTGGTTTTAGAGGAGAGCAGAGTAGATTTAGATCAGGCATTAGGAAGAAGTTCTTCACTACAGAGGTGGTGAGACACTGGAACAGGTTGCCCAGAGAGGTGGTGGGTGCTTCATCCCTGGCAGTGTTCACGGCCAGGCTGGATGAAGCTTTGAGCAACCTGGTCTGGTGGAGGTGTCCCTGCTCATGGCAAGGGGCTTGGAACTAGATGATCTTTTGAGGTCCCTTCCAACCCAAACCATTTTATGATAGTCTGGCTAGACTTGTCCCTTTGAGCCCTGTGGTGTTTTGGTGTGTAGGGTTTATTTTTGCATTTCTGCTGCTGTTAAAACTACGAATTCTTGGATATACTTCCTTGTAGTGAAGGTGAGGCCTGGACTTTATGAGAGTTTGGAGAGGCCAACTCTACAAGTAGGGAAAACGGATAAATGTGTAGTTCAAGTGGAAAGCACACAGGGACACGGGTGAACGGTTTTGCATGATGTTGCATGGTTCTTGGATACGTTTTCAGCATGGTTTTAAAATTCAGTAAGGAAAACCACAATGAAGCCACAGATTGACTTGCTTTTTGTTTTGCGAAACTATGCCAGTTCTGCAGAAACTGCTGAGAAAAGTCCTTGCTGAAGTGTTGATTATCTTGAGAATACTGTGAAGTGAGTGGAATCATAGAATCATAGCACAGTTTTGGCTGGAAGAGACTGGAAGGTTGTACTGAATTTCTCATAATCCCTAGACCCAGTACTTGGCCTGGTGACCCAAGCCCTGTTTTGGAAAGGATAAAAGAGGGAGAGAAATCCCATCACCACAGCTGGACAGGTCCAGGTGAGGCTAGACTTGTTTCACTGAGCAAACACTCGCTTACCTCTACCCTTCTCACCTCCCCACCAAGGGCGTGCTTTCAGAGCAAGAGTCTTCTACTGCTTTTGGCTCATCTAGTTTCCCTTGTTTGGCTACACCTGACAGCGACTCCATGCTGAAAGCAAGAATAGAGATTGTCAGCACTGCAAACAATATTATTAACTATTTTATTACTGTTGTTAAAATTATATCATAGGAAATAATGACATTAACTAACAAAAAGTACATTTGTTTTAGTGTCGAATGAATCTAAGACGTACTAGTTTTACGGTTTCCTACTCACTAAGTACATGATTGAAGCACTTAGTGAAGCAAAAGCATTGCTCCATGCAGAGCACAAATTGAATGTGCATTCTGTCCTCATCACATTCTTAACTTTTTGGTGTTGATAAAAGGTACCATCTCCATAGGACTGTGGGTTTGATATGGTCTCATTGGAAAGAGACTTCATTAACTCAAACCCCCCATGATAGAGGCATAAATAGTTCTCTGATTTTTGTCGTTACAACTTAATCTTTGCCTGTGAATCATGCTAAAAGCAATTTTTAAGAAGGTCTCAAAGGAGAAAGATGCGTGTTTAACTTGGTTTGATCACAAGTTATTGCTGGGTGGGAAGACATTGGTTAGCTTCAAAGCTGAAGTGCAATTATAATTGTGTCATTTAAAAAAAAGGTAGGCAATATTAATTTTCCTTCTTAAAAACTACGGTATCTATAGTATGGCATCACAGTCAGTTTCTGTCTTGGTAACTGCTTAGTGAAATTCACTTGTTCAAGGGAATCTGTCTAAATTTGTGTGACTCCCTGTGTTATTTCAGAAGTGTACTCTCTTCTGTGACTAAAATTTGTTTCTGCAATTATATTAAATATTTTGATGGTTTATATTTTGACAGTTTAATAAGCTTATCTAATGGAAGTGAAATGTTACATAATAATATAATTTCTCATAATGAGTATTATGCCATTATGAAAACAAACTGAGGAAAACCAAATTTGTTTCAGAATAAACTTTTTGCAGAGGCAAAGTTGTGCTGTTATTGCAGTGATGCAAACAAAACATGTATTCTAGCAGTCTCATTGTCAGAACTTTGGATTGCTGTGATGTTAGCCTAACTTTAATGTTTTTTAAAGGTCATCAGCGAGAAGTGGAGAAATGGCTAAACTGACCCAGTTAATTGACAATGAAGTTTTCCAGGCTTATGCTACTTATGCAGTTATTGTTCTTCTAAAAATGATGCTAATGAGTCTTATAACAGCATCCGTCAGAATCAGAAGAAAGGTAAGAAATTGTGAATGATGTCTAGTAGAATAAACAGAAATTTGTATTGAAATACAGAGATGTCACAGGTCTTTCTTTTCAGCTCTCAAATACTGGTGCTGTTCTTCCTTCTCTCTCCTCTAATGATATTCTGACTTCAGTGTGCTGGTGCTTTGTTGGTCTCAAATGGAAGCTGTCTTTAACCTAATTATGAGACTCCATCTTACAGTTGCGTTTGACTTACTTGACTCTTCTAAACATTTCTGTTACTTTTAAATAACTGTAATTTCCACTGTCTTCTGCAGAAAGCTGGTATCCAGGGTACCCAATTTATAAAGCAGATTAAGTATGATATGAAGCCATGTTACATGAATAACCAACTAGTAGGGTCAGAAAGGAGGGTATGAAGTGGATTTTTATGCATCTAAAACCCTTTCATACAGTGATTCTAAAGCTCTTTGCATTCCTTAGTTGTTTTAGCCTTACCATTGCAGGTAGGTCATTATGTTAAAAAAAATTGATTTTTTTTTTCCGCTAGAATGAGAGGCAGGCTATAAAAATTTACGTTAATTGATATGTAGGCTCGATAACTATATGATAGATCCACTGAGCTTTATTAAATAATGCAGAAGCTGCAACTAGCTTAGGAGAGAGTGCGTATGGGAAACGTTGTGTTGTGTTTCCCTTGTTCTTCTCTAGGCATCTGCCTGCGGCCTCTATTGGAAACACTTGGTCTTGGGCTGAGAGAGCCCTGAGTTTGCCCCATATGGCTGTTCTTGCGAGATCTGCTTCTCCACAATGGTGTGTGCTTCGAGGATTTTGTTGCAATTCTTTTGATGAAATGCTTCATTTTGTTCCTGCTGGGTGCCAGAGAGCCTGGCCGAAGCGTTCTGTTGTTCATGAGATCCTAATAGCGCAACGTTTGAGCTGCTCCTGGTTTATAATAGCTCTTGAGGTCTCTGACACAGCTGAAAAGGGAGTATAGCAGAGCAAACAGCCTGTCCTTTTGGTGCAAAGTAGGACCCAGATGTCTGTGTCATAACCTCACTTCCTTTTGCATGTAGATCCAGTGGACTCCTGTATTAATGCTCATACCATGTTATGGTCCATATGTAGAGAAGACTTCGGGGGAGACGTAATAGCTGCCTTCCAATACCTGAAGGGATCCTACAGGAAGGCTAGGGAGGAACTTTTTACTGCTAGGACAAGGGGAAATGGGTTGAAGTTGAAGGATAATAGATCTAGATTAGATCTTAGGAAGAAATTCTTCAGTACGAGGGTGACAAGACTTTGGAATAAATTGCCCAGAGATGTGGCTGCCCCCTCCTTGGAGGTGTTCAAGGCCAAGCTGGACAGAGCCTTGAGTAGCCTGATCTAGTTGAGAGGTGTCCCTGCCCATGACAGGGAGGTTGGTTTAGATGATCTCTAAGGTCCCTTCCAGCCTAGGCCATTCTATGATTCTATGTATGCTAGTGACAATAGGGCCTTTGTTAATTTAGAGTACTTGGTTTTCTTAAGACAGACAGTAATACTACAAAGAGACAAATTAGTAAAGTAATTTTTATTTTCTATTTGATATAAAATAGTCTTTATTTAAAAAAAACGGAAGAAAGCACTTAGCAGAGTGATAGGTGAAACGTTGCTGATGCTGATACTCTAGATGTGTCTCCAGAATTTTGAGACCAAGGACATTTCACAGAAAAGGATCAAGGCTGCCTCAGAAAGCAGTCCTGTAGGTCCCCTAAAATCAAAAGATTTTCTCGATTTATGCCTGGATAGCCTGAACAATCCAAAGACTGCATGCGTGCAGTAACTGAATTAAATGTTTTCAAGTAGTGTCTTCCACTATTTGGAGGTAGTAATGGGTCATGTAAGTGGAAAAATTTGTACCTAAGAGGAAGGAGAGAAACTGATTTGGTCATAAGTGAGGAGGGGAGTAGGCCTCTTGGATGCTATTGCTGTGTAGACTTCGAAAGAAGGAGGGGATCCAAAAGGGTTTTCAGATAATTTTTCAAAAATAGTGAAGAAGAGACCTGCACAGTACAAGCAGTAGTTCTGCGTTCCAGATGCCTGTGTTCCATCAACCCACTGGCATTACTTCAGACTGAGTATCAGCTGCCATGCTTGTCCGTCTTACAAGAAGGCTTTATCTGCGTGTGTAAATTACATTATATTAATTAATCAACATGCAATCTATGTACAGGCTAGGTTCAAGAAAATAGTAGTGCAGTGAGCAGTATATTCTCTGTGCATTTAACTTCAGGTAACATATGTGAGGTTATTCGAGACATTAGTAAAAAGAGTGACCTTTTTAGCAAGCTGCCTTGACTAGGAAAAATCGTCTGGTTTCTAATGTCTCTTCTGTGCTTATGTTTGAAATAGGCATTTGCCAACCCAGAAGATACAGCGTCATTTGGAAAAGGCGAGAATGCTAAAAAATACCTGCGGACTGATCCAGATGTTGAACGTGTGCGCAGGTGATGCATAAGAGTCTTCTAAAAATTATTTTAAATAGCAGAATAATACTAACTCAAGGAATTCATTTAACCCCATTCTCCTTGTCAAGCCTCTGTGTGTTTTGTGTTGCTTTATGTAGTAATCTGATGCATTAGTTTGTTTAAATGAACAGGCCATTCCATATGCGGATGGTCAGCGTACATACTAATGTCATTGTCTAGTTATAATAGCTAACTCCTGGGTAGTATCCTGTTTGCATGGGGGAAGTGGTAGGAAGAGTGTAAAATATGCTGTAAATAGATCTACTGTGAAGCGGTGCCCATTAAGTGTAAATCAGCTTTCTGTATAACTTGAACACCAGTTGCAATAGTTGCATTTTTCCTAAAGCACAAAGGAAATGATGGGGGAGAGGAGTAAAACTGTTAAAGTCGTGGAACTCCAGAGTCGTAATGAGAGCATTAATCTGGCAAATTGTGCAGAGTGGGAGTCAAGCCTGTGCTCTTTTTGCTGGATTGAATCGAGGTTACTCACTGATATGTCAGTTGTATGAGAAAGTTGACCAGCCTTCTGAAAGAATGCTGTTAATGGTATGGCAGTGTGCAACCTGTGGTGTATGTATTTTGTTTTGCAAGATTCGTGGCTGAACATGAGCTGTATTTCGGGGGGCTAAATGTTGCAGCTTATTTAATTTTATTTAGTTGAAAACAAAACTTTCCGTTACCAAAACGGTAACTTTCAAGATGCTGTTTCATATACCTGTGCTAACGAGGAAAGCTTTAATCTATGCTTCTTCCTTAATGAACTTTACAGTTTATTTGCTATATATATATTTATACCAAAAACTTCTTGAATCGGAATGAGCTGTTCTCATTTAAACCACCATTAGGGAAGATCTTGAAAGTAAGTACCAGCTCTGATTTCAGAATGGTACATCCTTGCAAACACAGATGGCTGTGGTTCCATGAAGGCTCATATATTTCTGTATGTCTCTTCTGGTTTACAGTCTCAGAAGAGTGAGCTGTAACAGTGCTCTGAACTTTCCTTTTCTCCCCTTGAGTATTTCATGGAGTTACTAGTCGTTTAATTTGCTGATTGCTGTACAAAAATGGATGCATTTTGATGAGGAGTAATTATTTTCTATTTGTAAATTCTAACAGGACAACTAAGTTGATACTTCATGACCAGACGCTTTTTTTAACTCAAATTGTTACATTAAAGAAATGACAATGACTTCACACAGGCACCTACATAGATTAGATTTTTAAAACGCTGTATTATAAACTTCTGTGTTGCTGTTTTAGAGTTGTTCAGACTTCCCCAGACCTCGTAAGTCAGCTTCAGTCTACTTACTCCATTGGTGTTGCAGTATCCATTTTTTCCAGCCACAGTGGCTCATAATGGGTGTTTATTTTATTTTATAAGCTTCATGGCAGCAGATACTGCCATAGATTTAGGGTAGCTTCTCTTCTGCATAAGTTCCTGGAACTTTCTGTTTGTGGGTATAGAGAAGACGTTACTTTAACTAGTGTACTTTTTTTGGGGAGGGGGGAAAACCCTAGAGAATATGTTTCCGTGTGGTGATAAATGAGTTCAGAAAGCAGCTGCAAAACAGCACCATGTTCTAATTCTACCTGACTGTGAAATTTGACATAATTAGTAAGGCTTAGAGATTTTTTTCAATCAGTAAATTTGGCTGAAAGTATAATTTATCTAAAGAGGTAAAGGGAGCAGAGAAGGTTTAGGGAGAGGTGTGAAAGAATACTTCAAGATCTGGAGTTCAGTCTTAACACATTTTTAGTAAATTATATTATGGTTTCAAAATTTCAAGCATTTTTCAGCTATTTTAGTGCTTAGTAGAGAAGAAAATGAACCAAAAGCATAACTGTCACACCTGTTAGATGCTCAAAAATAACATTCTTCAAGATGATTGAACTTCATGAAGATTTGTCAGTATGTTTCATATATAGGATATTTAATATTTTCTGTATAAAGACTACAAACTGAGTTTATGGGATTGGAATAGACCATCTGGGCCATGAAGTCTAGTAGTTGTGATCACAGTCATCCAGTTAATTGATGTTCAGTTGAGAGAGGCTACAAGAAAATTCCAGCTGCCTTTCCTTGCATTCATGTACACCCAGGTGCACTCATGTACCTCATGCAAGTCCCTAATACTAGCAAAACCCTGGGGAAGAAATAAAATCTTTCATACAGAAGATCAGAAGCTTAAAAATGTGTGTGGGAGGAGAGACCAGAGTGATGCTGGACAAACGGGCCAAAATCGTTCCAGTACCTCAATCAAGTCCCCACTGCAGAGGGAGCCAAGAGTTGTGTTAGGGTCTTAGCCATAGCGTGCTCTGAGGATGCTGAAAAATAATGAGGCCTGAAGTGATTTATTTAACAAAGCATAACTCTCTGAAACAACTTTGCTTCTTTCCCCAGAGGCCACCTGAATGACCTTGAAAATATCGTCCCGTTCTTTGGCATCGGACTGCTGTATGCGCTTAGTGGCCCTGAGCTGTCCACAGCCTTGCTGCATTTCAGGATCTTCGCTGGGGCTAGGATCGCTCACACTTTTGCATACTTGATCCCTCTCCCCCAGCCTGGCAGAGGTTTGTCTTGGGCAGTTGGGTACGCAGTGACCATCTCGATGGCCTACAAGGTGCTGAAGACGGCCTGGTACCTGTAACGGAGCCGGGGCTTCTGTGTGCCATTTGACATTCCGCTCAAGGTTTCCAGCGGTGTGTGTTGATGCCTTGAATGAGCTGGTGTGAGTTTTCCGTGGTGATTGGAATTCATTTTTTAACAGAGGCTTTTCATTCCTGTTTAGAATTTATTTTTTTTGAGGAAAAAATAAATTCCTTCTCCCTGTCTTCCCTATTCATGGGCTTGCCAAAATATTAAATTGAACATTCCCTTTGCGATTTGTCAGGTACTTACGATTCTAAACATGCGATGATGCTGTATTGATGGCATGTGTGGTAATTTTCTACAGATGCACTATTTTGGCTTTAGCTCTGAAGTCTAAATCAATAAAGACAAGAAGGGGAAGAAAAAAAAGCGTGTTTGTATTTTTGTTTTCATTTTGACTCTTCTCACTGCAGCCAGCAAATAGCATGTCACTATGTCTCAGAAAGAGATTCCAATCATACAGTTCTTTGAAGAATGCTTACCTTAATAATAAGATATAACCAGTAATGCTAGGCTTGTTGTAAAAAATCTTTGATGAAATTGTTGTTTGTATAATCCACTTTGGGATCAAAAAACCCAAACTGTTGCAGCTCCATTTCTCTCAGTTGAACAGACTAAATACAAAAAAGTATTTGGGCTAAACTCTGTTTAGTGACACTGGTGAAAATCTGAAGTAATTCTTATTGTCAAAGTTACTTCAGATGTAAGTTTGATGGCCTGATAAAGCTTAGACCCTTTATAAACAATTTTTTTCCCTTTTTGAATACATTCAGCATAAAATGAGTGACACTTGCAAATGTATGTATCAAGTAATTCAGATGTGAATGCATAATTACTTTGTGTGTCATACTGTCATAAATATGTTGCGAAAGAGCAGATTGTTATTGGAATTCAAGGATAGTGTTGTAAGTCACATCTAGTAAGAAGGGTGGGCCTAGAAATCAAGAAGTTGACATCAGTTTATCAGAAATGAAATCTAACAAGTGAAATAATGAAGAGCTGGATCCTTTAGAAGGATGATGGTAAGAGGAGGATTAAATGTTTAACATTGTGGAGCTTCAGTTCCTGACATGGCAGCGTGAGCACACGTGAACACCTCTGGGTTACCAGGGATTCCAATGGGAACCGTGGGCTTTCGTGTTTCTTCTCCTCGCATCTTTCTCCACCACTTCCTGCCTGTGCTGCTTTCCTCCTGCTCCTCCTTTCTCTGCTAGCTGGCCATGGGATCTTGAGACCAGCTACCTTGGATGGTATCAATGTAATGAGGTGGGAATGGCCATCAGTTCTTCCGAGGTTGAGAAGGACCAGCTATGGAGGGAGAAGGGGCGAGACTGCGGGCTTGAGCTGGGGCCCAAACCGGCCATTGTCAGTCAACCCACCAACTCGCATTGATCAGTCGGTGGCTCCTCTTGCCTCCTTGTATTGTGACACCAGCATCTAAAGCTGTATTTCTGTTACTTCCTTCTAGGTTACCTCTTTTTTTCCAGCCCTGTGTCTTTCTGTCCATTTAAAACAATGGGAAAGTAGCCACCACGCAGAGGGGCCCATCTGAAATTCAGCAGCAGAGCGAGTTCTTTCCTTTAGCATATAAAAAAGGCTTTTCTGACAAGCCTGGTTGTCACTGCCAGACATGCAGGAGCAGCATTTTTAACTCCTTTTGCATCAAGCTTCAGTACAGAAATCTCATTCTGAAGAGAAATACCTGGAGCCTGTCTTTATTTCTGTGATCTTACATTTGAAGCAAAACTAGTTTTAAATCCCTTGCATTTGCTCAGTGGTTTCAAAGCCCTGAATATATAGTCACTCTGTGCCGAGAAGTAGAAAAGATAAACGGAAACCCTTAGAAATACCTAGAGTGATTCAATATTATTCTGTGTTTCTCTTGCATTTATTTTAAACCTATATTTTATTTTCCTTTGCTCCCACAAATACCATCTGTGCATCTGGGTGGGGTACGTGCTCAATCTGGGAAAGCTGCCTTACCAGCTTCAGTCAAACTCCGACTGCCAGCTTCGTGGAAGCACTTTGGAGCGGTCCTTGTCGAACGACTCTTGCATTTCCCCAGGCCATGCGTTAGAGAGGTATATCTGTTGTGCAGCTGTAAATTTTAAAAGCTTAGCTTATTTTCAGAAGAATTAGTAAAGGAAAAAAGAGTATATTGGTTGAGTGTATTACGGAGCTAAACTAGTTTTTTACCTTTATAAATGTGTACATATGGATTTTGGACCACTGTTATCGGCTTCTATTACGAAATCATTAAATGAAACACTGGATGACTGATGAAATGACTGGCTGCTATCAGCAGATGTGCTGCTTTTGACCTGGTGAAAGTACAGAAAAGACTAGTCCATGGGAGATATATAAAAAAAGATCAAGCCAACGTTTTCTAGGCTTCATTTCTGTTCCTTGTGCCTGTGATTTGCACCACTAATCTTAGGCAACTAGAAAAACTACAGCTTTCCTTCTCTCTGCTATTATTCCTGGCATTTTATGTTCTTACTTCTCCAGAGTACTTTGTGTGTCTTTGAAGTAGCTCTAATAGTTGACCATGAGGTACTTTAAGATGCTACCTGACATTGCTTGGCCTAGGTAGCTGATTCCATCCCTGAATTTCATGGACTGCTTCGTTTTTGAAGAGTAAGATGTGAGCAATTCCTCAATTTAGTTTTCAATTCTGTGGGTAAATGCTTATGTGGCCTTGGCCAAAGTTACTTTTTCCTGGTTTTCATGGCTGCAGACAGATGCGCTGAAGGCAGCGAGATGTTGAGAGGGCTGGTGACTGGCAAAGAGCTCTGGGCTAGGACTTGCCGTTCGAGCATGACTTTGCACCCTGTCACAGCAAAGCAGGTGCTTAAAACTGTAAATGATACATTAAGCATTTCCTTGAATTTTAAGAAGCAAATGTGTATCTGAAGTTCATTGCCTTCAAAGTGTTTATTTCAAGAAGCTGGGTCAATGTTTCTGAATGTGATGGAGTTGTATAAGTCACTGATATATGGGCAAAGCTTAGGCTCCTAATTCAAATCGTTTTGGGGTTTTGTAAAATTTTGTGGTCTCCTGAAGCCAGTTATGATCGTATACTCCGTGCTTGGCTCTGTCTCTTCATAGTTATTTACAGAAACAAATTCAATCTAGAATTTTGGTGGAAGATCCTCCTAATGTATGTCCTTTGTAAAAGGAAAAAAAACCACAACAACAAAGTAAAACTTTAAAAATACCCTTTAAAAATAACTAGAATGTTGTCTGTTATTATGCAAACTAACATGTTTTTAATTTCAAGGCTGAAGTTTAGGAAGAACTTTTCTCTTTTCCAAACCTTTTCCTGCCAACTGAGATGGCACGTCAGATGTTCTGTGAAAGGTTGTATTGACACGCATTAAAATACTTTCAGGTTTAAATACCTCCAGCTGTTGGACACTTAGAAAAATACCTCTTTGTGATTCACTTTAAGTGAATAAAATATGAAAAACTGTTTTTCAGACTTCTAGATCTTGATAAGTAACTCCCACTCATAGATTTTGAAGGCTAAAATGGATCATTAGCTCCTTCAGCCTGACCTCTAGTGGAAAATGCGCCGTGGAATGGTTGCCCTTCTGCTGAGGTTAACTTAGTCACAGCATGACTTCCAGAAAGGTGTGTTATCTTCATTCACAGACTTTGGGAGACAGGTGTTGATGTGTTGATTCACTCTTTTCTGTGACATTGTTTCTCTCTGGAATACATGCACACTAAACTTAGTCTTTAAAAACAGCATAGTTTTTTTTTTTTGTTGGCTTTGGTTGGCTTTTAATCGAGGCAATTATTAAATTATTGCAGTGCAAGGAGGAATGTGAAATATTTTAAACAGGTGCTTTCCTTCTACAAAATACTCTGCACTTTCCTCTTGTACGCTCTTGGAAAACAAAAAATTTTCCACGTGTAAAAAACCCCTACTCTTCTGCTTTAAAAGCAGGCGTGAGAAATGTGAGGTATAATGCCTGAAGCTTTTTTTTTCTGTATAATAGAGCTAATTAAGCATTCTTGGGAATACATGTTATGGTGAATATGCACACATAGGACTGAATTCTGCACAAATGCTTGCAATGTAAAAAGTTGTAACCATGATCCTGTGTAATAAATTCTGTGAGTAGTACTACGGTGGTGTAGGACAGCCCTTGTTAGCCTGGAGTGAAGCGTCTTGAAGTGGATGTTTATGAAAGAGTGGAAAATGACATCTCCAGGACACCTTCTTCAAAGCCTATCGAGTTGTAATATGGGCGGGGGAATGGTGGCTGACTTCTCTTAACTAGTCAGCCTCCATTCCTTGGCACAGCATTTCCAAGTGTTGACCTGCATGCTAGGTAGCGGCTTTTGCCATGGGAACAGTTCTAAAAGTGATTTATTTTTATGCGTTAAAGGACATTATTTTAGCAGTGGCCATATAATCTCCACAACGGAATGCTTTTATATCTAGTTCTTCTTTGCTAGTTGATCCCAGTGTGCATCACCACTGACAGCATCTTTCTTTTATTCTACATCTCGTGTGTGCTGGTGGACTTCTGAGAGAACTTAAGAAGGGGAAGTTCCAAGAAACCTGTCTTTTTAAAAAAAAAAAAAAAAAAAAAGAAAAAAAGAAGAGTGTCTCATGGGTACTGCATGTCCAGCGGGGGGGAATAAATTCAGATGGTAGTGTCAGTCCTGCAGAAACAATAAGGAAGAAAAAAAAAAAAAGAAAGGGAGAACTGAAAGGAGGGAAATACTTTAATGGTAGCTTAGTGCGGCATCAAGCAGCAAACTGAATGAAGACTCGTAGAAGAAGCACTATAAGAGAGGCAGGTAACTTTCTGCTTCTTTGTATTTAAAGTAAGTTCATTTTTAAGAATGTTTTTCCTTGTGCATCCAGTCATTAAATATCTGCGAAAAGGATTATAAATATGTCAAATCAGAGTTGAGATGACCCATTGGCTAGCTAATTCTGTTTAATCAGTTGCCTCTTAAGGCACCTGTGGCAGAAAGGCCACCGCTGTGGGAGTCAGAGGTTGTGTGACTGAGGAATAGCCTTTGAAATAGCCCCAGAAACGACATCACAACTACAGCACTGGAGAGGGTGATATTTATTTTTTTTTAAATTAAAATTCATATATGGCACCTGTTTTCACACCCTTTTCACTGCAATACATTCATGGAATTCAGAAAGGACCTTCAGAGCAAGGGTGAGCTTATGTGGGAGCTGGACAGAAAGGGTTCAGCTCTGTACGTTGTTCCACATTTCTTGAAAAAATTGCTGTGCTTCGTCTCTTTAACCCTTACTTTAGTTGAGGAGGTGTCGGGATTGGTGTATGTGGAATTGCTACAGAACTGCTCAAAGTCAGTTAAAATTCTTAATCTCTGCGTGTCTAAGAGGCCTCTATATGATTGCTACAAAGGCAAGACTTCATCTGCTTTCTCTTTTGATAGAAAGTGATGCTAAAAGCTCAGTTTGCCTTAATGAGACTGCAGTTACGTTCTAGCATGCATGACTGCCTTCGTTTATTTAATACTGGGTAGCCATACTACAAGAAGCTGTTTACTACAGGTTTTTAACATCAAACCTGTGAACAGGTGTGCTCCATCTTACAGACTACGTTTCCAAGAGAGCAGAGCTAGCAACTCATGTGCTTTTCGTGTGGGTGCCCCTTCGGTACTCTTAAAGGCATGTTTTCATAAGAAAGCCCCCGTTTGTTACAAGTACAGATACCCTTTGGTAGTAAAGTTAGCTGGGACCATGTAGCTTGTGACTCAGCTCTTGTTTCTCCAGCAATTTGGAGTTTGCTGTTGATGTCTCCTTGTCTTCAGGTGAAGGAAGGGTCCAGTGCTACTGCTCTGCCTTGTTAGCTGACAGATGACTTATTCCACTGATACTCCCTGAGCACTTCATGATGATTATGACGAAATGTTCCCTGCTATTAAAATTGATAAGCAGTATAAATGAAAGCACTAAATTTTTTTGGATGTTTTGTCAAAATGGAGTTTAGATTCTGTTGATTCTTAGTCCTCGGTTGGTGTTTGGTGTACCTGTGTACTTTCAAGGTAAATGAAATTAGTCCTGCAAGTCCTCTTGGTGCAGTTTCCTTAGTTGTGTCTGGAGTTCAGCGACAGCGTTGTTTGTTTATGGCTCTTTCATTTCATGTGAGTTCATTTTGAGGAATCCAACTTTCTTCAAACACATCTGACTTACTTCAAAGAGTGACTGCCAGCTCTCCTCGTTTTGCTTCCTCTCTCTACGTGGTGCAGAATGGAATTTAGCGTGAAGTATATTACAAATCTAAATGTCTTTGTGTTAGAAAATATTAAAACGGCCAGGATTTTCCATTTCTTTGATTTTTGGTCTTTCTTTCAACCATTTCTTCATTCCTGATGGGAAAGAGCGATTCTGTCTGATCCACAGGCATCACAGGAGGTTTTTCCTCCCTCTGCTCGTTCTCGGTTTCAGGGATGGTACCACTAGATGTCCCTCTTTGGCTTTTTTATTAGGTTTCCGGACTGGACCTGAGAACGATAAAGGATCTCTGCTCTGCATCTCTGGCAGATTGAGTTGTAAGGGGAAAATGTTTTGCTAGCTTTAAAGAAGAAATTTATCAAGGATATTAAGGCAAAATAGTGTCTTCGTACAGTAAACTTGTACTAAAAAAAACTTTATGGAAAAAGTGACCTTTGAAAAAGCAGAGTATTTAATCTGTGGCTGAAGGGTTATAATGTTTTGGTTTGTTTTGCTTTTTAAAATTAATAAGGCACCAGGTAACTGCAACATCTGAATAGTTCTACTGAAGTTCCTAGAGGCCTATGCAATTTATATTTTAATTGTATGCTATTGTTTTTGATAAGTAAATACATTTTATTGTTTGTATTTAGCAGTAGGGTAATCTGAATGAGCCTGAGATTGTTCAAAAACTTTGAGTAAAGAACCAGAAATAAAACTCACAAGCTGTGTCTGCCACGATATCCAGCAGAGAGAGCCTCAATGCAAATGGTTCACTTGAAAGTATCTCAATAGTTGGAGAATTCAGCTTGGGAATTTAAAGGTGCTGTGAAAAAAATGTTGCTTGTATTTGTACAAAACTGGGATGCCTCGTAAAGCAATGTGTGCACAGCAGATTTAGTTGTCACATGAAATGCTAGGAAAGTGGTGGGGGGGGCATCTTTGAGTGATCCACTTGGCACAGAGGTGGAG
Organism: Trogon surrucura; assembly: GCA_020746105.1. NCBI lineage: Eukaryota > Metazoa > Chordata > Aves > Trogoniformes > Trogonidae > Trogon > Trogon surrucura. Next base: position 149,772,631 of record CM036617.1, on the reverse strand, counting down.
TACAGTGTCACTATAATGAATAGGACCTTGCCTGGTGGACGGAAAATATTTTAAATTGAGTTTTTATTTAATGGATTTGAACTTTTCATGCCCAATTACCTTTTTGCTGAAAGAGAACAATAATAATAATAATAATAATAATAATAAAGTGCAAAGGTTCAGTTTCATTCTAGAAATGGGGAAATGTGCTTGGAGAGCTGTCAAAAGGCACAGTCGGATCTCGGGAGCATGGAGCAAGGTAGCTAATGCTCTGGAGCTGATGTCCATCAACTGCTTCTGTAGCTTTATATGTCCTTGTCAGTGGTAATGTGGCAGAATGGGATGAGTCACATACAGGCACGGATGGCAGCAAAGAGTTGGTTAAGGTCAGAGAAAGTATGTCCTTGCAAGGAGGTTTACATGATTTTCTAAATTTGTTCAGTTAAGTCTTAGAGGTGCATGGATTATGGAGAAACTCACCCTGCAAAATGAAACTAACCTGATTTAGGGAAAGTAGTCCAGGATATATAGAAATAAATCCTTCCCACAGAAAGCTTAATCCATCCTATAGCAGGAATGTAAGAAAGATGAAGAAAAGCAAAAATCCCTTTAAATTCTGTGGGTCTTCTCCTTCTGAAATAATAACCTGGTCTCAGTGAACTTTCATGGTGCGGATTTTTCACTCGAGGGACGTGTACATCTATGAAGAGAAGCTTAGCCCCGATGTGTTGAACTGTACTAAATAAAAGTGTACTTTGAAGAGTGTATGTAATGAGAGAGGACACATCTCTGTGTTATTTATTTAGTTCTCACCACTATGATATCTGGATTACAATGTGTTTAGACTTAATTCACAGACAAGTGAACTGAATGGAGAAGTTCCCACTGACTTTCACGGGCTTTGTATCTAGACAAGTGGTGTCTATCATATTCCATTCATTTAAGTATGTGCAGAACACAGTCTGTACTCAAATACTTCTGCAAGCAACAATGTCCAGAAAAAAAACCACTACATTTTGTAAAATTTCAGGGAAAAAAAAAAACCCACAGTCAGGTAGGTGCCACCCTACTTCGGTTTTAACTTGGCTATAACTACCACTAGAAGTGGCTGGTCCATTGTTTACATATTCTTGATCACAGCAAGACCTTTATTGATGGTTGGCCTCTGACTTGACGTTGCTGATGGCTCATATGGTGCAAACCTCAGCAGGGGACATAAGAGAGCACCACTTTAAAATGGATCCTGCTGGCCATGTGGTGCTGTTTTGTTCTGTACACTGCTAAAAGGGCCACTGTCAACTTGAAATCTAGTCAATTAAAAACAAACAAGGTAATAGGAGCTTCATGTCCTCAAGTCCTTTTGCCAGTTTCTGTGGGATTGCAGTCAAGAGTATCCTATTTTTAACTGTGTTTTTCTCATTCTTTTTGATGACTTTTTTTTTGTGTGTGTGCGAGTGTGTGTGTGTGAAAGTATAAACCATGCTAAAGCGGGTACTGGCTGCTTCACTGACACAGAAACAAAAGAGTGAGTATGACTAAACCCAAAACACGGAGTAAATTCACATTTGCTTTGTGTGTTTCACAAAGCAAGAATAAAAGGTGTTTTTCCTTTAAATCTTTCAGTTACGAAGAATTTTGTCTGAAAATTTACATGGAAAGAGCTTAGCAGTAGAATAGATGAACTGAGTGTTTTTATGGCTACTTCTAAAACCAGTAATTTTAAAAATTAAATAAAGTTTGTTAGAGCTGAATAAACATTTTTATAACACTTTAAAACCAAACTGTTCTGATTGGAGAGGTAAATTTTTTTGTTTTGTAAAACACGACAATTAATTCTTTTTACAATGGATCAGTACAAGTTACGGGCTCACCTACTAGAAACTGGCACTGTGGAAAAAGTCCTGGGAGTCCTGGTGGACAACAGGATGACGATGAGCGAGTGATGTGACCTTGTGGCCAAGACGGCCAATGGCATCCTGGGGTGAATCCAGAAGAGTGTGGCAAGCAGGTCGAGGGAGGTCATCCTTTCCCTCTACTCTGCCCTGATGAGGCAGCATCTGTGTCCTGTTCTGGGCTCCCCAGTTCAAGAAGGACAGGGAACTGCTGGAGAGGGTATAGCAACAGGCTGTGAAGATGATTAGGGGACTAGAACATCTCTCTTATGAGGAAAGGCTGAGAGAGTTGTGTCCTTTTAGTCTGCAGAAGACTGAGGGGATATCTTATCAATGTCCTTAAATACTTAAAGGGTGGGTGTCAGGAGGAGGCTATTTTTTTTTTTTCAGTGGTGCCCAGTGACAGGACAAGGGGTGATGGGCACAAACTTGAACATGGGAAGTTCCATCTAAACATGAGGAGGAACTTCTTTACGAGGATGGCAGAGCACTGGAACAGGCTGCCCAGAGGGGCTGTGGAGTCTCCATCTCTGGAGACATTCAAAACCTGCCTGAACGTGTTCTAGTGTGACCTGCTATAGGTGAACCTACTCTGGCGAAGAGGTTGGACTAGATCTCCAGAGGTCCCTTCCAACCCCTAACATTCTGTGATTTTCTATGCACTTATCTACAGATACGACTTTTAACTATGCTTAAACAAGCTTCTCTTTTTATCCAGATCCACACCCTCTGAATTGATAGTTTCAACAGTGCTTAAAATTGGAGTCTGGAACTGCTTAAGAAGATCTGTGTTTGGTCACACAGTGGGCTATATAATGGGGAATGCTATGGGGGCCAGACAGGGCTCATTATTAGGGGACTGATTCTAGAGGCATTGAAGACCATTGGTTTCCACGGACTGCAGGGCAAATTGGTGGCATTCAGCACTGTAATTTGAGTGTATGGGTTCAGGTCAGAAGTAGTGACCTGGGATATTGAAAGACTCTTGAGAAGTTTTCTGTTCAGAGCACTGGATGACTTCTAGAGAGCTACCCCAGCACCAGTGACAGAAGCAATGCAACTTCTGGACAGCAGATACCACAACCACTGAAGACCAGGGTCTAATTGACCATTGAGATACCAGTACAGAAGATGCTGATCTCAGTAATATTTTGAGAGGCCTGTCATGCAACAGAGATTGTTTTTCAGCTGCTAATACAACTGCTGTTTAAGTTTGATTATTAATTTTCTTCCTCCTCTGTTCTTCTAGTACTTCTAATACTTCAAGTATTAGAGTGAGACTAGCAAACAGCCCATAGAGTGATCTGAGATACTCATATTCTCCAAGGTCTTTGTGCTGTCAGTGGACTTGGTGTTGGCAATACAAAGTCCACTACAGCCCTGGCAGAGCCACTTGATGGAGTGGTTAATGATGCAACACTTTTTTTAGCAATGTGTCTCATTTGGACACCACAGCACATCCTGTTTGTATTTCATCTCCTTTCCCTGGTACTTTATCTATGTCCACTACTCTTGCGTTTTGACCCAGGGGACTTTTATTTTAATCATTTGCTCTTCCTACCTGAACTTTCTTGTACATACTTAATATTACTTTACTTGAAACTTCAACATATGGAACAGATATTTTTAATTCTCACGGTTAATGCTTGATTGCTTAAAAGATATATTTTTCTACTTTCAAGGTAAGCATTCAAAATCTCCTACATTCTTACTTGCTACCCAGAAAGATGTTTAGTGCTGACCGGGAATGCATACAAAGTGAAGCTCTCTTTATTTTTTTATTTTTATTTTTCTTTCCACCTAGCAGGACAGTAACTGAGTTTAGTGAATGAAGAAACCTTACCCAGTGGGGACTTGATGTTTCTTTGCAGGCATGTAGTCTCACCTGGCCCACTGATTGACCTGTTTTCTTTAGTCATATTAGGGAGGCACCAAATACTGGCAGGTAGGTTTTATTAGCAGAGCCTTGATATTGTGAGAATCTGTTTACAGATAGTTCTGACCAAGAGTAGCGGTTGCTTGCTCCTGCTCATAAAATGTAAGAGTTTTATAACTGGAGCACTGAAAGCCTGTATTCTATCCTCATCTTATTTTTGACTGAGTCAGGTAATTTCTCTGTACTTCTGTTTCCAGTATTCTATTAATAAAATAACTGAAGCTTAAACAAATACTAACTACTAAAATTGCATGTATACAGGTTGGCTGAGTTATAGATCACAGGCACATGCTCACTCTCTTAGGCATAGATGTTCAACTGTAAGGTAAGAGAAGAGGAGACATAGGACAAAAGGCAAAATGTCAAAGAAAAATGGTAAAGCACTGTGGTAGCTTGGACTCAGAATTAGGAAACCTGCTCTACTGTTGACATGTGACATGAGCTGGGCCACCTCTTTTTGCTTTGATTTTCGTTCACCTTTATTTTTGCCGCTTTGTGCAGAGTAATCTTATTACCAATGAGATTTGTACACAACATACTGTAACAGGATTGTTCCTGATGGAAGCTGCAATTTTAATTTGTTGCTATAGGTGGTACTGTAATATTAATACATAATATCAAAGAAAGAAGATATAGTAATAAAAAGGCAAGAACAATAAATAAAAAGAAGAGTATCAAACAAATGCTTATGTTTCATACTCTTTAAGGAGAGTTCCAGCTGAGGTGATTTTTAGGCTTGAAGGGGATATGATGACATTCATATGGTGGTTTTTGAACTGAGTAGTGCAAGTCTGTTAGGCACTCACTTTGTTTTCAGATCTCTTTTAGCAAACCTCACAGTGCCATGGCTAAATCACACCCTGCTCCTTTCTCCTCAACGTGATAACTGTCTGTGATAAAAACTGAGCACTTTAGAAAAAGTTTGTTCCAAGATGACCAGGAAGTCTTGAGATAAGACAGGAAAGTTAGGAAATACTTTCCAAAATGAAGGTTCTTGATATAGGGAGCCAAGAAAAGTTTGAATGGAATCTTATCCATAAAACAAGACTCCATCTGCACAGTCTTCTCCAGCCTCATCCTGAACAGGTTTCCTCGCGCTTAGCTTTTCTATGCTATGGTGGGTTTTCCTGTTTTTTTGTTGGTTTTTTTTTTTTTCAAGTTATTATTTACAGAGGAGTACCACTTAGTTTTCTTTGCTGTTTTAACGTCTATGTAGGGATTAGATAGTCCAGAGAGGAACCAAAACATGGATAAGTCTTGTGCAGAAGTGCCCTCTGAGAGAAATCTGTAGAACTCCCACTTCAGATTACCCTTTCTGATCGATGTTACTTTGGCCAGAAGCGTGAATGTCAGTATCAAGCTCTCCAGCTTTTCCTTGATTACTAAGTTTGGGAATGCAGTAACATAAATCAGTATTCAAGGCAGCCAGATTTCCTCAAAACCACTATTCTGACAGGATAATGCTTACTGATCTTCTATAGTGGCATCCGTAATAGCACATTCTCAAAAAACAGTTACTGTACAATAAAGGTGATTCTTTAGGCTGTTAAGGTCAGCATGGGTCTCCTGGCTTGTCCTACAACCACAGTGTTTAGAGTTCTCACATACTCTACGGGCTTTGACTTGCAAGAGAACAAAGGACAAATGCACGTCTTTCTCTTCAGGACTTGAGAAAGACTTAGAAGGGTTACAGGACTTACATGTTATCATAAGACACTGTAGAAATATCTAGTTCATTTTGATAGTAGCCCTCTATACTTTGAAGGATGTAGACTCTTTTCTGTAACATAAAAAATATTAGGTGGAGATTTGTAAGAAATGAATTTTTTAGCATGTTAAGGAAGACATCTGAAGTAAAAATACTTAATGTAGAATCATAAAGTAATTTAGGCTGGAAGGGACCCCTGGAGACCATGTTGTTCACTCCCCTTGCTCAGAGCAGGTCCAATTAGGTCAGCCTAGCTCAGGGCCTTCTCCAACTGAGTCGTGAACACCTCCAAGGGTGGAAATTCCACAACTTTTCTTGGCAATCAGAAAGGTTAGTTACTGAAGTCTTGCTGTCAAAAGCTAGTCACCAAAGCTTTTAAAAAATGGTATAACCTTGTCCTAATGATTGTAGTGGAGGTGACAAAAATGTAGAGGCACCGCTGTGCATATTTAAAGAAGGAATCAGAAAGTGACAGGGGGAAAAGCCAGTGAAGTTCTTGAGGTGGAAGGCCCTGTCTTGCATATGTGAGATGTGTTGCTGTGACGTGGGGAGCTGCGTTCCTTTAGTGCCTCTTGGGTGCCTCACCATGGAAGTACCGGAGCACCTGTAGAGGTGGCTTGTAAAGAGAGGGTCCAAAGGAACAGAATTAATTTCTGAGGAGTTTGTGCTAAACCCTGCATAGGGAAGACAAGAATGTGGGCTCAGGTCCCAGCTGAATCACAGCCTTCTGTTCCCTTACACCAGTAATTTGGAACCTGATCTGGAAACCATCCGTTACTTGGAGAATGACAATTTATTTGGAGGAAGTCTTTAATCTTCCCTTCACCTCATTCCTCTTTGGTAAAACACAGATGGTGAAACCTTTACCTGTCTTGCTTATCTATAGGATCTTTGCGACAGATACCGTTGCTAATTAGACAGTAATTGCCCTGCATAGTACCGTAACATTAGTAATAATAGTAGTAACCATCTTTCAGTATACAATTATGCATTTCATTGTATACAAAATGTTGTAGAGAAGGTATTCCACAGTGTAAAATGTTTATTATATAACCTGAAAGGTCTTTCTTTATGTGGCACATGCAGTTCTTCAGATATAGTTATGTTTACTCAGTACTGCCTATAAAACATATTTTAACCTTCCCCGTCGAAATATATTCCACTGCTTCACTATAATATCCTTGTGAAACAAACATTTGGATTTTTTTAACAACCAAAACCGTCATTTCACAAGGCTTTATACAAATGGGAAACATAGTTAAGATTTATTTATTATGTAAAATGGCAGGGATTATTACGTTTATTACTTTTAAATTGCACCATGCTTTTACATTAGGATCAATTTTAGAACACAGGATTAGCTACTATAACTACTGGTAGTTTTGGTACCTTATTACCTTCTATTACATTCTGAAGTAATTTTCATTTATTTAATTTAAACTTCTGTCATTCTGCTTTTTCAAGCCTTAATGTCTCAGTTTCTAAAAATCCAGTTGGTGTTTTCTATCTCTGCTGCTAAAGAAATGCTGTTATTAAGTGATTCGATGGCTTGTTTAGTCCCTTGACTATTCCAAGGCTCACTTTGCTTAATTTAACTACTGTACTTGCCTGCTCCCTCTCTCCTCCCCCCCGCCCCTTTTTTGTTCTTAATTGTTTTCAGAGTACTCAGCTTCCTGTGGGGAATCAGTCAGCACGCCAGACTTCAAAGCACTTGTTACAGTAGACCAATTTGGCAATATGCTAATTTAAGCCTATTTTTATATTTTTCTGTGTTGTTTCTATGCAAACAAAGACCATTTTGGACATTAGCGAAAGAGCGAGGTCTTTGGAGGCTTTTTATTACCTCAGATCTTATTGGGGGGAAAAAAAAAAGACAGTGACTCTTAGCTGTCGGAGATGGAAAATATCTGTAGGGTCTCGACTGATACATCCTTCTCTTAATTACTTACTCCATTTTATTTGCTTTGCCCAATCCCGTCCTGGTCTTTCAAGTGAAGCTGTGGATTGGCTTTAAACCAGGGTAGCTGGGGTACAGCTCGTACTGTATGACTGTAAGATGTGGGGCTGAGGGGCCTCAGCTGTGCAAATCATTATGGGTTCACAGAATGAAAATATGTGAAAACTAAGGAATGGTTAATTAGACAGTTTGGACTTCTGAAATTTCCACGAACATTGAAACAGGTTGAATCTGTGAAGTTACTAAGCGTGCTGGGCAAAAACATTGCATCTATAATTGCATGCACGTTTACTGACACTGTCCAATTTAAGCTATCAGGCACCTGACAGGTGAATCTAGGAGATGCATATGAAAATTAAGTGCAAATTTATCCACACACAGTTGCATGACTGAGCTGCTTAGAAGGATCATTGATTCATGTTCCTTCACGGGTGAAGTTACAGAGTGGTTTGGGCATAATCCAAGTAAGATTTTATGTGTTTTACTTTAACATCACACATCATGTCAGTGAAGTCAATGAGGTCATAGTTCCAGCTTCATCCATACTGGCTGTGCACATCTTTGAATCATCTATCTTTAAAGATTTGGTCTGGATCCATCACAAAACTATCATTAGTGCTATTTCTGTTAAAATAACGAGAACTGCCAGCTTTGTGCTTCATGCTGGTTGTAGGTTAGAGGATAGATGATGTGGCAGGAGGTATACTGGGACAATTTTTTGAATGAATCTGCACCAGCAAGACAAGTTCATTTTGGGTCTGGGGAGCACAGCAATTTCATTACCTTGTTAGGGGCCAGTGTCTTGTAGAACCATGATCTTGGATTTACCACCTGCTTATAGTTAGGGATGTTTAGCTTTTCAGTGAGGTTTTTTGATGGTAGAGAGGGAAATCCTGGCCAGATTCTGTAAGCCTTTGATGACATCAGAATCTTGTTCAAGGCTCTTACTAGCTTTGTGTTTAGTAATCGATGCCTTTGCAATTCTTGATTATGGTAATTTCATTAGTGATACTGTTCCAAAATGGCAAGGATTGATTTTTACAAGGAGAGTCTTGTATACAAGGAAACAGCAGGAATTCTTTTATTCTCATATTCATTTTTCATCATCAAGCAAGGAATGCATTTTCAAAATGCTCTCTCCATTTAAGAAGGCACTTCTGTGCTGGAGGACTTCAGACCTGAGCAGAGGGGCTGTTGTGTCAGCAGAGGCTGCAGGCTTATAAAGGGCACAGATAGGTCGTGTTATGAAGAGTTATCAGGAATCTCTTACATGTAACACATAATTTTTGTTTGAGATGGTGAGCGTGAACTCAGCATAGAGTACTGGCACAAGGACCCTTATGCAAAGGCTACAGAGCAGATTTCTGCATCACCTTCTTTTTGCAGAGGGGCACCGTGCAAATCCAGAAAAGGCCAATGTGAAGGCTACGTCTGAAGACTGTCCAGCCACTACCTGAATAATTATCTTGATCTTGTGGCCCAAGATGGTATTAAATTCTTAGGGACTTCCGTAAACTAAGTCTGAGGTCTGGCCCTTTGAAGAGTCTGATGTATTGCTGTGATTAGTAATGCTGCCTTTATGGATGGGTGTGATCTAAAGGTGGTCTTTTGGTTCGCAATGTCAGTTGAAAAATGGAAAGGAATGTTGGTTAATTACCAAAGAGAATTTTATTTGGGGTTTCCTACTATAAAGGAAAAAAAAAAAAAAAAGACATGTAACCTGTATTTTCTTTTAAAAAAACAACCTGAATTTAAGTCCTTCAGTTCTTACAGGATATAATAAACGTTGGTGGATTTTAAAGTAAAAATAATTTTTAAACAATAAGTTGAAATTATTTTTTAACTTTTCCAGGATATTTTAAAAATTATTTTTTTATAGCCAAAACTGCTGTCTGAATTCTGTCCATCTGATAAACAGTTTCAGACTCTCTAAAAGAGTGTTTCTCCATTGTTATGCCATTTGATATTTATATACATTGCTCCAGTACAGTGCTTCTTTAAGAAATGGTCTTTTATGCGTTTAACCACATCTATAAGGTGGAGTGATGCCTCCATATGCAAAAGATCAAACTATAATAATGTCTGTGGAAATGGAAGATAGCAGACTCTCCAGTAGCTCTCATTAGTGAAAGTATGTAGTTATAGCTAAGAAAATTATTATCTGAATACTACAGATGGTTCAATGGCTTCTAAGTGCAGGGACAGAGAGAAAAAAAACGTAAGCAAAACATGCTGGGAATGACTAAATGGAAAATGAGAATTTTCTTCTGACTCCTAGCAGAAACGGCTCCAAGTCAAAATGTCAGATTCCGATAGCTGCAGACCTTGAGGCTAATGAGATCTGGATCTGTATTTTGTAGCTTGCATCCATAGTTTAAAGTGAATTTGAGATCTAAATTTATATGTGTGATGGAGTTTAATATCATTTGAGTTTCTGGTTCCAAAGAGCTCTTAGACAGGGACCTGAGGAGCTTCTGAAGAAGGCAGTGGAACGTATGCCTCACATTTTGCCCAAGTATTTAAGATCAGAAAGGTGTTATATTCTTTATAAGCAAGAATGTAGAAAAGAAGTGTCTGCATTGTACAAGCGTAGGAAAGAAAAACAACTTCTTTCATAGTAAAAGTTTAGGTCTTGTCCGGTTGATGTTTGTTGTTATTTATTGGATTTTGCTGTATTGATTTCTGGAACTCTGACTATTTATCTTTCTACTGCAACACACATTTCAGTAAAAACTCTTTTGGGGGCAAAAGGCCAGAACGAAGTCTTTGCATGCCTTATCTCTAAAGTAGGAAGTGAGAGACTCAGAAGTTGCATCTACAAAAACCAGTGGGGATTCTTTGATGTCTCTCTTAATGTGCTGGGTTTAGATTACTTTGTGAGTACAAAAAGGGTGAAAGGTTTGAGGTTACTTTTAACTAACTCTTAGGATCATGATTTGTCCATGGGGTAGTTTTTAATAGAGCAGATACAAGGGGTTGGGCTATCAGATGCAGTATCTTGAGGCTGAAATCCAGCCTCTGTCCACAAAAAAACTCACGTGACCCAAAGATTCATGATATTTTCAATGTCATGCTTCTTTAAAGGTGAGCAGGGGGAAAGCCACAGCGCAGGACATTTTTCCTCCAGTTCTTCAGCCCTTGCAAGTTATTTTCTTTAACTAAGAGCACAATATTCTCCCTTCTAAATTTTGTTAATTATGCAACTGACTCCAAGATGTCTTAAAGTATCACAAATTGCAAGACCACGGGATTAGGCTGTATGATGCAGGGGACTTAGCAGGTTCCATTCAGTAATATTGAAGAACGTTTAGAAGTGTTCCTGTTCTGTGGCAATCAGTTGGTAGTTCTTTGTGTACCATCTCATGTATCATCCATAAGTTTCTGTTGAAATGAAGAGCTTTGTAAAAAGGAGAATTTAAAGGCTAAGCCATTCAATCCACATCTTGTATTCTTAAAGAGTTACTGTTTTCAGCTAAGCCTGTCATATTTTGGTGCAAATTTGTCCTGTAGATATCTGTAAAGTAGTGTGATAATGTTTAAGTTTCATTGAGGTAATTTTAAGATAAATAATACTTTTCTGATTTTTGCACAGGTCACAGCTACTGTGGGTCAGCGCATTCAGGCCAAGAGTAATAATAAAATTCATGGTTAAGACTTACAGTGGGGGACAAATTCTGTTGCTTTGTTCATCTATTGCTTTCCTTCATCTTGTTGCACCTGTATAGGACCACAGCATATGGTGTTAACAGGCCTCCATTCTTCCAACATCCTAGTTCAAACCACCTTAGTTTCTAATAAGCTGCCAATCCTACTGCATATTTATTTTTCCAGTAGCACCAAAACCACAAGTTTTATCTTTTGCTTTTAGATGTGACACAATAAATGATGTTCTTACACTGAACACTATTAGTGTTGTTCTTACACTATTGTAATGACATTGTCCTTTCAACTTGGTTGATTAAGACCGGGTTTAGGTGCACTGTCTTTAGTTATTATGTAAGGCTTTCAACTCAGTAATTGCTTCAAGAATTCTGTTAAGCTGATGTTAGTACAGGAATCCTTACAAGTGAAAAAGTACAGTGAAGTATGCAAACAAAAAATAATGTGGAAATTGATCCTTTTAGACACAACACTGATAGGAAGCCTAAAGCTTTTATCAAAATTTTCTTTACAGGAAATCTGAAAGAGCTATTAAAACTGGTCTACTCCAGATATATAGCTACGTAACTTGGATCAGAACTTAGCCTTGAGTATTCCACTTGTTTTTCTACTCTACTCACACAGGGAATTGATAATTTCTGCTATTCTTTTTCAAATAGAATTGTTACATTTTCACTTTAGGGATAAATGGATCCAGGATTTGTCAGGACAATTTTGCAGCTTTTTTTTTTTTTTTTCAAGAAATTCACGAACTTTTAGAATGTCATATTGCTTTTATACTTTAAAATGTCTTAAAGCTCTACCTAGGGAAAGGATTGCGTATTATGTATGACTTTGCTGTACATCTTGACTTCAGATATTTAAATCTACTAATTACTGGAAGAAAAAGACAGCTGTGATTTCTGAAGGACTTAAAAAGTCAAAGAAAATTTACAGGTTACAAATTTGTTAGTGTAGTGACAATGAGCCACAGATAATTGTAGACTAATTTATGAACTAATTATATAGGCTGAAAATTCTGCCTTTTAGATCTGTTTTGGACAGAACTGTTTATGTATGAATCTTCTATTACCTACTCGTATCTCTCTTGTTTGTCACCTACTTTGTTCTTCCCCACATTAGGAGAAGTAGGGGAGAGAAGACTTTCTCCTTTCAACATTTCCAGGATGGCAGAGAGAACACTTCACATTCTGGAACAAATGGGGCACTGCTGGCCCAGTTCTCTTCCACAGAGAGATAGATCTATGTTCCCCAACAGAGGAGCTGGAGAGGATGTGGACATCTTCCTGACTTGAAAGTATTTGTGAGGGACACAGTATTTGTGAGGGACACAGTCCCTACATTGGCAATTTTGTTGGACTGCATTTTTTTTTTCTCCTAAATGCAATGCTGTCATTATCTTTAAATTTCCAGAATTCTCATGTAGTGGTCACCATATTCAAAAGGCAATTTGAATATGGATTGTTCCATAATTGAAGCTAAGACAGGACACTAATTAATCCCTTTTCTCCAGTTCTGTAATGAGTTGGCTAGCTTACAAGTACCACTGACCTCTAATGGATGGAATCAGAACTGTTCAGTCATTCGTCATGTCTCACAGGGCACAACTCATGGCGAATCTGCTTTAAGTTAAATAGTAAGGACTTGTGCTTTTGGGTCAGGAGAATCTAATTTCAAGCTCAGTTGCTGCCAGGAATTTCTGAGTGATTGTGGTCTCCAGCTCAAGAGAAAGGTGTCATTAGTGAGCTCAAACGAGTGGGCAGTTACTCACAGGAATGAGTTAATGCTTTGCTCACCACTGTAAGAAAGTTTGCAGTCTGTCCACAGTAACAAATGTGAAGCTGTAGGTGGTGAGAAATTTGTTATACTATATAGGCAGAACATTTCAGAGCTATTATAAAATTTGAGATTTTTGGTGAACAGAGCCCTTTATTATGTCGTTGTTCATTGTGGGCTAGCTAGCAGTGATTCATGGAATATTACATCTGATTTTACTAGTTACCCATTACATCACGTTAACATATTTCAGTAAGTAATCAATTCAGATTTTGGTACACTGCTTTAATTCAGGTTTCGTTCCTTGCATACTATTTATTTTTGGAAGCGTGTTGTCCATCTTCATCTGAGATCATACTGCCCTCTCTGCAGTAGCCATTTTAGGATAAAATGCTTAATAAGATTTGCATTTAAAAAATGAACTAAAAGAACTGGACCCCCTCCAGCAAGAAACAAGTAATTATATCATTTGTATTGCAAAACAGGAGCAGCCATAAAACATCAGTATACTTTTTAGAAAGATTGATATTTTTCAGTAGCATTGCATTACATAGAAAATGACAGGCCAGGCGGAGGGGAGAAGCCCTCTCCAGTGTAAGTAACCTGTAGACTCATAGGCAGAGGCATGGTTTTTATTCAGGATTTTGCTTAATCAGGAGTTCCAAATTACTGCTTCCAGTTTTTGCCTTTTACTTTCGTGGTACTCTGATTATGGAAGTTACTGAGGGACAGCATTAGACTTTGTCTGTGATCAGAAGTATTTTCTGGTGCATTTGTCCCAGAAAACCATTCAAGTGTTGCATAACACATATACAAGTCTTTTGTCTGCGTAGCTTATCTTAATTTCTTCCCCTGACACCTGCCAAAATATGAGCCACTGAAATTTTTGTCTGTATAACTGTGCAAAAAACTGTCGTAATGAAGGTGTATTTTTCACTAATGGTCAATATGGCAGGGGATATTTTCTGTAGCTTAGATGCTTCTCGCCTTAAGACCTCTTATTCTAAGTAAAAATACAGGAGTTGTTATTCCTCTCCGGTTGGATGACTAAACCAGTTTAAACATTCTTCAGGCAAAGCACTGTTTGTGCTAAAGCCCATGTAACATTTTGTGAATCTCAAATAGAAATGCTCATCAGTTTATCAAATACTTGTGAATAATATGTAATCTCATGAACTAGAATCATGTGTTTGGCATTTTATTAATGAAAATATTCCCCAATCAGTATCTGTTAGCTTGTTTAAATATTCAGTGACTTCTACCTTGAATACAGACCATTTGCAAAAAGCTGTTAGGTGAGTATTAATAAATTAATATGTTAATTAAATCTGCATCTGTGTACAGACTTTATTGCTGTTTGCTTTGCATCTTTTTTTAAATAAAGCTTTTTGAGCTTTTATTTTTGTGTGTAGCAAACTTTACATTAGAGTTGGTCAATCTATTCTCATATTGGCAGAAGGGGATTTTCATTGATCGTTTTCTCTGTATTTGCCTTTTTTTCCTCGTTCTCTAAACCCTAGTGCTGTAATGCAGAAGATTTATTGTCAATGATTTATTAAAATGTAATTCTAAGGTGACTCCTTATTGTGAAAGTAATCTGCAGGCTATCTTTGTTTAAACTTGCAGGCCTCTTTGTCAAAGAAAACAACCTATGAAATTTTCATTATAATAGACAGGTTTTTATAATGAACTGGGAAAAAGCTATTATGACCAAAAAACAAATTGTTAGGAAACTTATACATTGAAACAATATGCTCATTAATTGTAATTTTTTTGGGAGGGTGAACAATTTCATTTAATGGTTACATTTTTCAGTCTTATAAATTAATTTGAATTACCCAATATTACTTAATTTTTCCCTAGGAAAGCTTCTGCTTGCCCGAGCAGTATTATAACTGCTAATTCAATTACACTGAAATTGTTTAATAGAAAATATAATTGCTTATTCATACAGAATACCCATTAAAGAAGTGCAAAGGCCTATACCCTAGGGTTACTACATATTAGTACTTTGGGAATTCAGATGGGAATGCTGGGTAGGGAAGGTGCTGACTGATATTTAATTGTTCATCACCTGCCTCCAAAATAATATGAATGGACCCAAACTAAATGACCACTCATTACAAGTTTCAATTTAGGAGCTTGGCTGGGGTCAGCAGATTGCTTATGCTGATCGCAATGATTTGAAGTTGTGATTACCATAAGCAATTTAAATTTTATTGATCTACCCTTCTGAAAGTTGTAATTGAGCATAGATGTTGGACCCGTAGCTCTCCAAACTAAATTGTACTCTGAAGCCCTTGCTGGATTACTGCAAGAATCAATAAGCAGTCAGTCACATTAACAATGAAATAGCTCCATTAACATACAGTGCTACCGGTGAAACTTTATTTAGGAGGGGTGTTAGTTCACTTCATTGTTTTATCAATGAATTTCAGTTGTACAGGGAAAAGTATAGCTTGTGTATGCCTAATGAGCTTGCATAATGATAATCTTATATGCTTTAACTTTGAGTCTTTTTATGGAAAAGAAAGATTTTTTTTTTCCTTCTGTGACAGACTTGCTTTATTATGAGCAGAGGAAGTATGTAACTGGAATTACAATTTGTTAACTGTGATGCACTGAAATAACTTGGGCGCCAAGGAGTTTTCTACTGTGACATATGTTCACTATTAGTGGGTTTCAGACAAAAGGTCACATTGCAAACAAGAACACAGACACATAGTGAGCTTGTAATTTATACATATTTGGAACTTCCAAGTGAAGTTTGGAGAACACCTTCCTCCTGTCAAGTTTCCTGTACTTCTGTGGCATTGCTAAAGAGATTAGAACAGTGACCAGAGAAAGGCTGGTTGTTCTTATGTAAAATAAACAGTAGAAACAATACAGAAGGAATTAGTAAGATGGATAATAGACCTGTCTGGATTTTGTGAAACAGTTTATTCTTATGACTCAAAAATTTTGGAAAGAAGATGCATGTACCAGACCAGTTGAAGTATGGCATGGCTGGAAACACAGAAATATCTTTGACTAAATCTTCTATGTATCCCGTTGTGCCTATCTCTACTTTCCCTGTATCTGCTCTCTTACTTAGTTTGTGTCCTGGTTTTGGCTGGAATAAAGTTAATTTTCTTCCTAGTAGCTGATATAATGCTGTGGTTTGGATTTAGGATGGGAATAATGTTGATAACACGTTGATGTTGCTAAGCCATGTTTATAGTAAGTCAAGGACTTTTCAGCTTCTCACACTGCCCTGCCAGCAGAGACAGGAGTGCACAAGGAGCTGGAAGGGGATGCAGCCAGGACAGCTGACTCAGAGAAGCCAAAGGGACATTCCACACCATACAATGTCATGCCCAGTATATAAACCGGGGGAAG
Organism: Trogon surrucura; assembly: GCA_020746105.1. Classification (NCBI taxonomy): domain Eukaryota; kingdom Metazoa; phylum Chordata; class Aves; order Trogoniformes; family Trogonidae; genus Trogon; species Trogon surrucura. The sequence continues at coordinate 149,756,345 of CM036617.1, read as the reverse complement.
TTGGCCAGGGTGGACTGAGGCTCGAGGATTGCCTGGACATTGGCCAGTGAGTGATGAGCAATTATATTGTGCAGCACTTGTTTTGTATGTTACCGTATTATTACGATGATTACAATTTTCCCTTTCTTTTCTGTCCTATTAAACTATCTTTATGTCAATCGGTGAGTTTTACCTTTTTTTCCCCTCAAGTTTCTCTCCTCCATCCTACTGGGATGTGGGGAGGAGGGCAAGTGAGCCAGCAGCTGCATCAAGAAGAGTGTGGCCAGTAGGTCAAGGGACGTCATCCTTCCCCTCTATCCTGCCCTGTTGAGGCCACATATCTAATACTGTGTCAATTTCTGGGCTCCTCAGTTCAAGAAAAACAGAGAACTGCTGGAGAGAGTCCAGCAGAGGGCAACAAAGATGATTGGGGGACTGGAGCATCTCTTCTATGAGGAAAGGTTGAGAGAGCTGGGACTATTTAGCCTGGAGAAGAGAAGGCTGAGAGGAGACCTTATCAATGTCTATAAATATCTAAAGGGTGGATGCGGGACTCTTTTAGTATTGCCCAATGACAGGGCAAGAGGCAATGGGCACAAGCTGGAACATGGGAAGTTTCATTTAAATATGAGGAAGAACTTCTTTACTGTGAGGGTGACAGAGCACTGGAACAGGCTGCCCAGGGAGGTTGCGGAGTCTCCGTCTCTTTGGAGACTTTCAAATCTTGCCTGGATGCGTTCCCGTGTAATATGCTCTGGGTGATCCTGTTTTAGCAGTGGAATTGAACTAGATGATCTCTAGAGGTCCCTTCCAACTCCAGTGGTTCTGTGATTCTGTGTGGTGCTTCATTGCCGGCTGGGGTTAAACGATGACAGTTTGTCATGGCTTTGGATTGTTACAATCTTCTTCACTGTAGTATCTCGAAGGCCTAGCTATGGTATAACCTGTCGACCTTCGCTCCGTACTAGATTTTAAATGACCAATGAACCAGTGTTTTTTGACTTGATTGGCAGTGGTGTTGTGCTAATTGAGTAGTTTTAATGGAGTAAACTTGGACTTGGGAAAGGGCCATCTTTGTATCCATCAGAATGATAGTAGAAGAGTCATAGTAATAGTGTTTTATGTTCATAAATTATTTACAGTTATATCCCTTTACTACCTAAGTTGCTGATGATTTATACTGCCCCAGGCAATCCTACTGGCAACTCATTCATGAAAAAATGAAAGCCACTAGCAGTATACTGGGCCTAGTTTAGACACTGGTGAAAACCATTGCCATTAAATGTAATTGCTTTTCAGGAGCAAAAGACCTCTCTCCTATTGAAAGGATTCACGTGCCTTTAGGAGTGGTAATGCCATCAACTCTGGCCGTGATGTTACACAGCAGCATTGAGAGCAGCAGTGCTGGATTGCCAACCACCCTTACATGCTTCTTGACTTGAATACCACTTGCAAAACACAAACTATAATTTCAGCACCTCAGTACTACAGAATTTATGGTCATACAAACACTCTGCAGCTAAAGGCTTAACATATATCTATGCAGAACTGCCACAACTACGTTTACAATAGAGGCTTATGCCTTAAAATTTATCAGCGGATCAGCTTTTGTAGTTTAGGACATATAGTTCAGATTAGTGAGGCCAGGCATCCTAAAGAGTGCAGGCATCCTATGGTGACAGGCACACACAGCCCTTTTCTAGAAATATGCTCTTGAACTTCAATATCGGCTGCTTTTTAGTGTAAAACAGTTGAAACAGTTCTTTGCAGCTATGACAACACAAACAAACGTTTTGTCTTGTCCCACAGGTGTAAAAGTACTTCATAACGTTTTTGCTGCCTTCTCAGGAATTCATCTTCTCCGGGTTTCTGCCATCACATGCCACATCTTCACTGAGATGGTGAAGTATTTTTCCCTAGATCTTAGTTTCTCAAGGATTCAGATTAATTCACGTGTACCATGATCCAGCTCTTGGAATTCCTCTCTCATTTGACAATTCAATTGGTATGGTGTATGTGAGGTTTTTACTCAGCCCACGTCTACTTCATGGAAACTCATGCAGAGGATGAATAAAAGAAGAACATATAAATCGTTTGTCATTCCTTCAGCTCAGACAGTGTTGTTATCCCTGGGAAGTCATGTGGAACAAAAATCCATGCTACTTAGAGATAATTTCTATACCAGCTTCTGATGTAGAGCAGACACAGACCAATGTGAGATATGGCATTGATTCATAAAGGGCTTGATATGAATGGTCACATTCAACTATAGCAACATGTTTACAATTGATAAAGCACCCTAAAAAAGATACAGCTGATCTTTGTATATGAAACATAAGCAAGAATAATGTTCAGTGAAAACTGCCGTGTTGAAATTGCAGTTCTTCAAATAAGAAATTATACTAATTAGAAGAGGACTTAAGTATTTTATAAACTATATGAGTACTTATAAAATTGATAATCAGGTACATACTCAGTTTTCAAAAGGAATTTTTTAACATGGTATTCTACTGCTAATACATTTTTTTGCAGAAAATCTGGGAATAACATGTCTGATTGATGTATATCATATATAAAATGTCATGCACTGTGTACTAAGTATTATATTGCGGGGATGAAGAGTTCTCTGTCATGATAACCCGATTATGAGATACTATATATCAAATTACATTGAGGAAAGAAGGTTGTCTTTTAGTGCTTGAAATTCTGATCTCTCTATCATCTCTTTTATGTTAAAGAGCTTTGGGCTTTCAGGTCATTTCTGATAGAATCTCTAACCCCCACCAAAATAAAATTGTCTTTAATTGAGAGCCCTTTACACTAAAAAACAATTAAATTTTCAGAATCATTTTAAAGCACTATCGTAAACATCTGCCACCTGGCATAGAAATTGCTTCATATGGCAAGCAGGGAGATGAAATTTATTTAAAAGTTCTTTGTCTTTGGTACTTTTCCCTTCTGTATTTTCCAGTGGAGTAATTTTAAACTGATGGCATTTAAATAACCATTTATTGCCATAATGGAAGAGTACAGTTAAAAATACATAGAGTAATTGCTGTCATTCCAAGATAAGAATACAGCAATAGGCATAATGGAGCAAACCACCTTCAGTCTAGTTTGGCCTCTGGCCATAATATTGGCCAACACTTTCACCATTCAGAAAAGAAAGCGCCTTCCACCTTTTTTTCTGCATGTATATGTAATGCATAAATTGATTGATTTATTAACCTGGACAAAAAAAAGTTTTCTTTTTGCCTTTGTAGATAGTGCTGGAAACCTTAGATGTGGGAGCTGACTGTATTCAGTTTTGAACTCATCCACAAAACTGAAACGAGTTTCATGTTGTTGTTCTCTGAAAAGCACAATGTGCATATGGAACCTCCTTCCCTTGAGCTGCAACCCGCTCTGTTCCATATGCTCCCTCCCATACAGACTTCTTGTGTATTTTTTTTTAATGCCACCGGAATTCCAAGGCAATTTATAAAGAAACATGAAGCCTTTCCATTGAGAAATTGCGGCAGTGTTAGATAGCAAACATAAGAGGCGGGGGGAGAAATTAAAGGGAAGACCAGTTCTTCTGCTTATCTTTTCCCTGCCTTGGCTTACTTCACATTATTACATACTTTCTGCATGGCATTTTAGGGACAAAGAAGGAAAGGTATTTCCTATTGTCCTTCTCGTGAGACTTCTGACCTCTGTAATGGAATCATCTCATAAGATCATCTGTTCTTGCAAAATTTGAAACATCTTGAGTAAATGACCTCATCTGAACAGTTCAACCTGCAAAAGTCTTGCTGAGTCTATTAGGTCCATATGAGATTAATGCAGAACTAAGACCATACCAATAGTCAGAATGAAGAAAACTTAACAAAATGCTTTGAGTGTACTATTTGCAGCTATAAAATCATCAAACGCTACTTTAAATGTGGCAATAATGCTTCATTCTTTTGCCAGTATTTTTCAACAGCTGAGGATGACTGCAAAAGGGTATTTCATATCTGTTTCATTTTGATTGCTCTTACGTTCTGAGTGATCCTGAAAGTCCTTCTGAGTACTGAAGGGAGAAGGGAGAGTGAAGATGCTGGTTTATGTATTGTAATCTTGTGAATTGTGGGTATCTTAATCATCCTTCTCCAACATTTTAATTAGTTTTTTAAAATTTCACTTTGTCTTTGTTAGCATTCAATAAATATCACTGTGACTCCATTGATTTGCTGACCAGAAATTTCATGAATACAGGAAAACATGGGTAAATAATAGAAAATATTCTTGAATAACAAACTGTAAAGTTGGTGACATGAAAATTTTCAGCAGAAAATCTGGCCTCTGTGTCATCCGACTTACCATTTTTAGTGTGCATAACACACTGAGACTCGTCTAGAGATCAAGATTTGTCAGAATTATTGAGAAAATGATTTTGAGTAAGAAATATATCTGAGGAAAAGAGAAATGGGAGGATTCATTTTATATTCAGCTGCCATAGTTTGTCCTTTTTTATTCTTTTTTTTCCCCCAACTCCTTAATTGACAAAACCAAAACTGAACATAAACCATTGTCTGACGTTATTATTAAAGATTCTTCAAACTTTGTTTTTAACTGCTGAAGGAACTGGGCAGACATACTCATTATGGCATTCAAATCAATTCCCCAGCATCTTTCACAGAGGTTTCAACAACATCCATTGTCCAAGGGCCACATTCATGGACCATCAGTGCGTGAACGTAGATTCGTTTTGGCCAGCAACTCTCAGCTTGCCAAGCCTCCTCCTTACTTCCCCTTCCGATTCAGAAGTGAACTTTAGCACAACTAACACTAATTTGAAATTGAACCAATGTCAAATTTAACTAGATTAATAAACTTTTTGTGTGAGTCATCAATAAAAATTAGAGGCAGACCAAGCAAAAGCCAAGTTTCAGACTAATGTTGGAGCAAAGTAACATCCAGGTTTTTGTGTATAGGCTTTTGGAAACTCAGGTTTAGTTCTGCTCTACTTTTACTACAGAGAATAATCAGTTAAAGTTACATTTTTAAGTAGTCAGATTTAGTCACTGCAATGTCAATTAAGCAACTGGGGTGATTTTGCTCTTATGTGCATCTCTCCCACTTTCAGACATTCCAGTGTTGGATTCCTGCTGATCTCAGTCCTTATGCCTCAGTTGCTTACTTGTGCTTTGTTGTAAGTTGTTATAAATCTGAAGCCAGATGGGGATTTTTTGCTTTTCTTTTCGTAATAGACAGAGCAAAATTATGAATCTAAATAATCCAAAGCATTGAGATTTTAAATGTGGGGTGGCCAAGCCCAAATACACTGAATTTTGTATAGCAAATGCACTTTCAATATTCATTTTAGTATGACCCTCAGTTCTTGTCTCATTTCCTTCAGAAAACCATTATCATGTAAATTCTTGAACTGTATTTGATGTTTCAGAATTTAACAGATTTAAATAATCAGAGATCAAAGTATTTTCTCCTTCTATTAGAAAAATATCAAAATATTTCTGTTTTTAAATTTAAGATGACTTGTTTCTGCAATGACTTAAATTTTATCAAGATAAGTATTTCTGGGAGCAGAAATATCCATTCTTTTTTTATTGTTTCTTTCCTGCCAGGTAAAGGTTTCTAAATATTTTTGCATTATCTTCTCTTATTTTGCCATGTAGTGTCTGACTTATACATGGAAATGTTAAGATATGTAATTGCTAAAATATTGTGTTTTGTGTGGCATAACAATCTTGTGCATGTATACAAATAACTGTGAATAACCTTACATACAAGCACCGTATCATTTATTAGGTATATTATTAGTAATTTGAGATATTAGATCATCAATAGATGTATCAAATTCAGAAGAGGGTGATGTAGAATGAAAATAGAATTTCTTCCATAGTGGAGATCATATCTTAGTAGAGATATCAGCTATGATTTTCCACTGACTTGAAGGGGTATAACTGGTATACACATTGTGATGGATTTTGGATGCAATTGTGATGATTTCTGCCCTTTGATGATCTGGAACATAATTTTGGGGCCTAATATCCTATTTGCTGTCCTTTTGTATAACAGCAGTCTTTTGAAGAGGAAACTTTGTGGCTCTTGTCTCAACTGCTTATTAAAATCTCTTTTCTGAAGTTCCTCAACAACTTTTGAAACAGATGGAATTAACCAGAAGAGGATAAATGCTTTAGCCTAGCTCACTCCAAAGCACTGCTTTGGCAGTGGTTGTCGGAACATTGTAGTGACTATTACAACCACAGAACTGCTGTTTTATGGTCTCTGTTAACTCTCCGGACCTCAGGGCTGCCCTTTTGTGACAAATTTTTCTGTCTACTTTGGTTAGCTTAGCCCTTTACCTTTCACAGAACTTAAAACCCCCATGACCAAAAATGGCTATTTTGTAGCCACCTCCCTTTCATTTGCTGAGTGTTTGTCTTCTGTTTTTCTTATCCATAAAAATACTTTTTCACAAGATACAAGATAGTTTGTGTTGAAGTAAGTCAGGAATCTGAAATATAGCCTGGTAATTTACTTAAATAGACAGTTTTTAAGTGAAGGATAGTTCATTGTTATAGTACTCCAACAACCTGCACAATCAAACAAGACCTTGGAAAATGCAGATTTGAAATAATAAGGAAGATCAAGAACTGACTCAATGAGAAGTTTGTAAATTAAAATTGCAAGTTTCTCTTAGGCCTCAGGAGCATGAAACAGAGTCTTTCTCTAGATAATAAAAGTGCTGGGATTTTTTTTTGTTAGGGAAATTACTGAGAAATATATATTACTACTTTTTTTCCATCTTACCCTCTGAAATTCTCATTTGTATGAGGAGGTGCCTCTCCTCAGTTGTCTTCTGTGATGCTTAAGTAGCTTTGTGATTCCCGTGTCTTGTAACATACTACAAATTTGTTTTGTCTTGCTTCTGGCTGCACCCTTGAGGATGATACCACCTATGGAAGTCCTGCTAAAGCACTTTCTTATGAAAACAGATGGTGTCAATTGTTCCTGTAAGACAAAAGATGAAAAGAAAACGTCTGTCTGAGTTAGATTGCATTCCAAAGATCTGACCCAACTGAACATAGGCAATCTCTGCAACAGGGATGTCAGAATGACTGTGACCCAAAATCACATTATACTTCAGTAGCAAGATTCTCGAAGAGATGCCTCCTGAAATGAAGCATTGTGTTTGACCAGATGGTTGGCCTGAATTTCCATTGTTCCTCTTGGCTCTCTAATGATATGCAGATTTCTATATTGCATTATATTTTCTCACAGCTCCTGCCTGGTATTTACATTCATATAACTCCAATGAAGAAAATTAAAAAGCCAAACATAAAGAAGCTGCAGAACAAATGTTTGTCTCTCGAGTGTGTATGCATTAAAGGTGGTTTTAATGGTGTAATAAATAGATATTAACCTTGTTTTCTTTTTCTTTTTTTTTTTGAAAAAAACATTTCACATGAAAGCTGCCACGATTGAGATAAGAGTGAAATGAACATAAGTATGATAAATGATAAAGTGCTCCTGGGAGTAAATATACCACTCAGAAAGAGCACTGCTAATCAAGCAGTGCAGCCAGCTAATGCACTCCGAGAGCAAGCACCTCAGAAAGATTCCAAATTTGAAACGTTGAAGACTGACATTTAGCTCGAGCAGCTTCTGGTTTAAGATGAAACTGCTGCACCAGGGGATCGCAGTAGCAAGATGAAACCTTGGAAAGGGCAGGGGCTTGATATCTTCTGTTAAATGACCAACAAGATCAAGGGGAAAGAAGAGAACTAAAAGCTGAGTTTGCGACTTGGTACGTACCGATCGGGAGTTTGAGCAGTGAATAGGACTAGGGAAAGGCAAGGATAAAATCTGTCCCTCTTAGATTCATAATAGAAGCGTAACTGTTGGTGTCCGCTGGGCTGACTGAGGTGCTGCTTTGTTACAGCTGTGCCCTTGAAGGGCATTTGTGGGTGTGTTCATCAAGCTTGGTAGCCCAGGTGCCAAAAGGACTTTGGTCTGGCACGCTAATAAAGCAGGCAGTCTGCGTTGCTTATAGAGAAAGCAGCATATGTTCTGCTTGTGAATTTCATCTGCCACCCACTCCTCAGGAGTGTAACACTGCCCACACGTCTTGCCTGAGTGACTTGGAGAATATATTTTTATTTCCAACTGTTACTCAAAGTTGGAACTATCTAAGTTGTGGTGGGTCAGGAAAATCACGCAGAAGGGCTCCTCTTTTTTAAAAGAAGCGTGAAAAGTACTCCTGGCATGAGTAAATTGTACATAACTCTAGAATGTGTTTTGCAGTAAGTATTAGGGAAGTATTTGACAGTGTTTATTTAAAAACTTCGTAGTTGCCGCATGTACTTCTCAGTGTTTACAAAATTGCATGCAAGAAGTTGCAAATGCCACTGTGAATCCATTTAACTTTTCTGAAAACATTTTAATTTCACCCATTATTTTTTCAACCTCACTTAATCTTGTGAATTAGCTGTTTCATAACTCCAGGAACGATGTGTGTCCTTCCTTGTGTGCTATCTGATCAGATTGTGTGACATGGGTTGAAAGAATTGCAAGCAGTAAGCAAGATATGGTTACACTGAATCTAAATTATGGTATTTTCCATTTTAATCTGTATTCCTTTCTCAGTCATTCCTGATGCTCATTTGCATTTTTGACCACCATTGATCACTAAATTGACATTGCTGAGCAAACACAGTAACTTCAAGGTCTCCTTCTGTAATGATGATAGCTAGTTTAGAATGTATTGTAGTATACATATTTACCACTATTTTTACTTTGTGTATTATTTTGTGTTTATCAGCTTTCAATTTCATCTCCCATTTTATTGCACAGTCATTTGTGAGATCATTGCCAATGACAGCTCCAGAGGTTTGAAAAGCATGAATCAGGCCTCAGGAAATCATTGAATTGCCTTTAAAACTATTTATCTGGCTGGATTCTCTTTCCTGTCTTCTGTTTTACGCAAAATTTTATGTTTTTCTCTGAGGCAACCAGATTTAGAAATACCATTTTTTTTAAAAAAAATCGAAGTTTATATTTTCTGGTAATCTCTTGATTTGGTGATCTGGGGATTTAAGAAACATATGAAGTGTTCTAAGATTTGTGCAAAAAAATCAAGTACTGGCAACAGTGTTCAGATTGTCACTCCATGCCCCCCTAGGTTTCATGTTTTCTGTTGAAGTATGGGCATGTTAGAGAGACTATTTCCAAATTGGATCCAGAAATTAGTCTTATGTGAATTGAGACTCATTCACAGCCGCAAACCCAGATGTCTTTTCCAGCACATCCTCAGAGGGACACTTGGAGCTCAGAGTCTACAGAGGATGTTTTCACTCTTTACTTGCATTTACTAGTGACTAATCAGTAGAAGATAAGTAACCAAGTTGGTTTAGATTTGAAGAGCTGATTTACAAATATGGGGTAATCTAGCTGCCCATATATGTGGGGAGAAAAATGTCTTTGCACTTTCCCTGGAAATGTTAAGGGAAGTATTTGTTTAGTATTCTATTTTGTAGCATCTCCTAAAGGCATCCTAGCACATCATAGTGCTAAGGATCTTAGGAGAGTGCTAAAGTTTGGTCACCTGTGTTGTCAGACCCTCTTCCTTCTCCCTGCTTGGATTTGCCTTGCTTGGCAGTTTGTCATGAGGTAGAATTTCCCTGAGCTACATGGACGCGGCAGTTTTAAAGCTTCTTTTTACATTGTACAAGTGGAGCAAACTACGCAAGGTCCTTTGTAGATGGAGGCATAGCCAAATTTGTATAGACATTTTGCATTAAAAAATTATTAAATCCACTTTCCTTAGAATTAGGTTTAAAGAGGGAATTGTATACTAGAAACCAGATTATTTTGTAACAGTGTTACTGGTGTGCTTTCGTCACTTAAAAGTAGACAAAAAGTAGAGAAACCGTAATTGTAAATTACTCTTAACTTTTTTTTGTGTGTATCAAAGTGAACAATAGAAGTGGCTTATTTTTTATTTCAAGATTTATTTTTTTCGGTTTTCCTAAAGGAGGTAAGACTGAACTGCTGTAATATATGCACTGTAAGTCTAGGTACACTTAACAAAAAGATCGTTCCTTCTGAACCTGTTATCGTGAAAATCTTTTAAAATATTTCCTGTTGCTGTGAAGATTCTCTAAGTCGGAGCACTGACATTTTCCAGCATTGTCCCTTGCTTAAAGTATAGTTGAGAGAGTTGCTGCACGCTCAATTACTTCACATAGTATAGGCTGTTAGTAAGCGGGACCAAGATCTGGCAGCTTGTAGCTCTGTATTAGCTTAGTTTGTGTTATAGCCAATTGCTGTCTGACCTCTCCACACTGTGGAGGAAATGCAATGCCATCTGTATATCTCTTAGTCACATTAAATTATGTCATTTATATTACATTGGAATGTGGAGTTTACTTTATGCTTTGCAGCAAAATTAGCAGAAGCACAAAGGTGAAAATTTGCGGGGCCCATTTGTCTCCAGCTTGCTTTGATTCTGCCAGGTGCTGAATTTAGGGAGAAAGGGAGGTTGTTTAAATCTATGGAGGTGCTAGCATGTGTAAATGTTTATAGGTCTTAAACACTTACTGATCTCAGGCAAGACTTCCATCTGTCTGACCATACAGGATCAAGTCCTTACTCTTACTATATAACACCTTCTGAAATAGGAGCAGGAAAAGAGGAGGAGAGAGAAGCACATTGCTGTTAGAAAATTATTAAAAAATGGATAACATATACAAGGTATTAAACAGGAAATTTTGTAACTTAAAAACCAACTTCAAGGTAATACTAACTGATAAACAATTACATATACATCACTCTTTCTTTTTAACGATCTCCATGACTGTGTCATGCTTATACTCTGCGAGAGGAGTCCTGGAGACTTTTTTTGCTAAAAGAAGCAAGGATTTCTCTCCAGGGAGCCTGTTCCAACTCCTGTGGAAGTAGATAGAAAAACTGCTACAGATTTAAGTGGAGCTGGGTCCTACATGTAATTTTTCTGTCTTTAATTTCCACAACTACATTTCTCTCAAAATATACACCTATGGATCCACTGTCTGCCGCTCAAATAAAGTACCGCTCTGCCCAGAATATGAGTTACATTCCACATGGAATAGCTTCCAGAAGATACCACTTTTTTTACTGTAGTTTTGTGTAGAATGGAAAGGCAATAAGACTGTCAGTTATTTGGTACAGCTCATGCAAGCTGAAATAGGATCCAGCTGCTCTTTGGACATTTATTGCTTCAGTCCTTTCCTGTTAAATGTCCACTGTCATTTTGGTTTTATGTGAAACTTTTCGTTCAAAAATATGATCCCCAGACAAGGACTCTTAAAAATAGAAAGGTTGTCTATGTGTTAGCTAATATAAAACTCTAGACTATGGCTGCCTTGATAGGCTTAAAGAAATTTTAGATGTTAATTTATGTCCAAAATGTATTCAAAATATTTATAAATGGTGAAAATTTATATGAATCTTTGACATAACTCATCCTATATTTTGTTTTATAAACATTCAGAAACTATTCGCAAGGAAACAGGATGTGCACTGTCTGAGGAGCTTTCTACTCTTTCCATAAAAGGATCTGCTACATGCATGTTGTACAGAGCTGCTGTATATCACTTTAGTCTTTAAAAAATGCATGTACATAGAAAGGCCAAGGAAGAAATCCTTGAATTCAGTAGGAAAACTCTTATTGATTTAATGGGAACAAAGATTTCACCTCAAATCCTCAAATGTTGAAAACTACTGCAACTTTATTGAAGATGATGAACTAAGCTGAAGGATGCTCTAGTTGCATTATAGCTGAGGATCTGGCCCTCAGAATGCATGTATTTCTTAGGGTAAGAACGCAGTCAAGAGGAAATATCTCAGAAGACAAGTAAATGATTCAAATTTAGTTTGCAAGTTTAACCTTGGGCTAAAGAACGGAGCAAAGCCTGCACTATAGTCCTCTGCTACCCATTTGTACAGGAGTGATTGTCGTTTTCAATTAATAAAATTAGGTAAACTTGTGTTCATGTCAGATTTATATCCTCATTTGCAATACATTAACAAATAAAGTGAAAATGTATTTATACACTTTATATAAACTGATCTGAAATCTTGATGTATGAACACAGAGATTTATAAATTATACTTGTAAATCAATGTAAATTGCTTGGTCAGAATGTTCATGCCTTACCATCATAGAAATTAGATACGGAAAAGACTGATTCATTTACCAAGTCCATCTCTTTGCAAGTGAAGAATTATTCCTGTTCACTGTAATTTTTTTCTAGTGTGTTGTCCAGGGTAATTTTGAAAGACGTGAAGATTAGGATTTTTCTATTTCCCTATTAGATATAGATTTTATTTTTTTATGTCTTGATAATTTAATCTGAGAGAGGTGGCGCTGTTTCAAGGCCTGACATTCAGAGGTACTGGGATCGAATATCTCCAGAGCACCTGTGTCGTTCTAAACCAGGAAAGAGCTGTACAATTAGCACATAAAAATAAAAAGGAAAAATGTGAGCTATGTAACCAGCATACACTTCTCTTCATCCATGCATAGAGACCCTCAATGATGAAATATCCTTTGCCATCGCTTTCAAAGAATTGGCATATTTCCATTTCAGAATATGAGAAGCAAGGAGTTTAATAAACAGGTGCTAAAGTAAAGTAAAACCTTTAGTTACAAAATGGGAGGTATTATTGTCTCAACTGAGGCTCTTAACATTAAGGGCATACTTGGTTAAGTTTTATCTCTTTCTCATTTGCACAGATTCCATTTCCCAGCTACGGATATATGGGAGATTATATATAGAGATCTGACACCCATCTCTGTTTGGCTGTTGAATCTTGGCAACTGAGGCCATTAACCCCATAGCGTCATGTACTTCTGGAGTCTACTTGAGAACTGTGTGGTGTTAAAGGCAGCAGGGTTTATGGGTAAATGAGAAAAGTGTGAGGCAAACAAGTTCCTCAGCTGTTACTGGCACTACCTGAATAAAGTCTTTGTCCAGTCATCTATTCCTGCACAATAGGAAGTTTTGCCTGTTATGGTGAGTGACTAGTACATGCTGATATCACAAGCTTATCACAAACTTAGCCGTAGTATGAAAAGTAAAAGAGACAAGAGCTTACTGGAAAAGTGTATAGCTCATTTGTCATTTACTGATCAAACTATTCCTGCTGAGAAGGTTTGTACCCATGTGATAACTATCCATTAGTTCGTAAAATGTCCCTATTTAAATCCCTGAACTAGGATGAGAATAATAAAAGATCTTGTGATTAAGACGCAAGAGTGAATGAAAAGATCCAGACTCTCATCCTGGTTCTGATGCAGCTTGTTTGGATCTGATTAATGTTTCCAGAAGTATTCACTGAAGTTCGTGGTGCCGGTTAGGGACATGTTAGCCAGATTTTTTTCTGTGAACATTCATTGTTCCCATTAATTTGCTGGAAATTTCTAAAATGTGATGCTCTTCTGAAGTTCTGGTTCTTTTAATATGTTTTAGAAACTGAGGCTCCCAAATAATTTATGTGATTCTGAAAATGATGCCCTTAATCTTTACATTTTGCCTCCCCATTATCTCTGAACTGATATAATGCTTTCCTTAAAGGAATGTGATGAGGCTGGCATAATTCAAGATGGTAAATTGTGTTGAGATCTTCAGATGGAGAGAGAAAAATACCAACTCTTTATTCTACTTCCCCCCCACCCCCCTTTTCTTCTGTATAAGTTCATATTTTGTGTACTTTTGAACTGATTTTAGCTCTATAGCTTGGGACTATTCCTCCTCTGAGAATTAAGTCATTTAATACAACAAAATGAGCTTAGTAATGCACACTATTCTTTGATGGAAGGCTACTCTGCTTTGATCACCAATACATCACCATCCATTACAATGCTTCATATCTGATTCTCTTTGCACATTCAGTGGCACAAGTCAATGAAGTCTGTGGAATTAAACTGGTGTGTGTGGGGATATTCAGGCTTTCCTTCTATTCAGACTTCCTTACTCTGACATGTAAATTGACTACCTTTTTACCACAGAAGCCATTTAGGAGCAAATTTCCAATGTGCTGTATGATCATTAGATTGGTATGTAATTCATGTGTGCCATTTTGAAAATGCCAGTGCCCCTTTGAAAGGATATGAAGGAAAAATGGTTACTTCTATAATGTTACTTAAAAGGCTTCTGTTTATCAAAACCTCATTGTGTCATGAAGGTAGTGTTAGTGCTTACTGCAGAAAAAGCGCACTTGTCTTTGTGACTGATCTATGGAACAACTCTTGAATAATGGAAACTTATTTTGTACATGTAAGAGGGATATATAATCCTCCTCCTGCCCCTTGGAAAAACTAGAAAATTTGGCTTTGCTATTTCTGAATTTAATCTTAATCTTCAGAGCGCTAAAACTCTCCAGTGGGGCCAGTGGTTGAACTGAGCTACTGAACATTGCCTGCAGAAATTTATTACAAGATTGAATAATATAGTATTTTCTCCCGACTGTTTTAACCTGTTGTGTACCATTAAGGCAGGTGTTTGGGGTTGGAGAATGGAGACCACCGCTTACTTCTGCCTGCACATAGCATTTTCATTTTGGGTGCAACAACATAAAAAGTGATAATAGTTCCGCAATCCGTTTCGCTTTTTTTTTTTTGAAACAAAAAAGTATTCCTGCTGCAGAAGTGGCTGCAGTTCAACTGGCACTGAGGCAACAGTGTTTCGTGTTTTCCAACACAAAAATAATTGCTGTGGTTGTTAACAGAATTGATTTCATTACACGGAATTACACTCCTTAGGCAAGGTCTCAGGGACTTTTCTGCCTGTGGCCTGATCCCTGTGCAAGGCCGGAGTTTACTGTTCTTGGTAATGAATCATTCTCCACCGGCATCTCTGATATACTGAACTATCAAACTGGAAAAATATTTAAAATATACCATAATTTTATATTTGCAGCACTGAAGACTCAGAGGCCTCTAGGCCTGTTAGCTACATAGAGATAACAAATTATAAACCAGACTGAGAAGCCCACAGAAGGCATGAGAAAAAATTCCTGAGACAGTGCAACTACTGCCACCTTCCAACACATACACATACCTACCACATGTGCATCCTCTTAGAGGTGTTTGTGTATGCAAAACACAACAGAGACAAGTCTGCAAAAATATTGGAAACCTGAAGTATGCCAGAAACTGTAAGGCTGTAATTTTACCTCCTGAAATCAAGGAGGCATTCTGCTGTTTACAACAATAGCTCCAAAGTTTTTATCTGTGAAGGGTTATATTTTAAAGTTTTAAAATTTGTAGTATTTAATTGTAGTCTAGAGAGAAGGGTTTCAAAGTGCTTGGCTTCTCAGATTTGTTTAGTCGTTTTCCAATATTAATTTGTGTATCCCTAAGAGTTGTCGGGTGGAGCTGTAGATTCTTGTACAAAGACCGAGAACCTGCTGGGATTAGGTGTGTTTTGTTAGTTACACAGGTTTCCAGGGTCTTGATCACATGTTGAATATCTTAATTGGTGTTTCTGTTATCAGTTGCCACATCAACTATTATCTTTTTGGATTGAGCCTCCAGAGCATTTTGCTCTGCCCTTACCCACTTTGGACTCACTGATAAAATATTTGCCAGTTGCCAACGGGGCTGAGGAGAAAGTAAAGGGGAAGTTATGACACAAACCCCAATAATCTCCCTGTCCTCCAAGGTACGGATCCTTTTAGCTCGGTGACGCTGAGAGGATGGTCTGGTGTGTTCACGGAAGCTGGTAAATGAATAAGTGTTTCATGATAGAAGGATGGATTTCATAGTGACCTAGGGGTATATGTACAGAGTGCTGACTAATGCATTTATCTGTTCATTTCCCTCTTGTTTTGCCGAAATAAAACCATGAAGTCATACCTTGTGGGGAACTAAGTTAAAAAATGGGGAGTTAAAGTTTATTCCCTGTACAAGCAGAAGAACACAAGGAAGTGTCTGCAAATCAAACCTGAACACATTCTGGAGTTTGTTTTACATGGTTGTAGGAAAACAACTGATTTCAGTTCGTATGATTGACCTGAAATATAGCGGCTGTTTGTGTCTCCTTCTGATATTTTGTTGAAGCTTTGCTTTAACTTTTATGGCCAGTAGCAAAAAGAGTCCTTGTGTCAGAAAATAAATTTGATCTTCTTTCCTTTTAGGTACCCTTCTACTTTAGCAATTTTTTCAGGTACTACAACTGAATGTAGAAAATCTCAGAAACTGCAGATTCTTTCATTTCACTATTTGAAAAGATATGTCCAAGTCACTGGTAAGAGGCAGAATTATACAGAAAACTCCTCTTTTCTTTTCGTTTACTTTTTCAAGCAGATACCTTTCCACTTTGCTGTATCTCAGGTCACTTTAAAAATAGCTTTAATATTGGTAGCAAAGGATAAATAACACCAATTTTTCCCTGATAAAAGGAATTAATATATGAATTCTACTGTGTAGAAAATCAAGTTTATAACAACTTAATGCACTTTTTTTTTTCTTCAATCAATGTTTTTGTTTTCTTGTCCTCCTCCAAACATAGTTTTAACATGCTTATAGTTAAATCTTCAAGAGGTGGGAAATAACTACTCAGTAACCTTCCTTCATTGGTGTTCAATTTTTAATATAGCTTGGAAAATAAAAAGGTGTTTGGTGGTTATATCAATCCATTTAAACATTTGCAATGTTTAAAAAGGAACAAGTTAGAACATACACGACCTAAATAATGTCAAGGACCACTGCTACTTTTATCAGTTTGATTTTATTTCTCTTTTGTTTGTTTTATAGCAATTTTTAAAGGCTAGGTCAAGCTCTCTTCTAGATAGGTTCTACATTGCAGCTGCTTGGAATTTCTTGCCAAGATTCTTCTAATTCAAAAAAAAAGACCCTCAAAAATGTTGAAATTACAGAAAGAAGTAATTTCACAGGTGAAATACTCCTAATTTTCTGGACATATGAAAATAGATGTATAATTTTTTTGGGGCTTTTGTCAATCATGCACCAAAAGATTGAAGTGGACAACTGAAATACGGCAATTCACAATGGTGTCACTGAACCTTAAAGGAACTGTCCTTTACATGCCTGGAAGACTTATTCTCGTGTACAAGTATGTTGTCACTCAACATTTCTCTCTGCAGCTGGACTGATTTTACTGTTGTCTTGCTGGTTGCCCACAAGCTGGCAGAATTTGGAGGTAGTAACTTTGGTACTGGATGTGTCAGAGCTACTGTAGGTGTGCACAGCAGCTGATTTGCACATTGCACAGTAACCTTGGCAAAGCTTGGACCCCATCACACCTGCTGGGAGTGTACAGCGGATCTGTGGGTATGTGTTAATCATTATCAGAAGTAGCCAACTCTGTTTTTCTATGGAAATTTTCAAATGAAATGGGAAAAATTAGTTAGGTTTCAGAAGAACATTAATTAAGGAAAAAAAAAGAAACAATTTCTGACCCAGGCTGGTGCACAAGTTTTCAAGCGGATCCTTTCCTATAATATTGCTAAGCATAAGAATAACATTTTGAATGAGTGCATTGACATTTGTGCAGGACAAACCGGGTCAAGTCACAGTATATGAGGCTCAGTACCTGGCAGTAGTCATAGAATCATAGAATCGTTCAGGCTGGAAAAGACCTTTAAGATCATCAAGTCCAAATGTTAACCCAGCAATGGCAGGTCCACCACTCAACCGTGTCTCTAAGCACCTCATCTACTTGTCTTTTAAGTAGCTCCAGGAATGGTGACTCAACCACTTCTCTTGGGCAATTGTATTGCAGCTGCATCTATGATCAGAAACCTTTGGACAATAAAGTCCTTGAACTAGAACTAGGTTCAAAGTTCATATTCCACATCCCAGTTTCACTCGAGGTAAAGTATGCAGAGCCTCTGGCTGATTAGTTTTGTTAGAAATAGGAGCCAGCTGCAATACCTGGATATATACCTTCCTGTTTGTACTTCAGACTACATTAATGCAGCAACAACGGTGACCAAATTTCTCAGTGCAGACAAGTCCCTAAGTTATACATTTTTTTAATGGGATACTTTCATTAGTGCCTTAGCTGATATTACTCATAAACCAACCCTTGCGCTACCAGGTTTAATCAATGTCTCGAGGCAGAGGCTTATTAGTGCAAGGTCATTCTACACTTTTTTATTTCATATTTTCCCTTAGAGAAAGTGAGCGATGTCTCCAGAAAAATCACCTACCTCCTGCCTGGCATATCAACATCCACAGACTTGCTGCGAGCATAGGTATAGTGCCTCTTGGTCAATGTTGCACCAAAACAGAGAGTTTACAGTGAAAGACAGATAATAAGATCAAGTCCTGAAACTTGTATGTGGGATTATATAAGATGTTTAAAGAAATAATGATAAAACTTCTATTAAAAAAAAGAGAACTGTTTCTTGAAAGTATTAAATCTCCCATTGTGAATTAACTGCTTTTGAAATGCTGGATTGATAACTCTGGAGATCAAAGTCTTACACCTGCCTGAGCTACTTACATGTCCCCGTGGCCTTGGAGCACCCCACAGTCTATCCCTCAGGGGTGGGCAAGTGCTCTGATTCCTTTGCTACTGTTAAGGAACTGAGGTGCAAAAAGGCAAAGTGACATATTTAAGCTCACATTAGAAGTCTGTGCTGAAGTAAGGATTTCAGACCAGGCATCTGATCTCCTTAGGTAGCAATCCAAATGGGAGCTGTCACCTCTCTCCTACAGAAAAGGCAATGACAGCTGGAAAGCCTCGGATCAAAAAGCATGGGAGATTTCCCTCTTCGATCAAGTCCTTGGCCCTTCAGGAGAGAAACAATGAAAAACAGAATCAGGACAGAGAGAATAGTTTGAGGTGGCTGACATCAGTGTATTAGAAACTAGACTGTGACCTGATAAGTTTATTTGTTATAGGATAGTAAATAATGACACTTAGCATAGTATTTTTTGTAATCCTTTGCCATGTGGTTATTGCTCATTTTGGAGTGTATGTCTAATTGAATTTGGAGTAGCTTGAAAATTAGGAAAAAACTTCTGCTGCACCACTGTTCTCACAGCTTATGATGGGAATGTTTTAGATCAAAGTACGCCAATGAAACATGTTGGTACTCCTGGAGGTACCATTTTATCTTTTCCTCCTGCCTCCCTCTCCAGGCTCCTCAGCAGCACATAGATTGGGTTTCTAGGCTTCTTCACTCTTTGGCGACCTATTAGAAAAGGAACTGAGAAGCCAAGATTTCCGAGACCTCTGTTCATTACTTCCTGCTTTTTAACTCCTACAGAATCACTCAGAATATACTAGGAGGAATCCTGTTTCAGAATCTGCATGACAAATCAAAGATTTCTGCATGATAGAAACTGTAGTTCTTTGATCTGAAGTACTGATACTGCTTTGTTCATTTACACTGATAGGAAACGTAGCCCATTCTTTTTTCCATTCTGTGCACACTTCTTAACCCCAAATAAAAATAAATAATGTTTTAAAAATTAAGCATAATTAATCTAGCATATTTATAGCCATGTAAATTAAAGAGGTCTCAACTAATAATGTGAATCACATAATTTAAAATAAATAAATAAAAGTGGTATAGGCAGAAAAGCAGCCAACCATATGGTTTCACCATATGCTGAAGCATACTTACTGTCCCTTATATCCCGTATTTCCTGTGAAAACTATGTATACATATTCACTGATGGAAAAAAACCCCAACCTTGCATGAAAGAACTTTAAAGCTACAAGATCAAGTGCTCTGTATTTGGACTCTGAAAATTCGTGCAGTCATAATTTCTCTAATAGATGGATATTGAGAAGATACAGTCTTTATGGGCTTGATCACATCAGTTTTTGCATGAAAGCTCTCCCTCATTCACTGGAGATGATATATGGTAATCACTGAATAAGTATGAATATTCACATCAAGGCATTGATCCATGTCCTACAGATGTGCCTTATATACCATTTCCTCTTTTACTCAATGGAGAGGTAGTTCTGGATTGCCTAGCGTCTGTATCTGATGTCCTTTAGATGGATTGGGGGCTATATGTATTTCCACTTACTATCATGGCTTTAAGGTCTGGACTCAACTTTGGGTGCTCTATAGATGGAAAGAAAACAGAAGTGTTTCTCTGCAGTGTTCACATACCAGTAGGACTGGTTGAAAAAGTTCAAAACATTTTTTCATTGAGAAACAGATTTTTCTTAAATATTATTAATCACATTTATTTTTGCTGAAGCAAAAAATATTCCTTCAATTGAATTTTCCACTAGGAAACCTTGAGATAAGCTTTTTCTTCCAGCTGAGGTAGAAGTTCTCCGCCTTTGCACAATCACCACGTAGCCTTTAGGATGCACCACTGTATGCTGACCACTTCAGCTGGAGGTGATCTTCAGGATGCACTACATTAGTTAGTGTCCACATTTAAATAATCTGACATGTCCTTTGCTCTGTGAAAACTGTAGCCATTTTGACACTTTGTCCCATTCTAAGAGGAAAAATATATTCTGGAATAGTAAAATACCATGGAGGTTGGTTAATCCGTTTTTAAGCAGCTCTAGAAGGATCGTCACAGGGTCCCACAGAAATCTTTGTCTCATGAAGGATTTTTTTTTGGATATGACTCCCCTGGTGTCATTGCTAGATAACATACAGCAGCACTCTTGATTCTGGCAACTTAAAAGTCAGCGCAAGCTCTTTGCTGGAGCCCATGCCACTGCAGGATACTGCCACTGGTATGGAAGTTCTGGCATGTCCACTGCAGTGGTTAGTGGTCCAAGCGATGTGGCCAAGGATGCAAATAGGTTGAGTCCCAAACCCAGCAAGTGCTGTGACCTACCGCCTCTCCTGGTGGCAAGAGCTTGGGAGGTGACCAAACTTTAATTTCCTCTGTGATCACAGTGCTGGCAGTGACTGCATAACCTTTCCATCAGATGGTCCTCTTTTTCTCGTACATTTACTTGATTATTTCCTTACTGCAATTCACTGAGGCAGGACTTAGAAGGTCTGTGTGGGTCAGTTAAACAGTAGATATTGCTCATCATTGAAGAAAGATATGAAAAAATGTGGGAAGGAGCAGAAATTTGTTGCATCTTGAAATAAACAGAATGGAATTGGAATTTGAACAGATGAATTATGTTTTTATGTTCATATCTTCTGTGTATCCATAACAATCCCAGGAGGCTTCACATCAACATTTTGAAATCTTTTTGATAAATGCATTCACGTTCTTATCAAAATTGACTTGTGTTTGGATTTCTCATCTTTTACTCCAATTAGCATTTGAACCCAACACTTTAAGCACATGATACAGTCATGTCTTGAGTGCATATATTTAATTTAAATGTTTCAGATCGTTACTACTGCAGCTATTCAGTGTTATTTTATTTCTGGGCGTTTTCAAAAGCTTATTTTATGATCATTTGGTTTATCTTGAAAATGTATTTTTTCTATAATCTACTTTCTAACTCCCATTTATGTCTTTCCAGAAATATAGAAAACAATTAAGATTATGTCAGTGCTGAAGATACTGAAGGCTTAGGTTGAAACCTGAAGTCGAACCTATCTTTCAAAGAGGAACAGGTCAAAGGAGTTAATGGCTAATGTGTGACTTAGAGCTAATTTTGAGGAAAGAATATGGAGCGATGCTGCTATTATTTCTTAATTTTTTTCTCATCTTCGTTTTCTTCTGATCGCGCCTTATGCAGAACATAAAAGTTCTCTAAAAGGAGAGAAACAGAAAAGAAAATGGAACGAGAAGTGACACCTCCAATCTGATAACTATACCTTATACAAACATATATGCATATAGCAGTGACATCTTCAAAAAACGATAATCCACATGCAATTATACCCAGTATTCTAAAGACAAAGTCATAGGATTTTTTCTAATTTGTGCCTACTGTAGTACTATAGTAAATAAATGGCTGTCACCATTTCTGTCTCTAGCAAGATTAAGAATATAGTGAACTTAAAAGACAGATACTATTCAAGGCAGATAAGATCAGGCCCCTGTGTAACAGAGACAGAAAGTCTAGAAGTTTGTCATGTCCCTTCTAACAGAAGTTGGCCACGATGAGAGACAATGTAGTCTGGTGTAGCCCTCTTTGTGCTGGCTCAGCTGCTGGAAGGGAGCCACAGGGTTAGATTGATCACCCCATGTGGAATACACCTCACAAGAAGGATGTAGCATATGTTTGTCACGATGACCCCACACTATTCCCTTGATTGGGACAGAAGGAGAGGGCAGAACACTCCACTATTCTGGCTGATCACGAGCCGCAGTAAATTGGAAAAGCCTTTCTGAGGTGTGCTAATTTATACTGGAATGAGGGAAGACACGGACCTTGTGTCCACGAGTTGTAAAAAATGACTTTCTCTGCTCCCGCTCCCTTAGTCCTGGGCTGCGTCTTGTGATGACTGAAAGCACTACAGAAGTCACCATGGCTAAGCTATTTTATTGCTGTGAGACTGTGCGAGGTGAAGAAAATCATGACTATCCAGTTAGGTTCAGGGGATTGTAGACTCCAACCATATTATGCTTTCAACCTCTCCTGTGAAGCTACAGATGATTTCCTTTGCCTGAGCAACCCATTCTGTGAAAAGGAGAGAATTGCCTGTCTCTGTAATGCTCTGTGAGATCTGTGGTTGAAAAGGACATATGTCAGTTATAAATTGCTGGTTTTTTTCTGTCACTCATTGCCCAAGCTTTGCTTTGCATGTAGAATTCAAGCAACTCTTTGTTTTGCAGAGGACATGGCTGAGAGGAAGGTGCCAGCAGTGGATTAGGATTTAGGAGAACTTTGCTTTGCCACAGGCTTGCTGTGGGACTTCCAGATTATTTTTTTCTCTGTGTTTTGGTTCTCCACGTGTAAACTAAAGTTAATAATGCTCCTCTTGGCTTGATCTTTGTCCTACTTATTTAGTTGATAAACTTTCTGGTTAGAGTGATCATCCCTTTGTATGTGCAACACCTACCACAGAGAAGCTCAGATATCATTCAGTGCCTCTAGGTACTACTATAAAATATCCATTAAATAATTATGTTATGAAAGCTGTTGCCAAATGGTCTTGTCTCTTTAGACTTCTAAAAATTTTTCTTAATGTCTAAAATTGATTCAGTCTCAACATCTGCAAAGATTTTGCTTTTGTGTGGAAGGCTGTGTGTGCAACTGTGGAAGAAGACCTCACTGGCTACTGGGAAGGGTTACAGTCAGCTTTGCTTTTGACTGGAATGGATTCTTAAGCCAAAATTACTTCTGGAGGATTGTTGAGCATTAGGGGTGATGGTGGCAGTGTGCTTCTGGTCCTATTAAAATGAATCTTGTAGATAAATTAATAAATAATTATTATCCTGCATGCTGTTAAGTCATTTTGTTGCAGGAGTAGTGTATAGGTGTAAAACATCCAGGCTGTCCCTGCAGATGTTACTCCTC
This sequence comes from Trogon surrucura, assembly GCA_020746105.1. Taxonomy (NCBI): domain Eukaryota; kingdom Metazoa; phylum Chordata; class Aves; order Trogoniformes; family Trogonidae; genus Trogon; species Trogon surrucura. The sequence goes on along the minus strand of CM036617.1, from coordinate 149,732,949 downwards.
TGAGAAGCCAATCTACAAAACCTCTGGACATCTAATTCTTAACAAATTTGACCCGTAATGGGATCAGCAGAAAAGCAGTACATTTGGTTTGATGCCTATATGCAGCTATGTTTAAATGTATAAAGACTTGTAGGTTTTGTACATTTAAATGTATAAATCTATATTCTCTCCTGGCAGAGAGGATAAACTATTGAGATCTACTGCAGATAATCAGTAATGTTGTTTCTAAGCACATACCTAAATTCTGGATAAATATAATTTCTTGAACATAGTATTTTTTTTAGTATTGGGTGGCTTAGGACTATGAAGGTCTTTCTGTGTATTGTAGTTTTGTATAAAAGCAGAAAAGTCAAGAAAAAAATAAACCAGTTCAGATACTCTCAAAAGATTTTCAACCTTCTGACAAATTTCAAGCTTCTAACAAAATTGTAGAGTAGACATATTAGTGTGGGTTTATATTTTATTGTGAAATCATCACCCAACTCATCGATGTGCTGTGTCCACAAGACACTACTGCTATCAAACTCTATTTCAGCTGGAATGTCTGCTAGGTGAGAATATAGGAACTGATATGTTGCTCTAACACAAGAAATTGGCTGAGAATCAGGCCCAGTGTAATTGTGACACTCCTACTTAGATTTTTGACTTAGAAACAAATAAACTCGGCTAGAATTAGGGGAAATTTTGACTGTTGTAGTCAAAGTTTAAAAGAAAAAGAGAGAAGAGATTATGTAAGGCTGGCAGAAACGGGGCTGAAGAAGATGCTCAGCATTCAAATCTGCCATTTTCTTCTGTTTTCTCCCTCTCCCCTCCCCAGCAGGAAATTTTCTCTCTCCCTTAAAATAAAGCTTTTTTTTTTTCTTCTTTTCCTCTTGGTGGTTGCAGTGAGACAACTCCAACGAAAGTGGTTGTCATGAGATAATCACACCTCTGGGGGATTATAGGCATCTGGCTATGATTCATAAAATCCCTCAAGATTGATTCCCCCCTTCCTTCCTCCTTAAGATAACCACACCTCCTGCTGTGTTTTATGACTTGAAAAATGCAGTTTTTGTGATTGTAACGTACATATACTATTTACATTGAGTTATTTTGTTTCATTGCATTGTGCATTTAAAAAAAACAAAGGTGTTTTACTCTCGTTCTTTGAGGAGTTTCTCACTGCCAAGAATAAAGAAGTGACTGATAACTTCAAAATATTGCCAGAGCATTTTTCCAGACCATTCATCCCAGGCTGTGCTCCTTTCACCAACCGGAATTAATGAGGCATGCTGACTCCTCTCCTCTCCTCTCCTCTCCTCTCCTCTCCTCTCCTCTCCTCTCCTCTCCTCTCCTCTCCTCTCCTCTCCTCTCCTCTCCTCTCCTCTCCTCT